>BMAW01068237.1:292329-474175 GCA_019974015.1 Nephila pilipes
ATATATATATATATATATATATATATACATTTTCATTCAGGTATTATTGTCAACTTATAAATACTGAGGTGTCACATATTGTTTTTCTTAAGAATTATTAAATCATAAGAACTAAATTACATGTTATTTATGAGGGAAAAAATTTCATAAGAAAGAGAATCCTTAATCATCTTAGTTCATCTTAGATTCAAGGATGGTTCAAAAAGTACTTGCATTTAAAGACAGAGGGCCTTAATAAGGTAAATTGTTGTTAAGTTTGGGTGCTTCCCTATTTTAAATGGAGCTGAAACCAGTTTGACATTCATTCGTAAGTTAGTTTTGTTATTTGGTAATCATTTACTGCCAAATCAAAATTTGATTACTGCCTTCTTCGAGTTGTCGACGTCATTTTGCGTCAAGTTGTCACCTTCGATGATACTCGGATTTCATCATTATATACCGAAAATCAAGCAAAAGTCAAAACATCGGATTGATTCCAGTACATTTTTTCCTAATAGGCGAAGATGGTCTCATCGGCTGGAAAAGTTATGACGAAGAACTTTTAACGTGCGAAAAGTATCATTATTAAGAATACAAGTAACTGCGACTTTGGTAGCTGTCCAGTGAGTCATGATGCTTACTAAAAATAAATCATTTTCGATGCCACGAGCATCATCTCTTGGGATTTCTGAAAACTTATTGAATGATCCTCGTATTAGAGACTTCTCTTTGATTTTCTCAGAACTCAATCCTACAAAATTTATCCATTCTAACACTTCAAATAAGACCAAATTATGATTAGATGACTGGGTCAAAAATTTTAAAATTTGTTTAACAAATAAAGTTTGAACTAATGAATTTTTTACTTTAATCTGAACTTGCAAAAACTCTATTATAAGAAATTGTAGTTTATCCAGATATTGATATCAGATATAAAAACTGACATATAACACATTTTGAATTACATTTTATCTATATGTAGAAAAAATTGTATAATCCTGTGAGATCCTCTCGATTATCAAATCAATTTTTAGTGAATCTTGTTTCTCTTTAAAATATTTAATTCTTGTATATTTAAAATAAGACTTTTGTAGGGGATTCACTGATAAGATAAAATTATTTTTGGTTAATTAATAAGATCCGACATTTGGTTTGGAGTACTGAGAAAAAAACAGAAAATGTTACAAAAATGTTAAATCAATTTTTATTGAAAAACAACTATTTTATTCTATTTTGAGCAAAAAATCTAAAATCTAAATTTATTTCAGATTTTTATGAAACCAAATTCATAACACTTAAATTTGAGATAAATTAATTGAACCGAGATTAAAACAATGACTACATATACATATTACATAATTTATATTCAGTTCAGTTTTAAAATGTTATATTCGTCAGCTTATACGTTATTTGGAGTAATTTAAAATTCTATGTCCAGTACTTTTGTTGGGAGAGTTAAAGCTGATTCATAAGATATCAGTCAGTAAGGAGTAACTTTTATTTTAATTCAGCTTTGGCTATTTCAAATTAATTAGTTTATTCAAATCATATTTTGTGCGCAATTACTTGAAAATTTCTCACAATCAGCCGAAGGCTTTCTTGTATTTATTTCTCTGAAATAAGACTGCAAATGTAAAATTACTAAACAGTTATATTAGCCATGAAAAAGATAAGATTAGTTCCCATTCAGTGAAAGAAATAAAAAAAGAGATTTCTTGAAGAAATGACATCATTTGGTGAACAAAGAGAAACCTATCAACACATTCAATACAATATCCATTCCTTTTTGTTATAGGTTCTTGAATTTTGCAGATTTTTTTTTTTTTTTTTTTTTTTCATTTTCCTGAAACTGCTTCATGAAAAATTTTCTATTATGGCAGTATAGAATACTTGAGAATTAGCAGTACAATTTTATAAACTTTTATTTTTGACATGTTGAAATAAAATTAGAATCTTAACTTAAATTTTTGTTACTTAATTATACTTTTAAAAGGTCTTTTTTAGTTATTAAAAAATAATATTATAATTTACATAACAGTCGTAAAAAAGAATTTATTTTTAAAATTATGTTTATGATTACTATTTAATAATTATTTACGTACTTAAAAAGTTAATTTATCTTCAAATAGAACATCTTTATTTAAAATGACTCAAAAGGGTTTCGTTAAGTTTTAATTAATACAAAGAAATAACAGAGATATCAGAATAAAATTTATTTTAGTTTAGTTTTTATTAACGTCGCACTAGAAGCAACACGAGGGCTATTGGCGACGGACCTCGTAATTTTGAACCACGGTCAAGTGACGAGGACGACACCTGAGCTGGCACCCCCCTCTCCTAACATCCACACCACGCCAACGGGAGGACTTTGGGCCCCGAACAGATTTAACGTGCATCAGCCCCGGCTACACGGCGGGTCTTTGGTGGCCAAGGATCGAACCCGCGACTGAACGAAAACCGCCAGCCGCTATCCACGACCTTGACAACTAGGCTACCGCGGCCCCAGAATAAAATTTATTCAGCATACTTATTGATCCTAACATAATACATAACATTGTAAATTATAATGGTTACTGTTGATTTGTTTGGTCTCCGGAAGCTGTAGATTGAAGTAACCCACAGTATCGTAAGGTTTTAACTACTGCTGAAAAATTATCGAAAATGAAACTTAATTTTTATTTATTATTCTTAAGACATCTCTATCGTCACCATCCAGAATTATACAATCCTCCTACGATTTCTTGATTTTTCGAAAGTCGTCATTGTGGGTCATTTCAGTCTACTGCTTCCTGAATACAAGCAAATCAACATGAATAGCTGTAATTTTCAAAATAATGCACATAAGAACCAATTACCATGCAGAATAAATTTTATCCAGATATCTCGGTTATTTCTCAGCAAAACAATTAAAACTTTACGATACCCCTATTTATATATTTATATTATAATAGAATTTTGGTCCATTTCTCTGATATAACATGGGAAATATTAATAATTATTATGGCCAAAATAAGTTGCGTAAAATAAGAACGATTCTATTATAAAGATATTTAAAAAAAAACGAAACTGGATCTTCAGTAAAGGGAAACAATTCAGCAAAAATGATCCAATTTCGTTTTTCTCATAGGGTAATTAATACATACATCACTCAAATTTCATCTGCAAGAGAAAGTAAAATAGCATGCTGCTATTTTTTATGTCAATCACAAATCACATGGTTATTGCACAATGAAATTATGTTAACCGCAAAGCATCTTATACGAGTATCAATTTACTGATAATTGCTTTTACGTGTGTTTTACGCTCCAAAAAGAACTTTTCCTTTTTCTGATCGTTATTTAGTTAAAAATCACCTTACACATGTGACATATATTTAGAGATACTTGATGGCGTGCAACTTGAATTATCAGCGAAAAAAGGATTTTTAGTTTAAAGAATTAATGGTTTTTTGTGTCTCTTCTTCACAGAAAATAAGTTAAGAGACAGCAGCCGTACTTCCCCTTTGCACAGTTTTGTAGTTATTCAGAAAGGTAATTGTTCTAGTAATAAGTGTGTAGAAAAAGTGCCTCTGCTTTAGTATTAATGGAAATTTTTCGTGCCTTAAGAATTCGCAATATGCGACATGAAAAAAAAATCGTTCAGAATAAAGTTCGTGTTTATGTAGGTTCACTAAAATCAAATATATAACAAGAAATACGTGACTGCTTACAATTGTCGATCTTTCTACAGAAATATATGATAACAATGTAGTAACTGTGTAATTTATTTCACTAGCATTATACTGAAAGAGGAGGAAAGATTTCTGAGAATAAAACTTTTTTACATATTTTTCAATAATCTTGATTTATAGTGTGAAACTAAATTATTTTTACACACTCTTACATTCATTACTAAAAACTTACAGGATTACCTATTGCTGCTTTTTTTAATAAAATTATTCATATTCAAAGAATAATATTCTATTGTATTTTATTTACGTTTGAAGTAAATTATATATTACGGAAAACCCAAATAACATAGAAAGAAACATAGATTTATATTTAAATCATATAACTATTTTTAAATAATGGGTTATTTTTAAATAATAAAACGGGTCATTTTAACTTTCAGTTTCCCTTCAAAGTATTTAAATTTATTATGTATGCATTATAGCCGATTTACAAGCGTCTACATTATGATCATAAAGAAAGTTTCGTCAAAAGGAACTACATACTGTCACTTGTTAAGGAATTTGTCGCATGTTGTTCAACTTCAATATTAAATTAATGATTATTTTTTATTAATTAAATTTGAATGTTCTCTCAATTGATAATTTTTCTTCGAGAGTTACCAAAGCTCTCTACTCTGAACGATTTTAAAACCTAAATTAAATTGTAATTTACATTTATTGGCTTTGGGAAAATTTTGTTTTAAACAAATTTATTTAAGTCTTCCTATTTCAAGGTCATAATTCAATTTTAAAGTTTTTAAAGCTTTTCATTTGAGTTGCTTGAAAACATTATACTTTTATTAATTACTTTACAGGTAAGTTTTTTTTAGATTTGTGTTATTTTAGCTAGAAAAATGTCACATATATATCATTCTTAATATAAAGAATTTACCATGTAAATGATTTTCATGTTTAACTTATACAGTAATTTTGTAAACTTATCACGGCTTAGAACTATGTTATTATGAATTAAAATTTTAGTTTGTTCTTTGATCTTGAAATAGAATGAATCAAAATTAAAATTTGAATGTTCGCTTAAATTTTTAATACATTTCTAAATGCAATTTTCAATAGTTTTTATTTGTTTTTAAATAAAATAATTAAGTGTGATTTGATGACAATATTACTGCAAATTAATTTATTAACGTTTTTCATGTAATAATTTTTAGATATATACCTGAGCAGTGTACTTTCTGTGTTTATGAGTTGATTGTTTTTATTATTGTCGTAATAAGAAGCTACTTGAGGAAAATTGACAAGGACCTATGATGATATTTTTAAGAATCTTTAAGGTTGAAAAACTTGTATTTTTGATTCAATTACATTTATACTCTCAAAAGCGAACCAAAACTCGTTTTGAATGCTTATTCCTGATTTCATTGAATTATTGTTTATTACGTCGTACTTAGAAGCAATACGATAGCTATTAAACCTTGGTCAAATGAGGTGGGCGTCACCTGAGTTGAAACTCTACTCTGTAAACTTCCACATCATCCCAATTTAAGTACATTGAGCCTCGATATATTTAACGTTCATCAACTCCGCTTCACGACGAGTCTTTAGTGGCATTAAGAATCGAACCAACGACTCGACTGAAGCAACTCCAGTCACGAACTCGCGAACGTGATCTCTCGGTTACTGCTGCGACTAGAGTACTAGTAAAGTTTTAAATTTTATAATATTATCGTAATATCATTCATTGAAGTACTCTCTCTCTGCAATACTCTAATTAGTTGAGATGTTTTGCTTGGACATTACCTCGTGTAAGCCATATGATCCCTGTATATTCTCCAGATAAATGCATTTATCCTTTTTTAGCGAAACTAATGCTAAACTAAATCAAATATATTTGTGTGTAGAGGAATATTTTAAAAATATTATAAGCATTTACTTTTGACAAAAATCAACTTTTCTTAAACAAGCAGTTTCTGTTTATTAAATTAGAGTAACTTATATTAACATGGTTTTATGAAGCTGAAAATTCTTCAATATGCTATTTTATGTGTCAAAATAATCAGAAAAAAAAGACATATACATCAAAGTTCCATGTCTTACTGACAATATTAATGGTACCCACAAGGTTTTTTGTTTGTTTCTTGCATTTTCAGAAATTTAGGGCATGTATAATATTCTTAATAAAACCGAGCATTATTTTTTTAAATAGTATTTCATTTTCGAAAATTAAGATCCATATATAAAAATTGATTAATTAAGAACAAAGATTTGTTCTGAAGTATACGTAAGTAGAACAGTTCTTAGCTGAAATGTTAAAGAATGTTTTTCTTTATACGTGTATTACACTGGTGCTCTAAATTAAGAGAATTCTACCTTTTGGTTGATTATCTTTAAAAATACTGGACAGATTATAACAAAATAAGGTAGATATACATTGTTTCATATAATACAATTTCAAGCAATAATTATGGTACACACTCGGGATCGTGTGTACAGCTCATCAGCGCTAGAAAGTCGAAAAGAGAGGTTGCTTGGTGAAACAAAAGAAAAAAGAGTTTATATAATATATCCTATAAGGTCTCAAAATATGTCAATTTCCAGGTCAATTTAATAGTTTAATAATACTATTGCTATAAAAAATAACTTTATATTTTATTCAGAAGTCTCTTTTTGGTAATTTACTTTTTTCCTATGCTAAATATGACTGAAATAACCATTAATACCTATATATTTAAAGCTGGAGGGGAGCAAAGTGTTGAATATCTTATTCTTTTTTTGTTCAAAGTTAAATAAAGAAAATGCTTTAAAGGCAACTGCAGGCTTTCAAAATCAATTGACCTCCAGGAATTTTCCAACTTGTTTCCAGTAAAGCTACTTTCTCTTGATTTTGTAGCTTCATTGTTTTGATTTTACAATTTAATAATTGTGTTTTTATAACTTCATTAATTTGTTTTGAATCCTCATTCGTTTTTTTTTTTCCTTTGGCGATTTTTTGGGATTTTTGTTTTGTAATTTATCTTGTTTTTACTTTGTCTTATGTTTATTTTGCTTCCTTCTATAAGTCCGTGTGATACTTGTGATGCATGAGAATTGTTTTATAAGATTTCAATAAGAAAGAAATAAGTAAAAAGCAATGCATTGCAAAGTTGATGCGATTTATTTGTTAAGCTCATATTTATCAACACTTTTACAATTGTTAGTTTTGGAATTAAATATTATTCTTCATTAAAGAAGCCTTATAAAACTGTTGATTTTCACACTTATTTTTCAAGCTTGTATTCAAATCTATATACGGTAGATTTGCTTAGTATAAATAAAACTCCTTCTTTTCTTCTCTATAACATCTCCATAATTTATTTATGAGCTGATACCTTTAAGAAGAACAAAGAAACAGCTCGTATTTCAGAGTTTATTAATAATAAAAAAAAATTTAAAAGAAATACAAGTCTTTCAATTGTATAAATTTGTTAGTTAATGAGAGGCATTCTTAAAAAATGGATGATGTAGGCAAAAATAATGCCGAAGAAAAAGTTATTAAGTGAGATTAAATGAGGTTTTCTAGAAACTTGTCAGGAACGAAACTGAATATTAATGATCAGCATCTCTCTTTCTCTCTCTCTCTCTTTTTTAATCAAAAGCTAGATAAGACTACAAAATCGTTAGAACAGAAATAAGTAAGAGGCTTGGTTTGATGGAATAAAATCTATTTAATAGTAAATGATTTTACAACTGAAATTGATATTGTAATCAATATGGCCATAAAATTCAGATTCAAGAGTTTCTTTAATTGAATATGGAAGAAAAACGTGTTCCGAAAAGATTTAAAAAGCTTGCTCTGAAACTCACATCTTAAAATTGAAACAAAAATGTATTCCAATTGAAAACTGATTAGAAATATTATTTTTGATAAATTTTAAATTTACAACTTATCTTCTGAAACCTTATACAAATCGAAATTCGTATTTGTTCACTATGATGCTTTTTCATCAAGGAAAAATAAATATTATTTCCTATGTTATCATTTTCATTTTTCAACTAGAGTTGAAGACATTACATTAACATTCCCATTAACATGCATACATTAACATGCATTTTTTACATTCCCATTAACATGCATATTTCGCATATATTCACCATCTGAGGATTGTTTGGGTTTGGATTTATTAACGTAGCAAAAGAAGCAACACGAGGGCTATTGACGATGGTCTCGTAATTTTGAACCTCGATCAAGTGACAAGAACGACACTGGAGCTAGTACCCCCTCTCCTAACTTCAACACCACGCCAATGGAAGAACTATGAGCCTCGACAGATTTAACATGATTTTATCCGGCTCAATGGCGGGACTTTAGGGACATCAAGACTCGAATCTGTGACTCGATAAAACCTCCGGCCACTAGCCCCGCGACTCATAACCACTAGGCTACCTCGGCCTCTAAAATCGAATGAAGGAAAGTAAAATCACCGATGATTTATCCATCATTACCACAAATTATTTGTTTTCAAGTTTTTATTTTTGAATTGTGTCGTTTGTGTGACCATATATATTCTATTCATTCTTTTCTCCAAATATATATATAAAGAGAGAGAGAAATGAAATATATATCTGGAAATTAGGACTCCCTCCTCAATCACCTATCTGGAACGGACTGAAAGAGTTGCTTCAGCGATGACGGAGAAGAAAAAAATCCTACTTAGTGAAGTAAATTTGTCCTTCTTAAAACTTGTATTTATTTTCTCCCTTACTTATTGAACTATCCACTTTATTGACGAGGGGTGATTTTCCCTCTTGCATTTCCCTCCTAGTGAAATTCTCTTCTCCATGTTCTTTCTAAGCAAAAATAATAGTTTTGAGATCAAACAAAGACATCATTTTTTATAACAAAAATATGTTAATAAAGAAATTTGCTAAAAATAACAAATAACATGGGTCTTTTAAAATAAAACTTTATTCAATTCTGATACAGACATTTTTGTATTGTGACAATTTTGAAAAAAAAAATTAAATCATTTCATAATTATCACCATCTTTCTTCATAAGATGCTTTCAATTGTGTCTATATATATATATATATATATACAGCCCTTGTCAATAATCATCCTTTTGTCAATAAATTGGATAGTTCGATAAGTAAGGGAGAAAATTAATATAAGTTTTAAGAAAGACAAATTTACTTAACGAAGTAGGATTTTTTCTTCTCCGTCATAGGAACAGATAAATAATTGCCAAATGAACCCCACCCCATATTCAAAATGATCACTCTCTTGAGCTTCGGATGAAGTTCCTTAAAACTCTGTTTCTTTGCTTTCATTTTTCACTTTTCGGACTCTTACTTTCAGGAAGAGGGAGTCAAGTGTCCCTCTAGCCAACCATACGAACGATTGATGACTGAAAAGCTTCTCGTTGTTGCAGCCTCCTCTCAAAATTTTACGCAGCTCTATTTTCGATCCAAGAAACTAATCTTACAAAGAAAGAGTACAGTAAATCTCCCCTTCTCCTTTTACATCCTCAAAAAGTAATCAACTATTCAAATTGATTTTCTTATGAATTAGAAAGCTGTACAAAAAATATTAGTAAAATAAGTATGTAGTTTTACGGATAAATTTTTAACAGTTTTCCTTTTTGGAACACTTTTTGAACATCACTGCATCACCCGATGACAAAATATTTCACCTCTTATCACTCAACTTATAATAGAAATGAGAAACATTAAAAAATTTTTAAATGTCGTGTATAAACTTTCTGTACTCTCAGAGGCTAATACGCTAAGAAATACTCCTGAAGATCCTAATTTAAATCAAGGAATTTGATCACAAATTTATACATAAGGTATCATATGCTTCAATTATTTATTGCTAAGAAATAACCCAGATATCTAGATAAAATTTATTCTGCATATTAATTGATCCGTATGTACATAATGTAAATTACAGCCGTTTTTATTGATTTGTTCGGTTTCCGAAAACCGAAGATTGAAGTAACCCGTTGAATCATAAAACTCTAATTTGTCGCAAGCTTTCCTTTTTACTAAAAATAATCGAGATGGAAACTTAATAGTTGTTTAGCATTGTTAAGACTTTTCTACATAGTGACTCTCCTGTGTTATACATTTCTTCCTGTGTTACTTGACCTTTCGAAGGCTGTCATTGTAGAGCTCAACAGATTGAACTCTATTTTCTCCATAATGTGGGTTATTTCAATATACGCCTTTCTAAAATCAAACAAATCTACTTTAATAATTGTAATTTACAACATTACGTACAAAGGAATCAATTAATATGATTAAATTTTATCCAAATATTTTGGCTATTTCCTGGTAATAATTAAAATTTATCAAACCCTCTCACAATACTAATAGTTATTCCCGATACGGAGGACAAAATCCATTGTGTCTTGGCTTCCACAATGATTAATTTAATTTAGACTTTTCTGCATTAATGATAGAACACATTCTTGCTGAAAAAAAAACCGAATTGCTACGAATTTTGAAGGAATATGGTTTTTAATTAAATTTATAAGTAATTTGTTATCACATTTGTGGCTGAAAGTTATGAGGAATGAATAGTTTTGGGGCTACGGTTTTCACTTGAAATATAAATTACATCTCTTAAAACTTCCTCAAATTCTTTTGGAAATTTGTTTATGACTATAAAATATTTGTATTTTTTCGAAAATATTTTTTTACCCTATTTATAGAAAATATTACGTTTATTTTGTTGGAAAATGCTACATGATTTAAACAAAAAAAAATTAATATTTAATACCACAAAATGTTTCTTTTTAACTGTGGTAAATGATAAAAATTGCTTTAAAATTTTTAGATTAGAAGAATGTATTTAGTAATATTGGAGAAAACAGAATCATAACAATTAAATAAAGTACATTGTTATTTATTACACTTTGCACTAAAAAATTGCTTATGATCTTTAAATTATCTGAAACTTCCATTTAGAATTGAGTTAAGATTATTATTACACAAATTAAGGTATTAATTTTGACTGGATGAAGACAAATGTTTCAGGAATTCATTATTAGAGATCTTTTGATTTCAAATTATGAACCAATTAATTCCATACATAAGATTTCTATAGCATTTTGTCGTTTTTAATGTTAATTAATAGGCTGTTCACTTTTAAATTTACGATAGGTTTTTACAATTTTTTTTAACATTGAAGTTTTTTTTTCTTCTTTCGCTGGTATATTAAGCTTATTTATTGTTTTTGTCCATCATATACAAATGGTATGAAAAGTAATAGAGTAGGAAGAGGTAATTTAAAATTTCTGTAAGCTAATTTTCTTACGAAAACAAAGTATAAATATATTTTTATTTTGTTAGGTATCGTATTAAGTTTTTATCTCTGATTTTCGAATTTAAAAGAAAAGTATCTCTTTCATTAACCAAAACAAAGGAAATATAAGGAAACACAGAGTTGTATATATCTATATATATATATATACGCGAAATACCACTGACTGACTCATCACGAGATCTCAAAGACTATACAAGCGATTGACTTGAAATTCAGCATAATTACTCATTTTACGATGTAGACGCTCACTAAGAACGGATTTTACGGAATTCTTATCTTCTTAGGGGCTCTTTATGTGAAATTTCGTACATGTCGAAAATAGGAAACGTACATATTTAGCGATAGAAATAACTGAGTTTGGAATAAATTGAAATTCTGAATTTGGAATGTAGTTTAGCTCCAAAACTTAGCGGGATTTTGACGGAGTAACACACACGCTAGACAATCTGTTTACTGGAGGACCTCGCTTCATGCATGAACGAACTAATGAGGCTATGACATACGTAAGATATTTTGGGCGTCCCGACTTGCTCGACTTTTTTTTAGGATTGCAGTCACTTGCAAACCTAAATGGTAAGAAATCAATATGTCTTGAGGCAAGGACAAAAATCTTATAATAGACACGATGCCATTGCGAGGTTATATTATTTGAAAGTTAAGGACATGATCAATATTCTGACAAAAGGTTGCTTCTTTGGCAATACTAGATGTAACATGTATACAGTGGAATGAATTTTATCCATTATATTGACTTTTTACTAAAATTGTTTATTTTTCATATATGTTTGAATGTCGAGGATAACCATTATTACAGACAATTAATTTCTTAAAATTTTAAATTTAGATTATCATTAAAGTTTTAAAAATTGGAAATTTTCTTGATATCTTACGTATAAGTTCCAAAATATTATACTATCGTCTGTCCAGCGAAGCGGGCGGGTACCAGCTAGTATGTATATATATAAGAGTGGGTACTCAAATTATCAAAGAAGTAACTTTATAGAGGAATAGTCTTATATGAAAAACTAAATTTATTAAACAATGTAAAACAGCAATTAAAAACAAATCCCTTATTTTTCATTATTTATTTGAACTATTAGCAATAGTTAAGTGTTTGACTTCTAATATATTCCAAGACAATAATAAAGTTACATACTTCTTCCCCCCCCCTACAAAAAAATTTTTTTTTTCACCATGTATCACAAAAATTCATCTTTTACGTATATAACGTTCCTGTTTAACTGTTGAAATAACTTTTATATTGATTTGATTTCTAAAAATAAATACTTGGATTTCTCAATTGAATCGAACTGTAACATATATCACCACAAAGAATTTTATGCTGGCATGGATAAAGGTTTTCTCGAATAAAAGAAAAACAACATTAATGAAAAAGTCACATTCTTAGAAAAAGCAGAAAACTTGTCAAAATTATGTCAGCTTTTAGAAAATAAAAATTCTTAACTACATACATGATGAAATAATCCATTTAACTTCACTTCTGTTCATTTATTTAGTCTCTTTCATGAATTCTTGCCAGCTTAGATGAATTTCCCAAGCTCTTCATGCTTCGATAGCGTGCTGTTTGTAAGCCTTTTGACTATCTTTGTCTTGTTTATTCCAAAATTAAAATCCCCTTTGATCAACACCTCTAACCTAGAACCTCAGTCCTCATAAAAGCATAGAAAAAAAAGAAATCTCGATTATTCGAATGTTTTAGGTAGGCTAATACCAGAAAATAGTCTTTCAATAATTCTTTTCGAAAGGCAGTTTGTGTGATTTTCATTAGTGTAACTATTAAAAAATACAATTATTATTAAACAAAAAAGGAAATATATATGTCAGATTGATACAAATAATGTTTTAACGTACTGCAATGCGGAGAAAATGGATGAGCTGATAGCGATGTGGCAAGAAATGTAGGGTCAATTTGAGTTGTGCAAAGACTAGATAAATGGACATCGCAATAAAATAATAATAAATATAAATAAACAGATTGGAAGTGAAAAGATATTAGTTTAGCGAGTTTTTGATTGACAAAACAAAATTTCTGTCTGGAGAAGAAAGTTAACGTTATGATCTTAGGAATAAAACAAAATGTGGGAGCTTACAATATAAGCCCAAGCTGATTTTTTACACTTTTTTGTTTTATTAAATACTCTTGGTTTTGCAAACGCTTGTATTCGTTTCTAATTAATGAGAGTTCTTGTATGCATTCCTAACAAACATCCTTGTTCAAAATCAATTTACTTAATGTTACTTTCAGTAAAAAATTAAACGAAAGAAAGAAGGAAAAAAAGAGCTCTTGAGTCAAGAATAAAGACCAAAAAAGTAATAATACTTACTTTTAAAATAAATAAATAAATCTAGAACTTATATAATGTAAATATTCTTGATTAATTAAAGGCATTTAAAAAAGTAACTCGACTTCCTTTTCACATTACAGACTCTTTTAAATGATAAAACTGTTGTAATTTTTTGGTTAAATCACAGTTTATATGGAAAGGCTTGCCGAATAATTTAATCTTCCATCCGTCATTGTTGTTCTACATTTGCTTTCTGTGTAGGACAATCTGGAGAAGAGCTGATTGTATTTTACGCAACTAATTATTTTTATTGGCTTATTTACTTTAAGTTTTTGATTAAAAATTTTCTCAGCGCAAAAGGAGCCCTTCTACTGAACGAGGCCTTTGGCTGCAATCCACAAAAAACATACCTAAGTCCACCTTTGTTTCAATTACTTGAGTATTGAAAAGAATGAGAAACGGAGGAGCAGATATTTCTGTAGAAATCAAGAACAGGGAGTTCACGCTATTTCTAAAGAACAGATTATTTTAATATCCTTCATCCATAGTTGCGATTTCATTACTCAACAAACCAGACTTCTAAAAAAGCTTTCTTTCAGCTTACCTTCCTATTTTTTTTAAAAAAAATTGATTTCCGATTTTGTTAATAGTCTGAAACAGTTGCTTTAATGCAACATTAAGTAAAATAAGTTGGAAGTTAAGAAATAGGTTGTTGATAAGATTTGTTTATTTATTTGATATCACGAGCTCTTGGTGTGTTACTTTGATCCCCTCCCCCCAAAAAAAGACTCATATCCACATATTATGTAATAATTTTAAATTAATTAGTTATTTTAAAATCACATGACGGGGGTTTGAAGATTGGTAAGATTTTGTTGAACTTTTAAAGAGCAGCCAGCATTTGAAACCTCATCAACAGTTCTCGTTTCTAGAAATAATTATTATTATATTTCTCAGTATTATCTTCTCAATACTATCTTTATCCTTGAACACTTCAATGATATCGTTCCTTATCAGCAGAGTTGAATTATCTTCTACTTGGTGATGCAAGCTTATTACTCTCTCTCTCTCTGAAGCTCCTGTAATATAAATTCAGAAAAATTAATTTCAATCTTAAAAATTAAAATTTCAAGTTCTCAGTTTGTTAATTGATTCAGCACTAGCTTTTCTAAGGTTCCTGCTTTTAGTAGGATTTTTTGTATGTACGAATTCAACTTTGTAAATAAAACAATAAACCAAAACAGGGGAAAGGAACGATCCTATTTTTCTGTCTAATGTTATAACATGGAGAATCATCAATTTTTTAAAAAGTTTTTGACTCTTTCAATTCAAGTTTCTGAGACTTTTTTTTCAACAAATTTTATTCTGTTTGCATCAATTATTTATTCTGGGTAGCTTCGTTCCTGATAGTCCTTAAGGTCATAGATATAATATTTAATTTTTTAATTTGTATCTGAACAATTTAATTGCTTTTGTATAGATTAAAATCCTATAGTTTACAATTGATTTGCTGATTGAAGTTTAAAGTATCAAATTGCAATCAGCTTCTTAAACTAAGTATTTAATTTAGGCAGAATTCTATACTTATGTTTCGATTAATTGCTCTGTTATTTGTGGAATAATTCTAAAATTACTAGGTTTAATAATTTATTTTTATCACTTTTTAGCTAATTTAAATGTATCTGTATGTTTTCAAAATACATTGGTTAAATAATGCGTTTGAACTGTAGAATATCACAAGTTTAATAGTTATTACCTTAATATATTAGCAGCTATATTTCTACATTTAAAACACTCATCCAATTTTTCTCCCTAAAACTACAAATTTTTTTACTTATTTCATTACAATCCTCATTTTGATATGGGGAGCAAATCGCAAGCAAGAAAAGAACAGTATCAAAAAACTCAGAATAAAACAGAATTAATTAGCTGTTATCTATTACCTGTTATGCAATGCTAACTAAATAATAATGGAAATAGGAGTGTTTTCAAATATTTCATACTTAAACTGAAGATTCTTATGGTAATCTATGCCTTGTCTTTCAGAATCTGCATAAGGAATCTAATGCGAAACATTTATTTACTTAATGTTTTATAATATTTGTTGTCAATTTTGCAATTAGTATTTTAGCCTTTCATTTGATATAACTTTCACGGAGAAAGCTCATTCAAAATAAACTAAAGATAATCCGGCTACTTCTAATAAAGAACCTATACTAAAATGTAAAGATTTCGCTGAAAGCGGAAAATGGGACGGTGGGCAACAACAGCGCCACCATAGTAAGCTTGATAGTTGATCTTGCCCATTTGTTTCTCTTTTTTGTATTGACATTTTATATATTTTCATTTTTTTTTTCTCTTTCAAACAATTTTTTTCACCTTCTGAGCATAAACGATAATTTTCTCTTGCTTGTTATCAATAATTGTCTCGGTGATGCTCATTAATTGTAATAATTTTAGAAATAAGCCCCAAATATATTTCCTCCCTATAATAGAATTTTCTAAGGAATTTTAAGTGAAAAAGGTCTTGAATATCCTTTTGGGACCTAATTATAGCATAAAACGATTTCAATGAATACTAATTAATCAATTAACTATGTAACTGTGTATAAGCCTCTTGAAAGGTAAGTTCACTTTTTTTTTATCTGGCATCAGTCTGTTTCCCCTATTGTAAATAAACAATGTACGCGTGGATTTAAAAAGTAACAAATTTTTCAGCCGGCACGAGATTAGATACGTGAGTATTGCTGTGTCTTAAAAACTTTTGCGGTTTTACTGCTTTTTTTCTAGTTTCTTAAAAAAAATTCTGAAAATGTCGTAATTTTTAGTTGTTTTTTTTTTTTTCGGAAGGGAATGCCAAATTCGAACCAATCGTAATTTTTCTTCCTTTATAAACGCGTGTACGATTTGAAAAATGCAATAATAGAGCCAAATATTTTGTGTGCATTACTAGTGAATAGAAGCATGCCCGTTTGTGACATTCATTCAATATTAAAATTTTTCAGATTTTTTTTTTTTAATGTTTATTTTCTTTAACAACACAGAAACTTTTAGGATTGTTACTGTCACAAAGTAAAAAAAAAAAAAAAAAAATCAGAACTATTACAACTATGATGTGAAAACTTATTTTATATAATATACTCAAGCATAAACTTGTGAAAATGTATACATTCTTTATACTAATTTGTTATACATAGCAGAAAATATTAGAAAAAGTGTGTTTTCCATTAAAATATATACCTTTTTTGTAAGTGTTCACTTTTTTTTATATAATATCCATATCACTATTTAAATTTGAATTATTTGGAGCCTTAGTATTTATCTTTGTGCTGAAGATTATTAGTTTTGTGAATAAGTTATTTTTGTACCATATCAAGTGAAAAAAAAAAAAAAAATAGTTGCTTAGTAAGTAAAATTCCTAATAATACTACATTATATTTTTGTAAGTATTTTGGCTGTTAAAATTGTGATTATTATAACTATGAAGCATAGTAATTATGCATATGTATAAATACTGAATATGATTGAAACATAATGGGAAAAAATAAATTATTAACTGGTTAATATAACATAAAAACAGCATTAATTCATGATAGCTACAATGACAGGATTTATTAGTTTGGCTAAATTTTTGGGCCATTGGCACCAAATACTTTAGCACTTCTTCTGTATAGAGATCAAGGATTATCTTTCCCATTAAATTACTGTTAAGAATGTGTGCAGACCTATTTCTGAAAAAAATTCTGGGACTTTTAAAACAAATCTCTGTACTGCAGCAGTTTGGTTGATTCTAATAAGTTCCAATTGTTATGCTTTTACAAATTTCTTATACTTGTAATGACCAGTATCTTTCCAGTGGTGGGATTCAAATAATTTAACATCTAGACTGTTGCTTTAATAATAATTTTAAGTATGAAACCTGTCATAAGAGAGAGAGAGCTATTATTACAAGTGTAATTTTAACTGTCAATTTCAATGAATGACAAAAAATTGGTAATTATTTCAGGAAACCATCTTTAATCATATCACTCATCTTTAATCATTCTACTATTGTACTTTATGCTTTTTCTTTAATTGTATTTATAAGCAATCAAATACATTTTAAAATAAATAAATTTAAATATGGTCTGAGAATTTTGTGTATCTCAAATTATTATTTTTTTTTTTTTTGCTTTTAGAGCTAGTATTTTATTCTCTATCATGAAAATTTCTTCCTGAATTTAGAGTGATTGATCTAAAATTATTTTACTAATATTTTTGATTGTGTAAGCCTGCACTTGAATATCTCTTAATTGCTTTTATATGCAATCTGTAATTGAATACGAAATCATTTTGAAATATTTATAATTTTGATGAAGGACGTAATAACGTTTTATATGTTATTATTTAAAGTTTTTACAAATATTTCTACTTTTTTGTAATATACTTCATATATGTTTGCAGGTGATGTTGCGTGAAAGGAAAAAAGTTACTGAGGACTCACTCCCAAATGAAAAAGAAAATGCTGTTGATGAATTTAAAACACTTTATATTTTAATATTTTCACATACTGCTGCCAAAGAAACAGTTTCATGGCTCACAGAATTATTAACGCGATCTCAACATGATGGTGGAGCTGATTTGTTAGTTCGAGTTACAAATGTCAAAAATGAGGTATAAAACAAATATTATTTTAAATTATTCTATGTGGCTATTATCAATCATCTGATAACTTTTAATACTATTTCATAAACCTTTGACGTGATATATTAAAATGACCAGCTTAATACTATCTTTGGTAAAGTTGGAGAAAATGTATTGGCTATAATTTCATATTCTCCACCTTCTGACTGTAGAATTTTAGCCATGAGAAGCAAAATCTGCAATGTTTGAAATGAACATTATGATAAATAATCTGAAGAAAATACTTTTAAAATAGTATATATGTGTGTGAAAACAATTTTGTGTTATTCAGGCTTATGCTTCTTGTGGAAGAAATGGCTTTGAATATAAATTAAGAAAACATGAACTCTAATCATAGATAAAGTGTATTTCATGCTGAAAAATTAAACAATTTAGCACTTAAATCATTGCCTTAGTATAAATTAATGATCTTCATATTGAGAGGTTGCCCAGGTACCTTTTTTAGAATGAGCTGTAATTACAAGTACAATTTTTTCAACAGATTTAATGAACTCGAACAAAAAATTAGGTATTAAATCTTCTGAATTAGAGTGAACCTGACTGGGAATATTTGTGAACTCTTAGAAAAAATTTTAACTTTATCAAGGAAACTGTCCAAGATTCAACTTTCTTTTATAAATACTGTCATTTTTTTAAATATTGCCTTAGAGCTGTTTAATGAGCTTTTAGTTACAACCCAAGCAAGTTACCCAAGCATAGAGATTGCAAGTTAATGGTATTTATATTGATCAAAGAGTTCATGTTTATTGCTTTTATTAATATATTATTAGAAACTAAAAGACTAGTTAATGCTTTTTGTGATTAAATCTTAAGAGATTTATTAGAAGTACACAAGTACATATTAAATAATATTGACTGTAAATTATTAACTTTTAGCAATAATTGAGAAAAAAATAATGGTGCAACCAACTTTATAATTTTAAAAGAGAAGACATTTAACTCAAAATGCATCTTATGTATTCCCAGTATATCTGGAGCAATAAAAGCTCATAAATCATCTGAAAGACAATTTGGACTAAATGATGGTATTACATGTTAAAAAAAATTTGTTTTGTGAGTGATGATTTTGTTGTGAGTGAATTTCCCATCACAATTTTTCAATGATTAATGCTCATTCTTATAATCAACTAACATGTATAAGTAACCCCTTTTTGCCAAAGGTTAGGTCCTTAGCATAAGTGTCATCAAGGATTTGGACGGAGGATGATGTATCAAATAAAAGTGATAAGTTTAGTAGTTTCTGTGTGATGAATAGAAAGTGTATTCTTTTAATCCTTAAAATATCAAAAAATATGAAAACTTTATTTCCAAATTTTAAGCCCTAAAAATTGGGGTTTTCTTATACATGTTAAAGTACAGTATTTAATTACGTTGAAGTTTCTAATCATGTTATTGTACAGCAGTTTTATATGAAATGTTATCAGGCAAGAGTATTCAGAAAGCTGGCTTAAATTAAAATCTCAAAGACACATAATATGGTTGTATTATTTAATTTTAAGTATGCTTACATTTAAATAAGCAATTTCAAGAGGTAAACTGCTAGATGATGCATAAAGCACAAGTTTTTTTCTTATTGTAATTTCTACCATGGATTTCAAGAGGTATGGCCTTTTCCTGATTACTGTACTTCACCATGCTTCCTGAAATCTATGTTAGAAATGATGATGTGTAAGAAGTGCATTGCAGTGCTGTCCAGCAGTTCATCACTTGCTTTCCGTCTATGTATTGTATGGTGAAAATTAGTTGTTTAGAAGTTTTCTATTACCCCTTAAATTTTTGCCCATGAGTTTTGAAAGACCCTGTAATGTATGTATATTTATATATTTTCTTTTGTCTTCTAGGGTGTAGTAGTTGAAATTGGAGCTAGTGACATAAGATTGCTTGAAGCTGCTGAAGCATTAGAAATTACAAAAGAGGATAGACATGGAAATATTCGAGAATTTATTTTTAGTAGCTTGGATCTCTTTTTGAAACCTGGTAATTATTTTACTAGCAATTATTTACGTATATTAAAATACTTATTTTATACTTTCCTAAAACACAACTTATAAAAATCCCTCTTTTAAAAAAGTTGAAAAAATAAAAGGATTGTTGTCACAATATAAGACATAATTTTATTAAATACTGCATACAAGGCTGTGGAGAAAAGAAAATATTTGGTGTATAAAATATAAAATTTGTCTCTCTCTCTCTCTCTATATATATATCTAATTTGAAATTAAATATTTAATTCTAAAATAAATGTCATCTCTTATGGGAATTTATTTAGGGGACTCACTAGCTTTAAACCCAAAAGATAAACTATAACAGAATTTGTGGAATTTTGGGGGTCATTCAATAAGTCCTTAGAAATTCCCAAGAAATAATGCTTGTAACATTGAAAATGTTTTTTTTTTATTAAGTATCCTGACTTGCTAGACAGCTGTCCAAGTTTCAGTTACTCATATTCGTGTTCACGATACCTTCCACACCTAAAAAATTCTTCATCATAACTTTTCTGTCCTATTAGACTTGTTTTTTTTTTTTTTTTTTTTTTTTTTGTGGAGAAGATTCACTAGAAGCAACCCAACATTTTGATTTTTGCTTGATTTCTGGTGCATAGTGATGAATTCTGGTCTCACTGAGGATGACAACATGACGCAAAATGACTCCAACAACGGATGCAATCAAATTTTGACTTGGGAGCAAATGACTTCCAAATAAAAACTAATTTATGAATCAATGTTAAATTTGTTTTGGCACCATTTAAAAGATGGTAGCACCCAATGGTAACAACAATTTACCTTAATGATGCCATCCTGTCTTCAAATACAAGTACATTTTTGGACCACCCTGGTAAATTGTGTTGTTTTATTTAAGTATTAAGTTTTTTCTTTTGATATTGAATCAAAAAATATTTTAGAAAGTATAAATTACAATAATTTTATTTTTCAACTTGTGTACTTCTATAGAAGGCTATTCATTACATTTGATTACTGTAAAATTTTATTTGTAACATGTTTTCCCACAATTTATGTTTTAAATTGCAAACTTATGTTTCTTTTAAATGAAATTATAAAAATGAATATTTTAGGGACGCATTAAAGCAAAAATTTTTAATAAATTTGATGTTTAAATTCCAGTAACTTGTAAGATAATTATCGAGTTACATTAATAAAAAAGTTAAGGATTTGTGTATAAAAGAAAATAAATTATAATTGTCTTTATTAATACATATGAAATATTGATGCATCCTATATAGACAGTGGGGGGGGGGGGATAAGATTGTACATCCCGAAATTACGATAGTTTGCTCTTACGCAAAGGGCTGGTTGTCTAGGAGGGAGTAATTCCATTACCGGATTCCTGTGTTGTTTTTGTAGAAATTCAATGATGATGCTTGCAGTAGTTTTATTTAAGTTTATTAAATGGAGAGATGAAGGATGAAAATATATACACCACAAGAGGACGAATTGACCAGTTCATTGGAGCAAAATAGATGGCTGCCTCATTTAACCCATATCGGCGAAGGGCGCTGGAACGCGCTGTGGCATTCGGAGTTTACTTCCAACGTGGGTAATTCGAAGGAGAAGAGAAGCGGAAAGAGGGCAAGAATGAAAGGTCACTCAGTTTTGTTTTGGAATAGGTGGCGCTGCATGAGCTATCACATGACGCTGATTCATTCGTGGTGCCATCTATCGAGTATGGGAGGAACTGGTTTTACAGTACATTGGAAAATACAATTAATTCTTTAATAATTACCTGGAAAATCCGATATATATATATTTGGAAAATAGTTACTGAGCAAAAGATCATTGACAATATTTCTTATTAAATATTTTTTTAAAGCCTTTTCTTATGGTGTATTTATTATTATTATATTTTTTCAAATATAGATTTGTTATTAAAATTTATGTTGAGTCTCTCATTTTACTTTTAATGTTCTTTGTTGATTTCTTCTATCACATATTTCTTTTAAGAAAATGTTTTCTTGTATTATTTACTTTTAAATTCAAGTTTTTTAAATTATTTTTAGGCGTGAGTATGGATAATTTATTGAGTACTTCTGAAAAGCAAAGAGTCATTTTAGAAGAAATTATGGGAATACGATCTATGGATAAGAAAAAGCTTGTTGGTTATCCTGATATCGTGCTTTATCCTGGTCAATCTATCAGTAAGAGCTTTTCTTAAATTTTCTATTTTATTCAGTATTTCACAAGCGAAAATAAATGTTTTATGAAATGAAATTTATCGTGTTAAATGAAATTTTTTGGTCACTTTTAAATGGACTTTTATAAGTTCTTAAAATAGTAAATTTTTCTTATGTACAAATCAAAACTCTCTCTTCTACAGACTGATATATTATATTTCAGATCTTTAAAATTTGCAAATTTGCACAGCCATTATAAGTTTCTCTTAAATAAAAATTAATCTTTTTTTTTTTTAATTGTGAGAAAAATTATGATATTCTGTAAAATTTATTATGAAATTAATTACAAATACCATCTGGTTAATTTGAAGTTTTGTGAAAATTAAGTTGAGAATTTGTACATTGGAATTCTTCCTGTGCTTCTAAATGCATTATTTTTAAATTTGATTATATGTTTCATGATATGATTACAACTTTGTTCCTTGATATGATACCTTTTTTACTTGTGATTATTTCTCAGAAGCAAAAAATTATTTTATGGTAAAATTAACATACATTTAAAGATGCTTAAGGCATTTTCACAAATAATTGTATTACATGTCACTGTTATTGTAAAATTTTGTACATTTAATTGATAATGACATTCTTTCTCTTTTTATTTTCTTTTTCTTATAACATTTATAATCAATACATTAACAATAAAATATGCACTTGTATGTTTCGTAATGTATTTCATTTGTTTAAATTGTATTGCAAATATTCAAAGTATATATTTTCAGGTACCTAGGTATTCTTTTATTAGTGTAGTACTATTTTTTGATACTCCAACTGAGTAAAACAACTAATTTTATTACTCAAATATTTATGAATATGTCAAAAATCAATGGTTTCAAAAAAAAAAAAAAAATGACTGGAAGCATTATATTTTATTATTCATTTTTCTATGTTTTAAACTCTTGATGAATAAGTTTTTGTTCAAATGACTTCCTGTACAAAAATAATGTATGATGTTGTTAGATCTTGTTAACATTTTCAAAAATAAGAAAATGTTTTTACATTTAAACTTGTACTTTGTAGGTGCATTATTTGCTTTTTCACTACATTTTGTTTGGAGAAAAGTATGACAATATGAGCTTGTTTCCTGTAGTATGTTTATATTGTTTCTTTTAGTTATTTTCATTTCATCTTTAAAGATGTTCAAAAAATTTAATCAGTTTCTCATTTAAGAAACAATTCTAAAGATTAAAGTATTGAAATATTTTAATATTTTATTAAAAAGTTATTTGATTAGGTTAAATTAAATTAAATAAAAACTGTGTCATTTGTTGATGAAGATATCTTATTTAATTAACTTTGATTGAAATAAATTGTTTTTATTACTTATACATATTATTCTTTGACATTAAAATACACATATCTCTTTCAATCATGGTTTAATTAACTGATAGTTTTTGTGATTAAAAAAAAATAAGATTATAACACAATATTATTTCAGAAATGCAGATAATGTATTAAATTTTATTCAAATCATAATTACATTAGGATTTTATAAAAACTTAATTAGTACAGAAATTTGATATACATTTAATAAAAAAAAAAATTTAAAGTTAAAGGTTTATATAATGATCTGCTAAAAAATTTATGAATGAATGTAAGTTTTAAATTGCACTGTGAACAAAAGTAAATAAATCAAATTTTTATATAAGAAAGGTTTTGTGATGTTTACATGTGGAAGAATGAGCTGTTTTGCAAAATAAGTTTTAACTTATTTTAAGTATTGAATTTCTGCTTGAAAAAAAGATAAATATAAAATATTTCTTGTTTTAGAAAAAATCCCTTAGAAAATGTTATATTACAAGAGATTTGACATAAAAAAGTTAGTGAACCCATACAACATTTAAATGTTTGCATTCAAAAACATTATGTGGAGCTATTTGAAATTGTATGAATTTTTTAAGTGTCCTGCTTAAAGCAGTTGGTAATCTGGTGAACAGCAGTTAAACAAAATGTAATCAGAGGAAAGATATTGTGGTATGAAAATATAATTAGAAGAATCACTTTTTAAAATTGCATCAAAAAATTGCTTACAAAATTTTCCAAATTTTACATTTTTTAAATAGTTTCTGTAATTCATGATTGTTTTAACTTGTTCAATTCAGAAAACCTGTAAGAAGTTTACAATGCATTTGGTTTATAAGGTATTTTGAAATTAATGTTCAGCTAAACATATGAGTTTAAACAACTAATATGATTAATTTTGAAATATTTGATTTAATTTGAATCATTACTTTACAAAATAAAATGGAAATTTCAACTGGGCAATATTTTTGTCAAAGTAATCAGTGTGGGAAAATATATTGACTTACCAACAAACTCTAAAATTCGAATGCTATGAAAAGGTTATAGGGATTTTTTTTTATCTGTTCCAAACAGTTTACAACTGCAATCAGTGTCTTATAATTTTTCTGCTCAGTTGGAAAATATTATAAGTAAATAACTTATCTTCCCAAAGAGCTCTGTGTTTAATTTAATTTAGACACACACACAGATACATAGAAAGTACATTTTTGCTGAAAGTATTATCATAATGAAGAGAGAATTGAGTGTGAATGACTATAAACCTTAATTATGCTCAATTTGAATCATATCTTATGTACGAATTTTTCATTCAAATAGTTTTGTTTACATCATCTTCAAATTAATGTCATTAATTTAAATATTATGAGATAACACTGTTTATAAAGCATATCTTGATGACTTGTGGATTTGAAACTTGTTATTACATTTTATGAAATTATAAGGACTGTTGTATTTTGAATAAATTTAAGGTTAAAGGTTTGGTGTGGTTTGATGTAGAAGTTAGATTAATGGGATAACATCTTAGATATCATCCTTATGACTTAACTGTCATTCACAATTATGTATTATGGTCCATCATTAGTTATGTATTGATTTATTCTAAAGTCCGTACAAGGGTCATTGTACAGAGAAGCTAATACATATAAAATCTGTCAGGGCTCAGTGATTTACATTGGCAAAAATGAAGTGTCTGGAAGTTAAGAAAAGGGATAGTTAACTCTAGGTTCGTCTTCAACACATGACCTTGGATTAAATTATGAGGTCTTCCACTGATAGCCCTCTTGTTGCTTTCATATTCATAATAGGTACAATAATCTAAGTTAAGTCCTGGTGCAAACTTAAAGAGAGAAAAAAACATCTTGATAAAACAAAAGCAATATAATATAAACAAAACATTGAAAAAATTAATATGGTTCTTATCAAATCGATATTTATTTTAGAAATATATTTTATGGAACAGAAATTAATAATTATAATTTCATGTTCTTGATGCAGAACATACAGCATATATCTAACAAAGGCGGCAATAGTAGCTACTTCACAGTTAGGAATAGAACATATTAGACTCTGCATATCAACATGAGATTTTGATAACAATGAGGAGTTTTTATGCTAAAATAATCTTGTATCTTTCTGTTGAAGTATGTCTATTAGGTCTGTACACAATTACTAACCAGACATTTTTAGTGAATGATAGATGAAATGAACATGTTGACAAAAACAAAAATATAATGTGCATTTTTTGGGAAGTTCTTACCATTGTGTGTTATGTTAAGTTACAAATCCAGCTGCTTAGTCGTTTTATGGAAACTCAACTGATATAGAATGACTACAGCATCCTTAGAGATGTATTGCTATTGATCAGAATATTGGATACATGTACTATACATGAGCAAGATTGTGTCTAATTAATATTATAATTACATGTGTTAGGTTCGATTGATTTTATATATTGCAATCATTCAGCATACTATAGTATAGTCATCTATGTTGTAGAATTTAAAGTGAACAAAGTAGGGATAATGTTGCAAACAACACGTTGTCACCCTTCATTTGAATTATTGATTGTAGGCCATGCACTCTAATTCTGGAGTTAAGGTGCTTGATGTGACCATCAAGCAATGAGCCATGAGGATCATGGGTACAAACTGTATATCATCTTAACATTAAATTATTGAAGCTGCTGTTGTTTTTTACTTTTATTAATTCTTTACTGGAACTGCCTTTTCCGTATTCGCATCACATTTGTCTCCTCATAGAAGGATTTCAGAATAAGATAACCCAGTAACATGCTACTGCTTGCTGCTTTGCATGATCTGACTTGAATTCCTTTTTCACAAAACTAACTGAAATTCTCCTATGCAAACAAGCAACTTATAAAGCAATTATGCTATAGTAAAAAATGTGAGTATAATTTACACTTTTTCCAAGAGGTCCTGACAAAATTATTCTTGTCCATGAGTTACAGCTCTGTATTTTCAACTATTTCCATTTTCTTACATATCATACAAGCTGCTCCAAAGTTATTGTTCAGAAATGTGCATGGAGGTCCGAAACACGATGGCTAGCAAGAATCATGCATGAACATAAGATTGCATGCACAGCCCCGATGCGTAAGCGGGCCCTGAACTTTGAGATGAAATCTGAATAGGATGAAGCAACAGAAAGCGTTATTTGTGCGTAATTGAGAGGGACAGAAAATATGAATTGCTACTCAAAGAACAAAATGGCAGATATATACCTATTTTACGGGGACAGCTAATTGTAATGGAGCTGCTGTTAGAGAACATAATTCCCGGTTTCCCAACGGAGGCATCAATAGTCATAACATATTCGGACCTCTGTATAATCGAATGTACGAAACGGGAAGCTTCGAAGCACGAATGAATTATACTTGTTGTTAGAGATGCAGTCATGGAAAGAGTGCGTGATTGCAGAAGTCGGAAACGATCCAGAGAGGAGTACCAAGGTACTCACGTTAACTCGTCTCATTGAGACGATTGGCGCATCTTACATGAGGACGAGTTGCATGCAAACTACCTACAGCATGTGTTAGCTCTATCCGCTAGTGATTACCAGCGCCGTGTGGACTTTGCGTATTGGTTATTCAGCTGACGACTGCGGTCCTCTACTTTTCTCTGTTAACAGACGAATCGAAGTTTATACTGAAAGGTGATTGCAATGTCCATAATTTGCTTGTGTGATCACATGACAAACCGAATAGCACACGGCCCCTTTCTTGTCAACGTCGTCAGGTTAGCTTCATGATGAAGTGATCGGTCCCTGCATGCTTCCAACCGTACTGAATAGAGTGAGTTAGCGCACCTTCCTAGCCCCCGTCTTACCGGAATTGCTGAACGATATACCTCTCCATGTTCAGCAGCACATGTGGTTTCAACATGACATCACTCCAGCGTATTTCTTTCGATGTCTTCGACGATACATTTACCGAGCAATGAAATGAATGCACTGGACTTATTCCATGGCCATCTCGACCCCCATGCTTTCCTCTGCTAACTGTTTTTGTGGGGTGGTACTGAATGCATAGTGTTTTAAACCCTTGTTTAATCGGACATGGACGTAGTGTCACACACCCGGCGTATTTGCAAACGTTTGTCGTTCTATGTGTCGTCGTTACGACGCATGTATTGCATATACAGGCTGTGACTTAGAATACTTGCTTTAAAAGTTTTATGTCAAACTCTTTTTTTTTTTCGTCTAATAAATCTTCATTATTTGTGATTTGTCTTGCTTCTTCCTCTCTTTTTTGGGTTTGGGTGTAGTGTCTTGGTGCTGCACATTCAACCTTATGCTCTTTTATGATTGTAATCTCCATGTATATTTCTGAACAATAACTCTGAAGCATCTTGTATTTGCCAGATCTTTCCTTTAAATGAACATAATTTTATTGTTCAACAGGAGAAAATTGAAAATTCGAAATACACAAATTCTGAATGTAAAATTCTAATTTCCCAAACTATGATAAAAATTAGATACGTTAATTTTTTTCTCCTTATTACATCTGTTTACTGATCAAATACACTATTACAGAGAAATATCATTCAATTGTATTTTATTACTTTTTTTTATGTCTGTAGTTCTTATTGTGAGAATGTATTAAAGAAGCAGAATCTCTCTCTCTCTTGTGAATATATTATTCAAATCTTTAGAAATTACCTGGAATATTTATCTCTATTATATTAAATTAAATTAAATGCTAATTGGTTAATTTATTCTTTCTTTGTATTAATTTTTTTGTCTCTGAAATGTAAGGCCTAATTATTTCTTACGACTTATGGAGTAAACTTAGCTCAAAAATGAGGGAAATTCAAGCGAGAAAAAACACATGATTAAATTAAAAAGCACATTGAAAGTCGCGGTGAAATGCTTGTTTTAATTGTTTAACAAGATTGTTTTCGACTTCGTGTTTAAGTGAAATAACAAATGGCTCATATGAAAGACATTTAATTGTTAACTTAGCACATGTATAGTTAATTTTGGCAATAAAGTGGAATACTTTTTATTTTCATTCAATATTATTTGTGAAAAAGGATTTTGAACTCTCACAAAAGTTGGAGGCAGCAGAAATCATTCTTAGCCTTTATTAAACATTAGAAATGGGAATCCATAAACATTGCCAATGAGGATTAACCTGTTCTGAAAGTCATATAGGTTTGAATCAAGTTATTTGGTGTCGTTTGCATTCTTACTTTTAAAAATATGCAAGTTACATAACATTTTTTTTTTTTGGTTTTTTTTTTAATTCACTGAAACGCAACTGATATTTTTATTTCTTCATATGTCATGCACTTTTCAGTATGGGCCCTTGCAAAATTTGATGGGTTTCTTAATATTTCTTTATTTGACTTTTATAATCTTTTTAAAAAATATTTATTTATTTTTAATCTTGAATATTTGAAGTTAACTTTCTTGTGAAAGAAATGATACGCTTAAAATTTTGCATTTCTTCTATCATCTTCTTTTATGTAATCATATGATATTTCATATTTTAGTTCAAGTTTGCAAGATTAATGGAATAATTACATTCATGTATCCACTCCACGAACCATCTGAATTAGAAGTACTTAAGAGGAAGTGGACTTTTACATCTCTTCCTATGGGTAGTATAGTTTTAATGTGATTTATGTAATACTGTTAAAAATTAAAAATACTTTTTCAAAATATTGGAATTACTAATTTCTTAACTATGCCGTTTTAGAATTGCCTTGTCTTTTCATCTCATTTCCTATATTACATCAAAAGAATATGCCTGTATTGAACAAGAACTTTTTAAGAGATATTTACTATAAATGTATTTTTTAAGATGTTCAATTGGTTTTAGATTCATTTTAAGGTATGATTTAGAGATTTAGTTTATCTGATGAATTGCTTATATAAATAAAATCTTCTAAAATATTTTTCTTCTTTCAAATAAGTTTCTTATTTTATATTTAAAATTTATGTTTTTAGGATATTAATGTAGTTTTTATCAATATTTGAATTGTTGTGCTTCTTTTTATCAGCTCTGTTAATTGCTTTTACTTGTTTTCTTAGGTGATGTTCGAAATTATTTTGGAGAAGCTGTTGCTTTTTACTTTGCCTTTATTTACTTCTACACCTGGGCCCTTTTACCCCCAGCTATTATTGGTGCTATCCAAAGTGTGATTTCTTTTGATATTTCTCGATCTTATATATTTTTTGCTATTTTTAAAATGATTTGGCTTACTTTATTTCTTGAACGTTGGAAGAGAAAAAGTAATGAATTAGCCTATACCTGGGGAACTCTTAGATTAGTGAACATACCAAAACTTCATCCTACCTTTCGAGGAATGCATATGCATATTGACCCTGTTACTAAACGGCACGTTCCTGTATATCCTGCGTACAAAAGGCATTTTAAAGTAAGTTTAAAAATATAAAGTACATGTAAGTGTGAAGCAAAGTAATTAAATGTTATGTTTAATGTGAATTTTAAATTAGATATGTATTAATGTAGTTCTATAACTGTCAATAACTTTATTAAACATGTATCATTTATTGGAACAATTTGATTTTATACATTCTCAAAATTCCTTGTATGCTTTGTGATATTTTCAGACCTTTTTTTACATTATCCCAGAACATGAATAGTTTTTTCATATATAAGTTAAAATGAGTTTATATTTATGATTAACTTTTAAAAACAAATTAAAAGTTGCATTCATAAAATTTTTATCTCTTAATACTGTTCAGTTTTAATGACATCAATCTATCAATTTCAGAAAAGAGACTTCTAAATTTGTGTGTATAATTTCAGGTATACTGCATATCTCTGCCTTTAATCGTTTTATGCCTCATTTTTGCTATTGTGGTAATGCTTGTGTACTTTCAAATTGAAGAAATGGTAATTGCTGAATTTGATGATGAAAGTTTTGAGAGTTGGATAATAACTCAGTTACCTGGTATAATTTATGCCATTCTAGTTTATGTGATGAATGTTATATATGCATATGTTGCTAATATTCTTACAGAGTGGGGTAAGTATAAATATTTTTTAATCTTTTTTAGATCTAGTTAACATTCTTTTTGTTTATTTTTAAGCAATAATTCATGTACATCCTAATATATGATTATTTAAATAAAGCATTAAAAGGTAAGTAGAAATTAGATCTTATATTTGCAATACATTTTTGAAATGTTTATATTTGAATGTAATTATAATAGAGCAAGTGTGACTTGTAACTTTATTGTGCTTGAAATTGTTTATTAGCATCCATATTAATTGATATCAATAATATTAGGTCTACTGGAAAGTTCTGTCGATTTGTTAAGTCATAAAAAATAATACACTTCTTATACATTTAATTATATTTAATGTATTTTATATTTTCTCTCATTACTTATGAACTTTTGTCAGTGTGATGGTAATTTGTAAATACTGTTTTTTAAAAATGTCTTGTCTTGAGAGGCAAAGAACTCAAGTAATGCTAAGTTGACACGTGCTTCAACTTTGAATTCTTCTTTCTAAAAATTTTTGCAGGGAGATAAACTAGTGATAATTAGAGGGTGCTTGGTCTGAGGGGTGTGGTGGACACAACAGAAATTCTTAGTCTAGCTCTTTGACGAATCGCCAAAGCAGCGGGTGGTTTGGCATTATCATGATGCAATATAACATATTTCATATTGAACATCACCGACCTCTTTTCTTTTTGTGCTTTGTTTAAATCATCCATTTGCTGAGAGTATCTCTCCAAATTGATGTATTATTTTCTTTCACTTCAAAAACAAACAGAACTTTCTTGTTGATCTAATGAAAGTGAACTTAATTTTGCCAACTTTTTTATTTATTGGTTTGGTATTAAAATAATTTAAAATGTGATATTTTACTCAGCTCTTAATGCATTGCATCACTCACAGAATGAAAGTCCAAATTTAAAAGCTTTTCACACTATTTTATTATCACTGAACAATTAGTTAAAAAAAATTCCATAAGATCCTCATTTTTTTTATTGTAAATTTTGCTTTGAAAAGGCTTTAGTCAATATTTAAATTTCATTACTAATGAAAAGTGCAATGCAAACTGAGTAAGTAATTTAATAAAATTTGTTCATTAATTTATTTCTTGAAGTATTTTTGAAAATATCACTAGTTTCCTCTCTAAAATTTGTTTGCCACATCTTAATTTCTTGCATAATTGTATATACTCTGCATTATTTTTTACAATATTAAATTGGCTTAAAATTTGTAAACTGTAGATGGATGAGATAGTTAAAAAAAAAAAATTTTAAATTAATCTTGTTTTCAAAATCTTAATCTTATTATTCCTTATTTCTTTTAAAATAAAATATAAATTTTTGACCATCTGAATTCATTTCATAAATTCCAAAAATTATTCAAATAAAAAATTATTTTTTTAGAGGATTTTGCTAAATACTTGTAAATTTTTCTATTATTGCATTTCAATTATAGTATTATATCTTTAACTTGTTGGTAAACTCTTTTTTTCCATAAATACTTTACAGAAAACCATAGGACTCAAGATTCTTTTGATAATCATAGAATAGTCAAACTTTTGTTGGTGAGTAAAATTGGATTACTGCATCTGTATTTCTTCTTTTAACCATTCAATTCTTAAAGTATTATTCTTGCGCTTTCTACATCTGATTAAAAATATATATTGCAATTTTTTCTCTGGTGTTATACAGAAACACATTTTCTTTATGTCTGTACTTTTCCAACTTTTTACTGTTGTGAGTTTTAAGAAATGTCATTAATTCTTACTTAAATGGCTCTTCTAAAATCAAAAATATATAATGTATCATAAAATAAACTTCAATAAATTATGTGCAGCTTAAAAAGAGAGAATTGTTCAACATGTTATACACACATTACAATAATAAACTATACATGTAATGAAATTTTTAATGAAATATTTGAAACAAATGAGTGGCACAAGGACAAAGAAAAGCAAAGGATCAAAAAATAAATTTTGTACAACCATATTTATTGTTGCTCAAGATATATTGCACAACTTTTTAAATTTATCTTCCATCATCTTGCTACCTAGAGGCAAAAATTGTTTGAACTGTGGAAAAGTTCAGATTGCTGCCTATTTTCAAGGCTGCTAAGCTTGGAACAAGTCTTTATTCAAGGTCAAATTTTATATAAATTGCAAGATTGGGAATGTACTGTGAGTAACATAATGTCATGCTCTTGATTTTTAAAATGCGGTTATGTAGATCTTAAATTTCTATCGTAATTTTGGCATGTAATCGAAGAGGGAATTTAAATTTAATTCTTAAACTATTTAGCTACTACAAAATCCTGTGCATTTTAAAAATAATAGTACATATGTAAAACATTTATAAATATTTACTGAACATGTCATTTCTATTGTTCTCAGTGTGATTACCTTAAATTCGAGCTTCATCCTCTATAAGAGAATGCTGTGTATATGGTTGGACATTAAAGACTGAATACACTGACCTTTTTAAACCCCTCATGTAAAGCTCAATCTGTTAATGTACTTTCAAATTTTTTTTGATTTGAACGAAACATTGAAGAAAAGAGACAGGCATTGATGAATTGAATTCAAATCATAATTCATCACAACAAAGCAGACCCAAATATTGTTTATCCGATTTATCAGAGAGTTCGAAAGTCATTACAGCAAATTCTATCGCAATCCCTATGACCTACCACCATCCAATTGCCGTCTGTTTCTCCCGCTCTAAAATTTTTTGAAAGAAAATAATTCCAAAATTTAGCAGGTGTTAACCAAGCACTGCTTGAGTTTATTGCCTTCAAAAGTGAGTCCTATTACAACAATGAGATCTACAAATTCCTATCACACTAGGATAACTTGGGAGTAAATATGTAGTGTTTATTGTTAGGTAACTATAATTAATAGTTGTGTTGAAATATTAAATATCTTTTATTTCATAAATGCACAGAACTTTCCCATATACCTAATATATTGCTTTTTTTGTTAAAATTTTGATTTCCACTTTTTGAAAAAAAAATCATACTATAGTAAAATTTATCTAGGATAGAAATGGGGGAAATATCTTGAAATGCTCTGAAACCTTTATTCCAAACTTGAATGGTGCCTCAAAAGATCAAACAATTTGATTTTACTAATTATTTTTTAATGTAATTTTATTTTATATATAATATATTTTGCTAATGTAATAATTATTCATTTTCTTGTTTTGAGTTTTTGTCTCTTTATATATTGTTTCTTTCCTGTATTTTTAAAGAAAACAATGGACGATGGTTTCTCATGAGTATAGATGGCATGTATTTCATCTGTATTTTTCAATTGATATGTTTCATTTAATAATATCTTAATCAGTTCAGATTTCTAAAATAAAGATTTATTTGTGTTTTAAATTTATCATTCTTTAAATGCTCTTCTATCCCTATCCAAATTCAAATTTTTCTTCCATTTTCTTATACAAAGTTTATGGATTTACTCTACATTTTTTTTCTAGTTTGAATTTGTAAATAATTTTATTGCAATGGGGTATATTGCTTTTTATCAGCAAGATCTGAACATGTTGAAATGGGTGAGTGAAAATTCCTATTACATATTGATATAAGTGAAATTTGTATTTTTTTTAAACGTTTTATAGACTAGTTTCCCAACACACGATATTGCTTTAGTTGTATTTCTAATTGCTAAATTTAAAAGCCTGAATGTATGAGTAGTTTGAATAAATTTCTTATATTTGAAAATGGTGAATTCATTAGACTGAGAAGGGCAGTATGGGCAACTAATAGTATACTGATGAATATTGATATTTTAATTATTCTGATTTAACATTGAGCTAGTATTAGTTCTTTTTAAATAAATATGAATAACTTTTGTAAATAAATAATGGTTAACATATATATATATATATATATATGTACTTATTGTTATCTGTTTTTCTGAAAATGTTTATCTTGGAATTATTTTATATTATTTTAGCAAATAGCTGTGATGATGATTGTGAATCAACTTTTCAATCAATTTCAAGTGGCAGTTTTACCATTTTTACTGCAGAAATATCATCAGAAATGGAAAACTAAAACTTCAGCTAACCTTTCAACAAGAATGAAATGCATCTTAGAGCAGCGTGACATGTGGTCTTATGAGGTAATTGGGGTTTTTTTTATGTCATAAGTAAAATATTTTTTGTTGTTTATTGTAATGGGATTTTTTTTTTTTTTTTTTTTTTAATTCTTTTTGTAACTTTTCAAAGATTTTAAGAATTTTTTTTCAAAGTTTTATTTTTAACTGTTAAGGAGGACATCTAATCTTCCAAAGAACCATAGAACATCTAACACGATAAAATCGCTATATTCAGACTTTTGCTGTAAATGTAACTGAGGCTGATAAAAAAAAAATTCACATATGTAAAATTATTTAAAATAGTCTGTATATTACAAAAAAAAATCTGTATCCTAGCTTCAAGAATTTTTGTGAACATTTTCGGAAGTAGTTTAGTAACAAAATAGATATATCTATATGATATAAAACAGAACAATTATTAATTACATTACAATTGCTTTATAGAAACAATGTATAGAGACTTCACTTTATATATATCATAATTAATAGTGCTGACAACACTATTATTTAGTGCTAAATATTCCATTTATCGAGCTCAGATTTTAAAGATTTAACAGAAATAGACATATATTTATATATTTATACGATGGCTATGTTTGGAAGGGGTCAGTAGATTCTCTTCCTCCTTTTTTTTTTTTTTTTTTTGGAAAAAAACATTTTATTGAAATTTAGCCGCCTAAAGTGTAGGAATTATATAAAGAAATTTTATACAAACCCAAAGTTGTCTGATCACCTATAATTTCTTTCACATTTCCTCTGAATATTTTTTCTTTCAATTCATTCACTCTAGGTATAAATAATTTTACTTAGAAATATGCACAAAATGTCATATATCACTGCATGGTTATTAGATTCATATGTGGTGACTAAACTGAATGAAAAATCATTTGAGGAATTCAATGCTTTAATAACATCTTCAAATAATCACTCTTGGCAATATTCGCCATTGAATCAACTTGAATGAATGTGGAGGTTTATATTAGATGAAAACAAAAACTTTTGATGGTATTTTAAATGGGAAGACTAAACAAATCACTAGGAGAGGTGTATTTTACTTTGAATACCTTACTTTCCGTAATGTAATTAATTGTATTGATTTCAATACCTAATTAAATAATATTTTGCACAAGCAATGTATAAAGGTATTTTTATTTACTTTACATTAACTTACTATTTTGTATCTAAATTTATAAATTTTATCGTCTACATTCTCCTTATGCTCTCTACTACTATTTGTTGTCTATAGAATTTCATCTTACCCCATTTTAACACATTATCGCTGTCACTGTGAGTACGGGGAGTAGCTTTCTTAAATATATAATGTTCTGTGTATTTTTTGTTATTTTAACATAAAAGATAGAAACATAAAAGTGTGTATGCAACTTACTTTTTTTTCATGCATATTTTTTTCCCCAACTTGGCATTAAATTAATAATAGTTTATAGTATGTCAAATTAATAATATTATTAATTTATCACTATAACTTTCTTTTGTATTTGTCACTAGGAAAACAACTTCTGAACAATAATTTTTGTAAAAAAACTTTTACTAAAATAGAGTTGGTAAAACAAAATTTACTCATTCTGTTGTTTGGAACATGCAACATATTTAGATGTTAAAAATAAATAAAAATATTTAATGAGATTAATAGCTAATGGCTATAAATGTATTATTTGCTAAAAATATCCATTGAAATAAGAAATAAATATGCAGTTGTAACATTTTGAGGAGAAACTTGAACCCGAAATTTGTTTCGAATGTTGGGAATTAAAACTATAGCTCAATATAGTATGGTTACAATTGAATCAACCGAAATCATTTTTAAATGAATTAATAAATTTTAATTTAATATGAAATTGATTTTTCATCCAAAAACTGTGAGGATATTTGGTTTTATTAAACTTACACAAAAACCATTTAAAAAGAAAAAAAAGACACCTTTTCCCCAGGAGAATGGATCGGAAGTTTAAATATTTCATCCTGTGCTCTGAAATTTTCTTTCATCTCTACGATTTCTTAAAATGCATGCGTTACAAGACCCTACAGCTTCTGTCAGTCATTTCTAGACTGCCCCCATTGCTATAGTAACGAATGTTTATCAACTACAAACTACTATCGCCCATGATGAAACCGAGTTGCAATCAGTGCTATCTATTGAGAAAGGCAGTTTTTTTATTCATTAAAAGTCCTTCTTAAGTCTCCCGTCAACACGCCACCACGAATTTCCTTGCAAAATGTTAATCGTAGGTGGGGGGGGGGGGTAGTAGGAGCTTCTTACTACGCTCTCTTATCTAGAATGTTTATTTTAATTGCACTGAATAAAGTGCTTTTAAAAGAGCATTAAAAAAGGAAGATTTCTCTGAAGTTATTTTTATTCTGATTTTTGCAAGTATTTAAAAAATTTTATTGAAGATTTAAAAACTTACTACTGGAACACTAAAAAGATTATAAAAATACTTTGAAAAGTTGGGAAACCTTCCTTTCTATAGAAACTAGAAAAACCTTCTAGAGAAACCTTCCTTTTTTTATGCTTTTATATGCATTTCAAATTCATATTTCTTTAAAAAAAATTAATTTCACAGTTTGTAATTTGAGTAGTCGGCAAGGAAAATTAGGAAAAAGGGGGGGGGAGGAATTAAATGTCTGGCCTCAGTGCCGAAGCATACATGGTATTTACCCCTGCACTCCATTGATAAATGGTGTTTTATGAACCATTTGACACCAAATTTTAATCATTTGCATGTTGGGTCCAAATGTCTGCATACGAAATTTCATTACAATCGGGCAACTCTTTGGTGCATCGTTTTTTTTTTTTTTTTTAATAGAGTATATGTATGATGAAAATGATTTTTTGGATAATAATATGACAGAATTCTTTTACTTTAATTCCATTACCCGAACTTATGGGTCTACATTATCGCAGATTGATGCTCATGCATAACCCAGCTTTGATTCTGGAAGCATAGGAAAAGAGGAAAAACTGAAAAATCGTAAAATAAAAAATTTCTGTCATTTTGTAAGCCTGAATTTATAATAATAATATTGTTAACCTTTTCTTGCTTTTCAAATAGTCTTTATAAAATCACTTCGCAATATAATAGTGTAAGTAGAAAGTAAAAATGATAGTTTTGAAGGAATTATAATTTTTAATTCTTGATATTTTATAGTCATGTAGCTATGGGAAAATGTTATTTAAGTGTATTTGTTTTGTATGTGTATTTATATTATTATTGTACATCAGTTGTGTGAATAATATTTAAAAGCCAAAAGTAACAATTTTTTATTCCTATTAACATAACTGTATATATTTATTCAAGTGATTACCCACAAATAATATTAGTTATATTTACAAAAAAAAAAAAAAAAGATTTTCAGAATAGCCAGTTGCTCTTATTTTTAAATATATTGCTATTTTGATACATTAGTAAATGCATTTTGCATAGCTTATGAAGAGAGAGAGAAGAGAAATTTGCATTTTTCCTGTTTATTATAACTGAAGGATATTTGTTCAAATTCTTATGATGAAATAGAATGCACATCTACTTGTATTATGTGACCATTTATTATTTTTTTCAAAACTCCTTTTGTAGGAAACAGATTAAAATATATCTTTATGATTAAATGAAGAACATAGAGAAAAAAATTTGTTGCACACAAAATATTTTGCTGTTCTTAGATATGCGAACACATTTACATGAATAATACATTTTCCAAAAACGATATCTTATTGTGTTGAAATAGTATCTGTGGTAGTCAAATGGTTATGTTCACGGATATCGTGGCTTGCGATGTTTAAATCGAGTCGAGTATTTGAGTCCAATTTCCTTTAAGACCACTTTGTAGTGAGGTTGATGTTGTTAAATAGGTTGAAGCTTAAAGTCCTCAAGTTTGCATGGTTTTGAAAATAGGAGAGCAGGGAGCTGTGTTTCAAATTTAAAAAGAGTTAATAGCTGTTGTGTTTCTTCCAAATGCAGCTCTGACAAATATTAGTATTTATGATTTTCATTTTCGACCTTGAATTAGTTTTTTTCCCTCCCTTCATTTGAATAAATAATTTCTGTATTTCATAATTTTCTATAATGAGTATGGGATGTATACATGTGACGTTAATGATACTACTGTGTGATTACCTGTTATAAAATAAATTGTCATTGCCTTAAATTTTTTGAGCATTTGCTATACATAATGGTTCAACTAAGAGCAAAAAATGAGTTAAGGTAATAATTCTTAAACTTTGTTTTCAAAAAAGATTTCTTTTTTACAGATTGGCTTTTTATATTTGTCTACATATATATTGTACTTCTTTTGAAATGTCGGGGTTTTTTTTCGCATCTTGTTTTTTGGAATTTATTAAGTTTCCATTTTGGATTACAACATTTTTCTGTCTGGCCTGTAAAACATGTATAGCCAGATTCAGAATTTATAAATGTTATATTTCATTTTCTTTATGGATTTTAATTTCTTTATTTTTCATGCTTTGGTTTGTACTTATTCATGATTTGAATTTTACCTTACAACTTTTATTTATTGAGTATTTTTCAGTTATTAGTTCTTTTTATTAATGGTTTATAGTGTTTCTTTTCTTTTGTTCTATGTTTTAGCACTTAAAAAATTTCACTTTCCTATACTTTTTCAATAAACTAAAAAATTGTTTGTAAATTTTCTTTGTAATTTAGACTTTTCTTTGTGTTTCTATAATAATTTTACTTAGTTTTTTTAATTATATATATTTGAAATAATTATGGATGATGAAAAAGGGCATACAACTTCTGTTAAAATCATGGCTGGAAAAATTATTCCATTACTCTGAGTATTTCTTGTTGAATGAGACATAGAGAATGTTCAGTTGAGAACGTGATGCACTTGCGTCCACTTGATTCTGTGAATTACATTATGAAAATTTGTATATACCAGATGCATAGTTCCAATGTTCTGGCTGAATTGAAAGAGAAGGAAATTTACCTTGCTTGGAATTTATATGCAAGGATTTCTTCAGATCATGTGGTATTGGATGGAGGGATTTCTAGGTATTTTAGCTGCAGACAGCAGAAAATCCATTCTCTCTACTACTTCAAAGCATGGGAGTAATTGACTGTGCAGATTTTAAGAATGTATGATTGCACAAATTTAAAGCTAAAAATGATCATCAGAAAATAAAAATGATATAAAGAAACAAAAATAAAATATCAGGAAATAAACACTAATACTGTGATAGCTAAAATATGGGAAAAATTAGGAAATTAAGTTAAATTTAACACACACATACACTGGTGTGAAAAACTTAAGCAACAATGTAAATTTTAAGCAGATAGCCATGAAATTGCATTAAAGGCGTTATTGCAATTATTACAATGAGCATGCAGTTCAGTGGAAAGGTGATGCTTATGCAAATGTTTGGGACAAAACGTCATAGACGACGTAAGTATATGCAAAACACGTGCGGTCGGCGCGTGCAGTTCAAGACTACAATAAAAGGAAGAACTGAGGCACAGTCAAATGACATTCGCTGCATGTGCAAGTGAGTTCTTTCATGAAATATGGCTAGAAGAAATCACCTGGAGGACTTCACACGTAGAAGAATGATCAGAAAGCTGGAGGAGGGGCATAGTTTGACCATTGAACCTAAAGAATTTGGAATCAATAAAAGTTTTATTTCACTGCTAGAAAGGTTTGTGGAGGCCGTCCTAAGAAAATAACTGCAGTGGATGACCTATATGTTGTCCTGCGGGCAAAAAGACCTAGATACCAGTCAGCAAGCGCCATTGTTCAGCAACTGTGTACAGCAACAGGGCAATAAGTGTTACAGTTTACTGTGGCCAGATGCCTTCACAAATGTGGCCTATTCATTCACCATCCTAAACACTGCATCCCTTTGAAAGTTAGCCATATGCAGCACCATTTAGAGTGGTGTAAGAAGCTCAAAAGTTGGATATCTCATGAATGGAATCGTATTCTCTTTACAGATGAGAGTCGTTTTATTGCCACAAGTGATTCTCAATGTCAGTTGATTTGTTGAGAGATCGGGACACGATTTCATCCCAGTAACAACTCTGGAAGAGACCGTTACGGTGGTCCTGGAGTTGTCGTCTGGGGAGGCATTATGCTGACTGAGCTCCACGTTTTCGACAGAGGTTCTGTAACCAGAGATGGCTTTTGTAAGGAGGTGATCCTTCCCCATGTGCGTCTGTTCCGAGATGCTATTGGACGAGACTTCATTTCAATGGATGATAATGTTTGGCCACACCGGACTGATGATGTTCAGCAGCTACTGAAAAGGGAAGATATCACTCGAATGATAGGCCAGCATTCTCCCCGATTTAAATCCAATAGAACATTTGGGGAGGGGGCTTTGGGGAGATGTCTTGCGGCACAATTACATCCCCTGGGGAACACCCAGCAACTGAAGCAGATGCTGATGAAGGGATAGGCACTGTTACTTCAAGAACTGTTGGACAATCTGGTGCTGAGTATGAAAAGACAGTGCAAAGCAACCAATGTAGTAAGGGTAGGAAATATTCCATACTAAGGAACATCTGTTTGTTGTTCTTCTTGGATGGACAATCGTGTAATGAAACTATGAGTTCATTAAAGCCTTTTTTTTGTTTGATTCCATACTATATGCATTATGTTCATTTTTGTGCAACTATGCTATCGTCATTGTTTAAGTACAAAATGATGTCTCTCACAGAATATTTCTTGCAGAGTTATGGCAAAAAAAAAAAAACTGTTGCTTAAATTTTTGCACACCAGTGTATATTTATATATATTAGATATATTTAAGGGTAAATAAACACAAATACATTAACTATATTCTAGTTAGGAAATGATCTGAGTAATTAAAAAATAAATCAATGTGGTAGAAATCAATACTGTACCATTGTGCAAAAATATACACCAATCTATATAATACATTGTAAACAAAGAAAAATGAATAAAAATAAATATGTAAATTTAACTATAAAATATTAATGCTATAAAAGTTTTCAAAAGAAAACAAATTATGTGAAAAGTTAAATTGACAACTACTAAAATTATCAAAAAAAAGATAGCCTAACTGAACTGATATCAAAAACTAAAAATAATAAATACTGAAGAAAAGTAATGAAGAATAGAGTACAATACATTTAATGCTGTAATGGGCTTTGGACTGTTAGGTTGGGTTTTTCTTAAATTATTAGTCAAACTATCTCGATTAATAATATAATATACAGATTAGTGATAAAACCAGTTATACAGTTGAAAATAGATTTAAAAAATGAACGAGCTCATTGGAAAACAATCTAAGAGTAAAGCAACCGAGCAATATCAGAGAAATCCAAAATATCAAACTTTATATAATTAAAGAACCAAAAATAGTGTAAAATAACACAAAATATACCACATTATAAAAAACTTACATGATCATAGCAACAACATGAAGACATTTAGCAAACATGGTAGATAAATTACCCCTTGTTAACATAAAATGATAAGGCAATATATATATATAGCAATGCCATCTACCAAGCAGTGTCAGAGTTTAATGAAACCTGAATATAAATAAAAATAATATTACAATTAACAAAAATCTCTGAAAGGGGGGAAATGAAAGAGGCAAGGGAGAAAAATTATGGGGAAAAAATTATTTTTAATGAAAAAAATATATATTTAGACAAATTGAAAATAAAAAGGATGAAAACAACATTAATAAAAATGTCAATTATTTTAAGAAAACAATAGTAATAATAATGATGAAAAAATAAATGTTTTTTTAAAAAAATATTTAGAAGTAATTAAACTAAATTACAATTTAAAAAATTAATCTATTTTATAATTTTTATACTTTAAACTTTTTTATAATAATTAATAGGGTAATCAGTCTTTGCACTAGTAATATAGAAAGAATTTAAACTATTTTCAAAATTTAAATGCATATTAACTCATTTTTAAGTAAATTGTTATATATTTCTATAAATATTTAAGCTGAAATTGCTATTAAAGAAGGGAACTTTATTAATAGAGGGAAAGTAATTATCTCTCTTCTCATTTATATTACTAATAATCCTATTATCAACATTTTAAGTTGATATCTTAAAAATCTGTTTCATATGAATTTATATAAATTTTAATCAGATTTAAATAAAAAGGATAAAATGATAAATCCTGTGGAAGTTCTGGGTTGCAGTTATTTTGAAAAACTATAAGGTCATCTCTATTTCTGAACAAAATGAATTTATTTTTGCCTGTAAAATTATGTTCATGAAAAATATAAATAAATTTTGAAAAGATTATTACTAGCTGAACTACCTTGGGATTTATCTTGGTTTCGTTTGTATTTTTTATTGTTAAAAAATTTTTTCTTTTAATACACACACAGATATTTTATACATAGAGAGAGAAAGAGAGCATAAATATGCAGCAAATAAACAATAATACACTGTGCAATACAGAGAGATTCAAAACCTAAATGTAATTTAAATTAGATATTACAAATTTTTAATGAACTTGAGTATATATATATATATATATATATATATATATATATATAAACTTTAAAATTATTAATTTAATCTTAAAAATAACACTTGTTTAAAAAATGAAATGTAGAAAAAATTACACAAAGGTTAAGAACAAAAACAAGAGACAGTAAAACACAGAGATAATTAAAAAAAGAAAATCCTAGGAAAATAATAATTCAAATGAAAATAATACTATTTAATACTACTACTGGATTAGGACAGTGGAATCTGCATAAAATTGTTTTAATCTGTAAAATAGCTATATAACGAAAAAGTATAGTCAAAAACCATGAGCCAAATAGATTGACCAACCGAAGGGAAAGTATCAAAAGAGAACCATTATATTATTGCAAATCCTATGATCCACAACTTTAAAATTAGTATCTAAATAATCTGTCTCAGGAGAGTTTTTATTAGTTTGTGACGATTTGTATTAGAAAAATAAATAGATAAATCCAATTTGAAAATCTGGCTTAAATTTATTTTGAAAAATTATTAGATCAACTATGTTTCTAAACAAAGTAAATTTATTATCTATAGAATTTTGTTCATAAAAATGTTAGTATATATTGGCTAGACTATTCCACTTTGTGGGGGGGGGGGGTTTTTCTATAATTTTTATATACTTTTTCTCATAAATAATATTTTCTTCTTACTACAAGATTAATTAGAAATTTAAAATTTTCATATGAAATTTAATTATTATTTTTTAATTAAATCCTTTTATATATATATTGAATTAAATAAATCTTAAAAATCATAACTGTAAATTGAGTAAATCTCTTTATCATAAACATATTTAATAATTTCATAACTATTTTAATAATAACTGTCTTTTTAGAACCATCAATAGTTTTTTGTAAAATATTTTTAAAATTCTACTTACTTTAATAATGTAAGTATTGAAACTATATATGAGACCTGCCACTCTACACGAGACAGCCGATGACTGAAATGGAAACTGTCCCAAGCAAAACTCAATTCAACAGGGAGGGGATGTAAATCAATTGCAGTAATGGCTGACAAAATCGAAAAACAACCTTCTGAACAAACCAAGCAACCAAAAGCAAATAAAAAAAAAGCAACCTTCTGTACAATCTCTTCGTATCATCACGATGATACTGGAGGGGGAGTATGCAGCAACTCTTTTCTACAACAATGTTAGAAGTTAAAAGGCCTTACTCAACCAGCCCGATAGGATATCTTTTCGGCCTGATTGGTAGGACCGTCAACTTCGGACTTCTTGGTCCAGGGTTCGAAACAACGCTTCCACATCAAGATCAACAACTCTCTCCCTCTCCTCGGGGTCGGAAAACCTCTTGCGGCCGATGTATAAAAAAGGCTTGAATTAATTGTTCATTAATATTAACATAAATTTTCTTGTAAAATGTCATAATTCTATCAGAAATTTCTTTCTAACAATTGCCCACTACTCTAAAGGAGTTATTCCCTAAATGCGTTAAATTAATGTGGAATTTTTTGCATGTAATAGTGTATACACTATCACAAAAAATATATAAATTCAAAAGAAATCAAGCCACAATCACGACACTACTCGTATACATGTATGTAATGTAGGAAGAGGTATGAAAATTACTACAAATTCAGAACAAAAGATTGCTATATTAAGAAGTCATGATATAAAAAAAAAATTACACATCAGAAAAAAGTAAAGCCACCTTTACCATTTATACAAGTTTTAACACGACGTAGCATCAAATCAATTAGATCAAAAATGATCCCCTGCAATAAATTCTGGGCAAATGGGCAGTTAATTCATAGGTATTCCTGGACGGTTGCAGTTTCCTTTCAAACACATCCAAGATGTGCTCTATTTGGCTAGAGCCATGGGAGTCATATGTGAGAGTGCGTCCTATCCTCGAAGACATTGTTGATAGTGTCGCGCAGTACCTGGTTGTGCTTCGTCATGTTGAGAAATGCACCTTGTCGTCTTGATAGGATGAATAGTACAGGCGACATTAAAATGTTGAAGTAACTGCGAGCCGTCAAAGTGCCTTAAAGAACGACTAGAGGTGATCAAGTGCCTCAACCAATCATTCGCGACATTGCTATACATTCGTAATGACCGTATGCCGCTCGGCAATAAATTCCAGATCGGACTACTATCCTTGTCACCTTAACACGCATGTACGCTGATCATCAGCTATGAGATTGAAATGGGACTCATCGCTGAAGATTACACGCTTTGAATTAGACACACTTCTGTTTGGCCAATATTGGAAAAAATCCAATCGACTTTCTATGTTATGGAATTAGTTGTAGGCATCTTAATGTACGTCGACAACAGAGTTCAGCGTCGGCTAGTCGTCACCGAATGGTATTTTTCGATTCCATATGATACCTGTTGGGTGGTAAATGATGTCGAATCGATGCTTGCGGTGTTGTTGGTACGGGCACGGCTACTGTAGTGATTGCGTGAACCTCACGTTCATATGAGTTCTTGGGACGTCCTGTGCCTCCATGGCGGTTACTAATACATCAATCAATAACTCCCGAGACTAACCCAGAGATGGCGCTCGTAGTAAACCAGTAACCAGGTCTTTCTAGAGTACTATCCTTTGCTTGAAACGTGTCAAAATTTTAAGTCGATCGGACCAGAAACAGCTGAGTTATCGAGGTTGGAGTAAAGTCGTTTTGTAGTTTGTTTAAAAAATGGAAAAAACCGAGTTTCGTGTTCTGATAAAACATTGTTTTTTAATGGGTAAAAACACCGTGCAAGCGAAACAATGGATTGAAAAATGTTACCCGGACTCTTGTCCATCAAAAGCAACGATTTGTCGGTGGTTTGCCGAGTTTAAACGTGGTCGTACCGACACAAATGACGCGGAACGCTCGGGTAGAAATGTGGAAGCCGTTACACCGGAAAATGTGAGTGAAGTGACAAAAATTATAATGAAAGATCGTAAAGTGAAGCTCCGTGAGATTGCTGAGATGACACAGATATCATATGGAAGTGGATTTACTGAAAAAGTTTTTGAAGGGAGAAAAGGTTTTTCCAAATGGGTGCCAGATTGTTTTGATGGAACAAAAACAGCAACGACGATGATTCAGAAAGTATCGCATATTTACCTGCAACAAAAAGATTTCTTGCGAAAGAAAAGAAAATTTGGGAGATTTGGAAAAGCGTTGGAACGATCAGACACCCTAAAAGGTGATTAACAAAAGGTGTTATGTTGATGAATAAAAAAAAATTTTGCAAAAAAAATGTTGTTTTCAATGTTAGTCTCGGGAGTTATTGATTGATGTGTTAACACCGAGCAATTATCATATCGCTCCGATAAAGATGGTGGTAGATTCGTCTATATTTTCGTATTTTTTCTCAATGATCATTTTATTTATATTTATATCGAATTAATCAAGTAGGCTAAAAATCGACTTATTTTAAAAGAAAATTGAATTTTTTCAATTCCTAAGGTGTATTTATGTGTATATTTTTTACAAATTTTCCCTTCAATTTCAATGTATCTAAACAAAAATGGGTAAGAGTTTTATAAAAAGAGATTTCTAAAATAATTCATTTGCATAATATTTAATCATATTTGGATTGTCAGTTTTTTATCGCTTCATTTCTTGTGTAAAGATGTTTATGTATTTAATCACTGAGACATCAATTGAAAGTTTAAAGTAATGATTCACATCAACTTTTGTAAACAAATTAAACGGTATAAACATCCCTTGAAATAGATAATATGTTTTACGCATGATATTATTTAATTTTAGGTGCCTTTTTCTATTTTATTTAACTACAGATCTTGTGATCACTGATCTATTTGGCACAACAAATACATGTGGGTTTAACACAGGCATCCAGTTGTGTGTTAGGAAAAGGAAGGTATTCCAGTTCTATTTGTTTCCAAATATTATGTTAATAGGCTTCAGCTTAGGGAATTAAAATGCTGCTTTTTTCTGTTCAAAGTTTGAAACTTTCATTAAAATAAGTCAATATCACTGTAATATAAATTTTTTATTTCTATTACGGTGACAATTTGCTGATTCCGAATTTTTTTTATTTGAAGTTTATAAAAAAGTTAATTTTTTAAATGCTTTGCTTATGCTGTGAAATGTATTTGTGCAGCTATTCCATTAATTTTTTTAAAAACATGAAAGGCAGATTTTCTTAAAGATTAATTGTGATATATATAAAGCTTAATGAATAAATATAATTATGTTTTTTTTTCTCACTGAAACTATTATGCTTCGCAAAAGCATTAAAATATTGGGAATTGTTCTACTAAAATAGGAAGATGAACTTACTAATTTTTAAAATATTCTCATATCTGCTTGTTTTTTTAAAAAAAAGAAAACTTAAAACCTAAGGATTTATCCATAATCAATTCAAGAAATATTACATGTATATAAAGTAACAAAAAAAAAAAAAAAAAAAAAAAAGGAGGGAGGGTTTCATTATTGAGTAATTTTTTTAAAAAAATACAATTGAAGTGAAAAAATCTCGATTAGTGAATGGCCTTTTTTTATTTTTTCAAGAATATTTTGGTTCTCAGTGAGTTTATGAGACTGCCTGAAGAATTTTCATAAAAAATTGCAAGTTGCAATTGTACGACGGATTTTATTCATACAACTTCTGTACAGGTCAATCGTTAACAGTGAATCATCTATTTATATTAGGGATGATTTTAAATTTCTTTGTTATGCTTAAAATTACATAAAAAGGTTTAAATTATATTTAAAACTTCAATACCATTTGACAGCAAAACATAACTGTATAGAAAAGTTTTTATTATTTTATGTATGTCACTTATTATATAACACAGGAAAATTATCTAAAACTATTATTTTTAAATAATGTGAATGGTGTTTAGGGAGGTAAACTTAAAAAGTCAAATAATTAAATTAGTATTTGCTTAAATATGTTATGAATCATGTATTACTGCTATTAGTTAAAATTTGGATTGTTGATTTGTAATATGTAATAACATTATTGCGGCTTATGATTTGGCCTAAATTAATTTTGTCATTTTTATTATTAATTTACAGGGAACGTATGATGATTATTTGGAAATTTTCACTCAATTTGGCTATGTGTTTTTATTTTCATCAGTGTTTCCCCTAGCTGCCATTATAGCCGTTTTCGATAACATAATAGAGGTTTGGATGGATGGATTCAAATTGTGTTATTCATATCAAAGACCCCAAGCTAGACCTGTAAAAGGAATTGGTGTTTGGCAGGTTTAGTATTTTTTTTTTTTTTTTTTAATTTTTTTTTCGTTTTTTTTTTTTTTTCCAATTATCTGTGGATGATGTTTCGCTTAAGAATTTCTCTGGAATTTTAAATTGCTTTCGATTGAAAGTGATTTTTAAAACATATAATAAACTGATTCAATAACATGAAATAGTTTAATTACATTGATAATATTAATGAATGTTATTTAAAAAAAAAAGCACGTGACTGATCCTTAAATTCCGAACACGTTTTTAGATGAATATTTATTGCGAATTGTGGAAATGCCCATCAATTATTTTAACCGCCAGGTTCAGTTTTTTAATCGTATTTACTGGCTATCAAAATTGTAGCCCTGTTGTGGAAATATGCCTGTTTTTGATATTTTGAACATAGAATTGATACTTGTGTGTTCTGGTATTACTTTTAAACACCTGGTGAGATATTTAGTTATGAAGTAATGCTTTCTATTTCTATGATGCTTTTTTTAAAAAAAAAAATTTCTGTGAAGAATTTAATATTTTCTGGTATATTGGTCATCAAATTTATTACGAAAGATTATGTGGGATATGCATGACTGTAAGCCACAATGAACGAAGTTAAAAGAGCTGTGGTTGATATTAGAGATCAATGTGTGTGTGTGTGTAAATAGGTTTTTTTTTTCTTTTTTTTTCAGTTTTTAAATAATCAACTCACTGTCTTTTAGTCTTGGATTAATCGAAATATTGCATTTTGATTGATTCAGTCTCGGGAGTAATGCTTTACTACAACACTCAACTATTGAAGCAACACACTTAGATTCATGAAAGACATATTTTTTCTAATAGATTCGTGATTCTTACAATCCATGATCTGAAAATAGAATGCTATTATTGCTCTGTACGTTGACTTAGCGAAATACTGACATCTGTGTTTCTAAACTGCTTAAATTTTTGCCGAAAAATTTGTTGATAAAAACATTGAAAAATATCGTTGAAATGAGATAGTTGCTTCGACTCGTGCTATAAATAATTTTAAGTGTATATATCTTTATTATGTTTTGTCTTTATGTTTATGAGATTTTAATGATTGGTTGTATATTTAATTGTACAGTGAGCTTTACGACCAACGACATTCGAGTCATGTCTAGGATGTGAATCCCAATTCCTACGAAGACTATCTTAAGAAGTGATAGGGGCTACACCTAATTAAATAAACCTAGTTTTAAATCTGATGCTTATTGTAGTGAGGAAATTAATAAAAGGCGTTATTAATTTAAATGTCGTTTTGGTCACACTAATATTGTTCAAAATTAGGAGATCCGTTACCAGTAGTCTATTGCGTTATTCAGGAGTAACATTGTAGAAAATAAGTAAATAGCAAAGCTTGAAAACAGGACAAGGCATGTTAAAATATTTAATAGGTATTATTGAAATCTAATTTTTTAAATTTATTATTAATTTCTTACAATCTGGAGATAATTTAGATATAAACAAAGCATATAAATAAAGTTAAACAGTATACTTTTTATTCAGAAGTTATATATTTAAGGCTTTTATTTTTGAAACATTGCAAAAATTTGTCAGTGAATTTAATTTTGTGTGTGCAACTTTAAAAATATTTGTTTTCAAAATTTATTTCTTATTAAGTTTAAAGATATTTTGCATATAAACATATACAATAAAATAAAAAAAAAATGAATATATTGTTAATAAAACTATATTTGTCCATCAGATTGCATTTGAGGTTCTGAGCATTCTTGCTGTAATGAGCAATTGTGCACTGATTAGCATGTCACCATTAGTGAGATCGTATGCGCCAGATATGTCTTTGTCTTCATGGTTGCTGGTTGCAGTGGCGATCGAGGTAAATTTTTGGTAAAATTTGATAAATGATTAAAGCTGTATCGAATTCGTAATTGTTAAAGTATAGCATAAATTGCAAGTAACTGAATACTGAAGATTGTTTATAATGTGATTATTTATAAAATATTTTAAAATGTTTGAAAAATCTGTCATCATTGATCTCTTTATAGAAATTTTTAAGCGTGCTATTTACATTTTTAAGATATTGGAAATATTGTGAGAGAAATTTAAGAATAAATACTCCATCAAATATCAAAATACTGGAAATGCTAGTTATTTCATTTAATTATCTGTCCAGCCTGTTAGTTGGTGAGATCCGATATTTTTTCTGTACCTCCAAAAATGTAACAGCTGCAGTGTTATGAATGATGTTTGGTAGTAGGATATTGTATGTATATTAATTGCTTAAAGATGTTGTTTATCAGACTCATTTAAAATAAACGCGTAATCCATTCATAAACATCAATGTTGTATAATTTGCTTCCATTATTTTGATAATTATTTGTATTTGAGTTAATCCTCTAAATGTGTGGTGTTTAAATTAATTATATATTTACAAATATTAGTGATGTGCCGGGAGAGGGACGATTATGATTTCTTATGATGATATTTTTAATTCAATTTCTGCCACCATGTTATCGTGGAAATATTAAGGTATCTGAGAATCTCCTCTCTAAATGGCTAAGCCTTCAGCTGTTCGTTTCTGATAATATACTTGTGTTACGGTCATTATTAGATATAACAGTTCACACCATCATTCTGCATTCTCTGCAGATTATAATCCCTAGGACTAGTCTATGAAAAGAACATTGATTCCAAGTGAGAATCTCTTCACATCCCCCTCTCGCCTTTCGACCTATAGTAATTTAGTTACATATTAACAAAACACAAGCAATAGGTGCATAGTATACAACTTTGCAAGCATGCAATCATACATAATGGATTTAGTTTCGTATAGTTTGAATGAATACTCTTTATCCTTTAGCCTTGTGAATGGACTTTTCTAGATAAGAGGTCTTCATACTCCAATTTTTTTGGGCGTTACTTTCAAATACTGGTTCTTATTTTTATTTATTTAGTGTTTTTGCGCACTTACGACTTTATTCATATCATTACAAAAATTTCAGTCCTGTGGGTGTATGAGTGAAAACTGTCTAACTCAGAGGATAAGAGAAAATGATGTTTTATTCATAAATGTTCAGGACAAGACGAACTGAGGTAGCAAATTTTGAACAGATTAACAGCACATTCAAGAAACACAGCACTTGTACAAATTAACGACATTACAAGAGAGAAAGCAGCATTTACACAGATACAAAACAGCATTCGTAATGACAATCATAGCACTTTGAATACATTCAGTTCACCAGCTTACTATTTTACACTATAGGCAAATCTCTAAAATAATACTTCGCACGGACTCTGACATCTTTCCACGGTCCCGGCAGAATTTTACGGTAGATAGAGGCCGCTTCTCGCTCCTCCAATTCCAACAGCTTCATTTGGCCAATTCCTGACCGATTCGCTCGTGTTTCGCACCTGTCCATATTTATAGCTCTTCCATTCAGGTGCAACGTCACGGAGAAATTCAGGAAAAGCCTGTAATTTTCACCCTTACTTAGATTGGGGGGGGGGGCCGCCAACATTTTCGAGAACCAACATTTCATCGTAAAAGTTGAGGGGTTATTGTTTAAGCTTTCATTGGAACTTGCTGTGGTTGGTAAATGTCTCTCTTCCTTTGTAAAGTAAAGTTGCAGAGAAACGTTATTGCAGGTTCGTAACATTAACTAACATTTCATGTATCCAAATACCAATTCCTAAGTCTGAAAATAGCACTTTTAGACACTTCCGTTTCAATGCATTTCTTTTGGTCAGCCACTGAGCGACTGATTACCTGCCTGGCAACATCTGCTGTTGAATCAGGGTGTTGAACAATTTTATTTACTATTATGAAACATTCAACACATGACACTTTTTTTCTGCATTTCTTCTACAAAAGGAATGCATCGGAGTCTCTTTTTAAAGATATTTAAGATCCGTAATTCTCTACAACACAAAGCAAATTTGCTTATTTCCAAGTTTGAGAACTCAATAATTTTCCTTTTTAACATCTTTTACTTCTTGTCTGCTAAAAAAGAAATAGATTAGGTAGTTCTTACATGCCAAACTGTTAATATCCTCTAATTGTTTTGAGTAGTTTTATTTTGAGAAATATTCTTTTTTTTTTTTTTTTTTTTCCTATTTTTGAGGTATCTTTTAAGTTGTTTTACAATAAATGTATTAAATATGTATTGATAATTTTTGGAAAGATATGTGATAAAAAATATTAATTAAATATTTACTTTTTATTAATTCTTCTTAAATTTATTATTTTATAATTTTGCAATAGTCGCTGAATTATCTGCAAAACTGCATTAATTTTATATACTTGAAAATTATTTTTAGCATGTCATTATAGCTGTAAAAATGACTTTAGCATACTTGATTTCTGATGTTCCTAAGTGGGTTACAGTTGCCATTCAAAGAGCTCAATATGAGTCCTTACAAGCTTTAAAAATTGAGGTATGTTTCATACTCTGTATTCATATTTATTTTATACTAAATTTAAGAAGGAGACATTTGTAAGCTCATGAGGAAAGGTGTTTTATTATTACAGAAACTAAATAAAGCCTTTATTTATTTTAGTTTTTTTTTTATGTGTATTAGACATTTGTATATGCATGAAAGGATTGTATTAATAGTTAAATAAAGTGCAAGTTACAGGAATACTAAAAAAAAACCACGTGCTTGTAAAGTTATGGTGCTGTTCGATATCGAATCAATTCAATCGAGAGTTATTTTTCTATTTACGAAGCAATATGAGTGTAAGATCTTAAAGAGTATAAATGTTTAAGAAATATAAAAAAATTTTAGAATTAAATCATTGTATTTAAAAATACTTAAAAAATGACATGGCTTGCCTACATTACTTTTCATTTCTGTTTCCTCCCCCTTTGTTTTATGTTCTTTTGTGAAAAGCCATATTCATAATATAGGATTGCATTGATTACTAGTAAAAAAAAGCATATAAAGTTCCTTTCCGACCCACAGAACGCATGCCGTCCAGGATGGCTATAATACAACCCAAAAAAATAAAATTAATTGGACTGACATTCTTTGTGAGATTGCAGCAAAAAATACCACGAATGTTATTATAAAACAGAATTTCAATAAGCTGTGTTTTATAAGTATTTAACTTTTGAAATTAGCATTCTTTATAACTGAAAGATTCCTAAAATATCCCGCTTCAATAATTATTGTGATTTCTTTTTATATGTAAGATCACAATGAACACACTGGTAAGTATTTATTCAATACTGCTGTCCATAAGAGTAGTTATTTCTCGGCATAATAATTGGAGTACTTAAGCTCTTGCTGTTAATTTTACCACACTATTTTGTAGTTTTTCCCCCAGGAAATGTCATGCTGGTACGGCTTTCGATGTGTAATTATTAATAGTCTGCTGACAAAAGTAAGACGTGTTGATTTTATTTATGTTTGAAACGGCTTGACGAGTAAAATGCTGTGATTATAGATATTTCTTCTTAGTTGCCGTTTTGAAAACGACTGATGTTTTTGGCGACTTATAAGGACATTATCCAGACTTTCTTTTATACAAATCATTTTTACACAATTTAGAAAAAACATGGTTATGGAAATCGAGAAATGGGAAACATGTTTTAGCAATTAAAACGTGTTTTCAATACGTGTGTGTGTTTTCCAAACCTATGCCAAAAACAGCATTTTAAATTACTTTATCCTCTTTTAAAAATTTTTTTTTTGTCTTCCCCCCCCCCATATTTCATCTTTTATCTATTTTTAGTTCTACTTTATGTTTACTATGACCATTATAATAATTAATTTTTTTTTTATTCATCATTAGTTTTTTCATTATTTTAATTGTTGATTTAACATTTTAAATGCTTTATTTAGGTAATTTATTTTTATCTTATATACATGTTTTTTATGTACTTTTGCACTAGTATACGTATTATTTTATGTTTATACTCGACTTCTATATAAACATGATTATGTATTGTGGTTGTCATTGAAATAAATTCAGGGATTGTAGATATTATTTAATTCAAATGTTTATTTAAGCTATGTTAAAGCAATTTTATAATTCAGATGTTGTCCATGACTATGACAAAGTACAGCACGTATGATTACGTTCTTACTTGGCAAGTAAAAAGAGACATCTATATGAAACACCGAAATCTTTTATATTTTAAAATTTTCTTCGTATTTTTACTAATCCTTTAGTTAATTGGGACTCGGAAAGCCAAAAGAAAAACTATTCGAATTACAAGAGAATCAAAGGTCAGCAGGACTTTGTAATTTTAAGCCTTAAAAGGAATGAAGTTAAAAAATTAATTTTAAGAGACTTTAAAATGTCTCAAAAAATTGAACTACATTTTTTTAAAAAAAATTGTGAAAGGAGAACGATTGTTCAATGAAAAGTTGTACAGAAAAGGAGGGGGCTTGTATGGTGTCGAGAGAAATAATAAGGTAAACTGCTTACTTTGTAAAGAATTTGTAACAGTTTTTTTACTACCTTTTAGAAAGCATTACTTGTAAACACATGTTGAGAAGCTTACTGTGTGTCAAGAAATGTGGCGAAGTACCAAACAGCAAAAACTGGGGGAAAATGTTTATCATTTCAGCAGTCATATAACAACTCAATTATTAAAAATAATTATGTAGTTGCTAGCCTGATAACAAAGAGAGAATATAAATCTAAGCTTAAACAGACATTGAGTTTATTAAGGCAATGAATGGGAAAATGGCAGAAATAATCTGACCTAATAAAGGTGTTTTAATTTGTTTGTAACAAGTAGAATACCTAGAAAATAATAAAACCAAACCCTATAGGTTTGGTATGTTGTAATTGTATGTTGTGACAATAGATGAAAGGAGAGATTATACAAAGACTCCACAATTGGTAATTTTATTAGAGGTATTGATAATGAAGATAAAATCACTGAAGAAATAAATTCTTTAATGCCTTGAGAAATATACTAAATCAAGATATTTATTTGAAACAGTGAAAATACGTTAAAGCTATTTACTTTGTCCATTTTTGTCATTTCTGCTATGGTTACTGATGTTGCCGAAGTAGGAAAGGAAAAGGGAGAAATTTATTAAATTATTAAAAGACGATGCAATTGCCTTTCATAATTTCTGCATAGTGAAGTATCACTGTATTGTACACCAAAAGCATTATGCACAAAACTTTAAAGGTGGATATCACATAGATTTTCATCAAGGCTTTACATTTCTTTAGAACCAGGGAATTGAATCATCTCTTATTCCAAGAGTATCTTAAATGTATGGATTCTAATAATGGAGGCATCATATACCTTTCGGAATTTGGCTTTTTGAAGAAAAAATTCTAATAGATTTTTTTTTTAATAAAATGAAGTTGCTTATTGTATTCAGAATCAAATTTGTGCCGGAATTCGAGAATGAAAAACACGCGTTTTAAAAGTTGAGACCAGTTGATAAATACAAAACTTCTAATAACAACAATCTTTCTAAATAAAATTGAAGCAATAGCCATCTCAAATTAAAATAAAAATTGTTACACATTCCGACTTGTTAAACGAGATTCTATGAGCAATGAAAATATGTAATCTTGATTTTCGCTTTAATACAGGAGTTTGGGAAATGATTTCAAGATTTCCAGAAAAAATCATCAATTTTCAAGTATATTTACTGTCCCATTTTCAGACAGCTAAAGTATAACACCTGCCAATTAAAAATAAGAATGCGTAGTATAGTGTAATTAATAATGGGTAGCATATGAAAAATAAGAATGCGTTGTTTATGTAAGATTCATAGTAGTATAGTCCTGTAAAAAGTGACATTAAATGTTTCATAACGTAAAGAAAAAATTTAATATATATATATTTTTTTTTACTGAACTTGTGCAATTTATTTTCCTTTTCCTCGCTTTGGAATCACGTTTTATTTATGTCATCCCTGTTTGGAGGCACCTTCATTTGTTAACAGCTGTTTTCAAGGATGAAGCATACAAAGAATATAAAACTAGAATCAATATATCTCATGTTGCACTATGATAACTTACGTACAAATACTATACTACTTCAATCGAACCAAATATTGAAGCATTACTGTTCTCAAAAACAACTCATTACTTTAATGTTGTTGTCATTGTTTTGCTTTTATAATGAAAAAAATTATGAATTAATAAAGCTTAAATTATTTAAATATGTTTACTACATATTCTACATGGGAGATGAGGACGTCCTCGTCAGCTATGATTTGCTTTTACTGTATTATGTTCGATCCAAAACAGCTAGTATTATTTCAATGTGACCCTGAAAAACCCAAAAGTTGGATTAGATTGATTAAAGTTAAATAAGTTATTCGAAATTGTGCAATTTTCTAAATGGATTACACTTATCATACAAGAAGGATACAGTTAGATTGCATTAGCTGCTAACAAGCGAATTTAAGCATATAAATTAATTTATAGAAAAATACAGAAACGTTAGAAATAATGCAATAATGCTTTTGTTTGTGATTGAATGTATCAGTTACCCCCACCCATTTTTGAGTATTTGTCGTGGTCATTTGATATTTATCATTTATTACTGGTTGCAGCATAGACAATTACATTGTATTTTTTCTTGAACTGTCGTTTAATGTAAATTTTAAATTCGTCTAATTAAATAGAATAATGAAACTTAATACCATTTTAGAGCGAGTTTAATTGATAAACAGTAATTTATCTTTTTTAAATTTCAGTATACCTGTACATTGTAGTAAAATTCATTATACTTCTGTTCCTCAATCAGCCGTTAAAAATATTTTATTTTATTTCAGATTCATTTCTTCTTTTCTGTAATTTTTATTTAATGCTATAGGTTACTAAAGACATTATTAATATTAAAATTGCATTATTTATCAATAAATTTAAATATAAGTGACAAATTTATGTCCAAATTATTTCATAAATGTATTAATCATGATTACATGTTCGTGTGCTACACTCAATTAATTTACATGTTGTTTTGGAGAGGTATTTTTCAAGCTCATTTTTACATATTTTTAAACTAAGGAGCCGCGTATTTCTAACAATTTTCGAAGAAAGAATTTATTAAATATGGATTAAAATATCAATTATTACATATATAAATATCACTGATTTTTTTAAAATTTAAAACCCTGTACTGCGTTCTGTTTAGAAAAAAAATATTTGAATTTCTGTAATAATTTTCTATATTTTTTTTGTTTTATTTATAGCGTAAAGAAAAAACGCTGTACATGCTGAAAACAATGAAGATGAAACATGCGGCCAAAACTGACTGAGATTTTTACAATCCTGTTTGGGTGAGTTTTTTTTCCCCTCTACCCAAAATTGAAATAGGAAACAGCATTCCTCTCTTTATATTTACAGTATTTTAATGATACTTATGTTAAAAAATGCTAAGTGCATTCTCCACAAACTTTTGATTCCATATATACTTTAATATACATATCATTAGCATCAAGAACCTTTATTTGTTCATTCTTACTGTTAGTTTTGTTGGTATCCTATGATCCTTGCACGCTGACCATCCAGAACATGTATGTAATTTATTAATGATTATGCTTGGAAACAATATTCTGGATTTTATGATAACATTTTTATTCTCACTCTAATAAACTTAATTGAAATTTATTATTGTAGTCTTGTGAAACTCTTTATAAATATATGCATTAGCAGCTAATAGTGCTTCTTGCTTTATCTTTTTTTTTCTCTCATTAATTCAGAGGTGAAGCATTAATTTCCCCCTTCATCTTCTTATTTTATATATACTGCTTTTTAATGACACTTTAATAGTTTCTAAAGTTTAGTGTAGGTGGTGATATTCTACTCAACAATAATTATGATCAAACTAAGAAGAGTGGTCCTTGGAACATAAATAGTTAATTAATTGTAAAGTGATATTTATTTGCGAAGAATAGCTGTAACGAAATATTTGAAGTCTATGTACTGCAATATGGCTAATATATTTATTCACTCTGAATTTTTGTTTTAATTCTCTTTTGTGTTCTTTAACTAAGCATTACAGAACAAAACAGCGATCATCTCATTTAGTAAATAGAAATCATGAAGGGAAGCATTTCCCCAGTCTTATTTCCGTGCTTTTAGTGTCATGTAATAGGTTCCGTATAATAAGAATTATATTCGTATATATAATTCTTATATATTCATTAAAGCATGAAACTTGAAAATTTATTTGAAAGTCATGAATTTTTTTTTTTTTTTTTTTTTTAATAAAAAATTAAAATAAAAAATTTTTTTTAAAATAATTATTTTTTTTTTTTTTTTTTCTTTCAGCTCAATATGGTCTACACAAGTTATTTTAAACTAATATGTTTTCAATAATTGGTTCGTTCATAAATTACTATAAACAAATACACCAAAAGGGTTTCTTAAAACCTTATCAGACAGTATACTGTTTGCATTAATGATCTATTGAAATGTTGACGTTTATCAATTTCTGACATTTCTTTATTTTTTACCCCATTCTAACTTGTTTAGCATATAATTTTTTAAATTTGTTTCTTTTATAGAAAAATTGTTAATTTGGTTATATTCCAAGCATTGTACACAAACACTTGCATTTGTTTTCTGGATTGAAGCTGTATTTCAAGGATAAGGAAGTGTTGCTTGAAAGGAGAAAAACGTGATTTGTGTTAGTGTACGTAAAATTATTTCCAAACTGAAGTTTTGTAATATTTTAAAGAGAAAATCTCTGTTGATGGAAATTATTTTGCTATCCCTCTATCTGTTCTATTGCTCATATTAACGTTTTGTCTGTCGGATTGTTCAGTGTGTTATTTTTTTTATGTTCTGATTCTTAAGTAAAAGGAATATATTACTATCAATTTTTTAATTTCCAAGAAACATATAAAAGTAATGCCATTAAAAATTGTATATTGTTCTATTAATTTTCTCAATGTAAGCATACTTTTGTAGAATAATATTTAAAATTGTTTCTTTTGTAACGATTATTTTACACATAATTAAGATTACTTTGCTAATCTCCCATTTTTTTAAAAAAAAATACTTCTTTTATATAAGTATGCAAAAAAACACCATGTGCAGCTTAGTCTTGTATTTTTATGATCTAGTCTTTGCCATCTTTTTTTGTATAATTTATCTTCATATTCTGGTTAATCCAAACTTTTCTGTGTCATTGCTTTTGATTTTTTTTTTTTTTTTTTTTTCATTTGCGAAATTACTGTAAATAGGAACAGAATCTTATTACAATTTTTATATTATCTTATTACAATTACATAATTATTACAATTTCAAATACATAATCCTAACATTATTTCTTATCACAATTACAAATACATAATCATATCATTTGTTTCAGAATTTAAAAAAATTATCCCATATTGAATTTTTGTCATATACAGCATTAGAATTCTTAACAATAACCTTTGAATGATGAATCAATTTATGCATTAGTCTTTTAAAACTTTAAATGTATTCTCTTCTAGAAATAGATATGAAAATTCTTATGCATTTCATCGAATGAATATGTTTGATTGTATCTGTATAACAGCTAATATATTAGTAACCAGTTCTTAAAATTACTATGTCAAATGTAATGAATGCATCAAAAATTATACAAGTTCCACATTTTTAAATTTTCTTGCAATTAACTTTAATGTATTGCAATTTTGCCGAGCACAAATTTTTGTTTTTTCTTGAATCTAACTTAAAGCTATTCTTTTCCTTTAAAAATTGATTCCCAATATTTCATATTTAAAAAAAAAAATAGTTTTAACTATCTTTCTCTTAATAAAAGTAAATAATCAAACTATCTTATAAATTGTTTTTATTTAATATTTGTTTTATATATAATGATTTAGAACTGATTAATAAAGGTGTATTACATTAAATTATATTTTGATTTAAATAACAGTACTTGCTAAAATTATGAATTGTGAATGCTATTGAATAAGATTCATTATTATTAGTTTTTCTAAATGTGTTATGCATCGATTTATTTTACAACAAGAAAATAAAGGTATATTTTATGAATAACTAATCTCAATTTGTGATTTGGATGTTGGTTGTGATGCGAGATTTAATTGCCAAATTAATGAATCTTCACTTGACGTAATTTTTTTAACGTTATGTTGCAATTTCAAATATGCCACAGTAATTTATTGTAAGTTTTTAAAAATTTATGTATTGGTTTTTCCTTTGATATTTGCATGAATATATAAATATTATGTTAAATAAATTTATTCCTCAATCTGGTGTGTATTTTTTTCCTAATATGAATTTCAAATTATTGAAATTATGATACTGATAGAACATTTTTAAATTCAGTAATAATTCATTCTATATATATTTTTACCATATGGGTGGCTCAAATGTATTTGTTTCTGTATTTTTTTTTTTTATCATCATTATACTTATGTATTTATTCAAATGTGCCATTTTGTTCAAGCAAAGTCTGAAACTAAATACCAAACGTTCACTTTATTGGGATAGCTGATGTGTTTTTCTTTAAACAAAGCAGTGGATATCGTTTCAAAATGTAATTATGAACTTCTTTGAAAGCTCCTATTCTTTTACTTAACACTGTGGAATTCTCAGGAATAAATGATTTATCATCTGTTTTCCTTCCTTTTCTGTCATGAAACTCTAAAAAATCATCTGGAACATCGTCATAAATTGGATTATCAAAATAGTGATGTGGGTTGTGATAATTGAAACGAGTAAGATGGAGAGACTTGAAAGCAGCAGTTGTAAGGAAACCTAAAGCAACAGCTTCAATTAGTGTCCACAAAAGCAAGGTACCAACTGGATCAATTGCTAAAACAGTTGATGTAGTATCCATTGTTGGTTCTAAAGCAATATCCACTGATAAAGTTCTATTTGTGGTATTTATTGATGATTGAAGATGGCTCATGTCTAGATTTTCTACTCCGTGCGAGATACTCATGGGAATCCTATCTTGAAGGAAACTTTCTTAGGTTAAGTTTCAACTCCACCTAAAAATGAAGTACATAAAATAAGATCATAACACCGTAAACTTTCTTAAACTGCAATATATAATGAACTTTTCAAAACATAACTTTTTGTTCTAGACCATAATGTGATACCATAGTGTTACTAGCAAACTTAGTATAATAATCTGATTGTTGGATGATTTTGAAGACATTTTGAAATTCTTTTAAGTAGAAATAAGCTGTTTTCTGTTTCAATAAATAAAATATGAACTAAGATCTTAAAAACACGGCTTATTTTAAATTTTAATGACATTATATATATATATAACATTATTATTATTATTAAATGAAAATTTCTATAACAGTTACAACTGGAAATAAAAAGTTGGAGTTGAATATAAAAATGCATGAGGAGAAGAAGTTAAAATTTCGGTTCTTGTAGTATGCTTTTTTGAATTTTTAATTTTACCTGGAATGGAAGATGTCAGTTACAGTTAAAAGAGAAGCAGGGCTTCTCTTTAAATTGTTATAGACATCTTAGAATTGGGTTCCTTACTTTTAATTAAAGTACAGTTTTATTGTACTTGGTTTTTGTGCCGACACATCATTTATTAAAATATCGATTAATAATAATCTGTTCAACATTCATAACGCTGGAGTCTCGAATTCTGTGTCTGGTTACTTGTGACCTTTATAGACAAGTGGTCATGTTCGCGAGTCGAGGGCTCGAGTTCTGATTCTACTAAATCGCCATCGTGTGGCGAAATTGATGAAAATTAAATCTGTAGTCTTAGTGGGGTGTGGAAGTTTGGAAAGAAGGTGCAGCCGTTCTTGTCTCAAAAGACTCAAAATTACGAGGTCCGTGGCCAATAGCCCTCGAATTGCTTTTTAGATCGACTTTAATAAACAATAAATCAAAATATAAATATGCAATTCTCGGATAATACGCAGCAAAACAAATTATACAGATAATCTGAAATGTAAGTTGGTCGCGTGGTTATAGCGCAGGAAAAAAAGAAAAGGAAACGGCAGCTGAACCAACAGTCGCTACTTCTATCACCTCTGAATGTCGAGAAGTTCTACGCTTCAGATGACACGTGTAGAGTAAGAAATGCCTGGACTACGACACCGAAGGCAATTCTGGCTATCGGACAATTTTATGAGGGGTCAAATTGTACGCTTACATACGGCTATATAGTCGAGCCTTATAGTCGTACCGCTTCTGAAACGCTCTTAGATGTATCCATTGAACATCACGTTTGGACCAGATGGATAGAAGAACGAAAAGTAAATCGTTGCGGAAAACAATGTCCCACTAGACGTACTACATAACGCATAATTCGACGGTGGCGTCTCCACAATCAAATATTCTCGACATTCTGTGGAATATGCTTGGAGCTTTTGATGCTCCAATGTCTGAGAGAACGTTTTCTCAAGGATTAGTCGAAAGCGGCTTGCACATAAGCCGCTTTTTACGAATACTACCTTTGACGCCAATCCATTGACGTAAAAGGTAGCGCTGGTGATGGAACAGAGCCACTTGGACGACTGGATGACTCATTGTGGTGTACAGCGATGAGTCTGAGTTCTGTTTTTCTGATGATAGTCACTAAGTTATTATCTGGAAGTTTCGGGGAATTAGATGATAGATTGTCATTCCTATTTCCTGTCGCATCAGAAGCACAATGACGGCACGTTGATGAGGTGCTGCAAGCGGTTGTGCTACCTTAACATTCAGAGGCTGTTAAATAATATTTTCCACCCGGATAAAGTGTGACTGCTCACGACATTCATCAGAAGATATGCCTTGCAGCTCATGTCCAGTTACTTCCTCTTGGACTGCAATGTTTCCTGATCTCTCACCGATCAAACATATCTGGAACACGATTGGAAATCATACGCTTGATGAACTTTTGATTGGTTGCTTATTAATGTCGAACTTAGAAGCAACACAAGATCTATTGGAGACGGATCACGCAATTTCGAACCTCGGTCAAGTGACGTGGAGTGGCCGTGGTAGCCTAGTGATCATGGTTTTGGATTCGTGACCGGTGGTTTTCGTTCAGTCACGGGTTTCAGCCTTGGCCGCTAAAGACCCACCATGTAGCCATGCACGTTAAATCTGTTCGAGGCCCAAAGTCCTCCCGTTGGCGTGGTGTGGATGTTAGGAGAGGGGGGTGCCAGTTCAGGTGTCGTCCTCGTCATTTGACCAAGGTTCAAAATTACGAGATCCGTCGCTAATTGCCCTGTGTTGCTTCTAGTGCGGCGTTAATAAAACTAATCAATTAAGTAACGTGGACGACACCTCAGCTGGCACCTCAATCTCCAAACTTCCACTCTTCACCAACGGCAGATTCAACGTGCATCAGCCCCGCTACACGGTGGAATTTTAGGGGCATCAGGAAATCGAATCCATGACTTGACGTACAGAATACCGATCTTGAGTAAGTGATCAGAACTACTCGGCTACCGCGGCTACTTACTTGATGTGCTTCTTCTGCAATCAGAGGACGAACTACGTATGATGGTTGAGAGCATGTAGGCTTCAATCACTTAGGACACTTATCCGCACGCTAATGGTACCTGTATCTCGTAGGGCTCTGCTTGCATTGCCGCCGGAGGTGGTCCTTCCTTCTGTGCTCCCTCCATTTTCTTCTCTGTATTACTGTGAGTGAGTGAGTGAATGTAAATGTTATTGGCTCAATAGCCCGATGTGGCTCTGCTGCGCCAAACAAGATTTGATTGACATGATGGAATTGAAAAAAAAAAAAGGACAAAATTTGGTTGACAAGGAGGGCCGAAAATAGAGAAGGATCGCTAGGGTAACCCGGGGGTAGCCACACCTGTGTTTACCAAGTTTAGTTTAGTTTTTATTAACGTCGCACTAGAAGCAACACGAGGGCTATTGGCGACGGACCTCGTAATTTTGAACCACGGTCAAGTGACGAGGACGACACCTGAGCTGGCACCCCCCTCTCCTAACATCCACACCACGCCAACGGGAGGACTTTGGACCCCGAACAGATTTAACGTGCATCAGCCCCGGCTACACGGCGGGTCTTTGGCGGCCAAGGATCGAACCCGCGACTGAACGAAAACCGCCGGTCGCTAGTCCACGACCTTGACCACTAGGCTACCGCCCCCCCCCCCCCTGTGTTTACCAAAGATAGTAAACCCTATAGGAAAGAAAAAGATCACTTAGTTGCCTCGGGGTCTTGATGCCCGAACTAACCGAAAGAAGGCAAGTCCCTGAGATCTGATATAATCCTCAGGGCAGGGCACCCGGTTATACCCCCAGACGTTGGGTACCCATTTTAGTCACCTCTCACGACATGCATGAGCTACAATGATACTATTCTGTCATACCCAGTCACCACACGGGTCTATCTCTGTATTATAATTATCTTCTTGTAAATAAAATCACTTATTTACAAGTGCGTTCTTTGTTCTGTGTATCAATTTTCATCACATTCTACCTATTTTCTCATGATGTTACATCTTCATGGGTTAACCTTTTTAAGGTAAGTACATACATCACGACCCCGAGGTACTCTAGTGATATTTTTCTTACCTATTGTATAATTGTCTTTGGTAAATACGGGTGGCGCGTTCCCGGGAGTCTATTTTTGACTCTTCTTGTCAACTAATATTTACCTTTTACCAATTTTTTCTAACGTGTAGATTGCAGGTATGCATTGCTTGGCGCTGCATAGCCAGATTTGGCCTGTTGCACATCGAACCTGAGCTTTAATTCATGGTGTTGCATTTCTATTCATTTTCTACGTGTAAGTGAAAATTTTGGTCGTTAAATTTTGATTTAATAGGGTTACAACATGAAAAAATTGTTTTTATATGAAAAATATTAGCTTAATACATTTTGTTTCGTTTGGCTATTTAATTACCTCGTTGTTTCAAACACGTTAAATGAGATCATTTAGAAGTTACAAGTATACTTCCTTACACCACTCCTCTTGATGACTTTGACGCCCAGTTCAAATTAATGTGCTGTTTTTAATTATTTTGTTCGACAGTCTGTTGAAATCGGAACGCGAAACTTGCCATTTTAATTATTTGCCAACTGTGGTCCTTATAAAAATTATGTTAATGGCTCTTAATTTAATAAATGCAAATTTATTAGATATTTATTTTAAAATAATTTTCTTTCCCTTTCTATTTTTCCAAATTTTAAAAAAAGTTTTTTAATTGGATTATTATTAATCAATTCTTAGAACTTATGTATTTTAAAATATAATTGAAATTAATTGTGAACCAGTTTCGTTGCAATCTTCAGTATTCGAAGTGCTTACAAAAAATTATAATTTGTTACAATTGCTATTAAATGTTCATAAAAAAAAAAGTGGGTATGCTATTTTTAATGGGTATAAATGCTATTTTTAAGTTAGTTTTAGGAAATGTTTCGGGTCATTATAATCTGAGCCCTAATTGTGAATACGTGTGTTTTATTTCATTCACCTATTGTTATATATACATAATTATAATTCTATCTATGAAAATAATTATGTATCAATTACAACGAGTTGATGACCAGTGTGGTGACCGGGAATGACAGAATAGTCCCACTGTAGCTCATGCATGTCGTAAGAGGCGACTGAAATGGGTACCCAGCGTCTGGGGTATAGCCGGGCACCCTGCCCCTGGGGATTATATTCAGGGACTTGCCTTCTTCAGGTAAGTATGGGCATCATGACCCCAAGGCACCCTAGTGATCTTTTTCTTTCCTATGGGGTTTACTGTGTTTGGTAAACACGGGGAACCGGGACACCCTAGCGATCCTTCTCTATTTTCGACCCTCCTTCTTGTCAACCAAATTGTGTCTTTTCTTTAATTTCTTCACATCTAGACCGAAGTTAAATCATTTTTGACGCAACATAGCCATATCTGGCTCATGCGCCAATAAGCTTTACCTTCTTACTTAACACTTTTTGTCGACTAATCTATTTTCATAGTTTTAACGTCTAGTTTAGTTTTTTTTTATTAACGTCGCACTAGAAGCAACACGAGGGCTATTGGCGACGGACCTCGTAATTTTGAACCAAGGTCAAGTGACGAAGACGACACCTGAGCTGGCACCCCCTCTCCTAACATCCACACCATGCCAACGGGAGGGCTTTGGGCCCCGATCAGATTTAATGTGCATCAGCCCCGGCTACACGGCGGGTCTTTGGTGGCCAAGGATCGAACCCGCGACTGAACGAAAAACCGTCGGCCTCGAGTCCACGACCTTGACCACTAGGCTACCGCGGCCCTTTTAACGTCTAGATCACAGATTTACCTTGTTTTACGCAGTATGACCTCATCTGGCTCTTGCGCCAATAAACTTCATTATCACTCACTCCAACGATTTGATGGGGAAATACAAAATACTAAGAACCACGCTGTTCCTAAATATTAATCTTTAGAAATCTCAAATCCAGTGAATGTCGAGGATCGGAAATTTCTTGAATTATCCTCAAACGTTGACATAGTGAATTTTCAGGAACAGACATTGTATATAAAGAACAAATATTTAACTTTCTACACAGATTCATCACATCACCGTAGCACAAAATTACGTGGGGCATTGAATAATAACAATAATACAATAGCCTTCGTGTAACTCTAAAGCATGAGTTAATTTTAAAACAAGTTTTGTGTGGGTACCGAAAATGATTCAGGTTTTAATTTAAAAATATGGTGAAGTAGGAACAAAGTCACAATCAATTAATCTTAAAATTGAGTATCGATTCCATGGAAAACTACCGTATTTATCGTTTCGATTTGCTACCCTTTAAAAGGTACGACTTTACCACAAAGTTGTATAATATGAAGCTGATGTTTGTGTTTGAAGTACTAGTTCAGGTTTCATCTTCAATTGACCTTAGAGACCGCGGTATTTGAGTGGTCATGGTCGTGAGCTCGTGACAGCTTTAACTTAGGCGAGTTGTGGGTTTGAGCCCTGATTCCACTGAAGATTTGCCGTGTAATGGGGTTAATGCACGTTAAATCTGTCGAGGTTCCAAATTCTCCCTTTGACATGATGTGAAAGTTTGGTTAGGAAGTGCAAACTCAGATGTTTCCTTCGTCACATGACCGTGGCACAATATTACGAGGTCCGTCGTTTATAATCCTCGTTTTGCTTCATAAGAGCGACGCAATCATCAATCAATTGACCGTAATTTCGAGATATATATAGCCTATTGTTAATTCTAGTATCGAGACTGGTGAAGGAAAATCGAGACCTTTTGATAGTAAAAAAAAGTGGTTTCGAAAAACAGAATAGTATATTTTAATTGTTATCGTTTTTCTCTCTAATTACATTGCGCACAAATTCGTGCAGTACTTCAAAAATTATAAATGTATATATTTTTAAAAATCACTTAGGAAATCAGTCAAAGTGATCACGTTCTCTCTTATATGTAGAGGATATTGCTTAATATACTTATAAACTGCAAACAGGTCCTCACGTTCAAAGTGATCACGCTCGCATATATAAAGGTATAATGCTTAATTACTTTTATAAACAGGTATTAACTCAAAATAAAATAGCCTTGAAAACAACAAATTAATTAATAATACAATATTTTAATTCTTAAATGCTTTTTAATCAATTCGTTAATAATTTGTTTTGTAACAAATCCTTGTTATTTAGTTTCTTTGATAATTTAGTTAAAAAGAGGTCAAATTGCTAAATAATGTTCTTTACTAATGATGGATAAATGCATTTTTATTACTTTCAATCTTAAAAAGAATGAATAAATTACCATGTTTCAATACGAAAGATAAAAATATTTGTTAATTCATACAAATTATGTATACTATTTTAAGAATATGCTATTTATTAATAAAAACAGAAATACTTGGCGAGAAATCCATTAGAACGATGAAACTTAGTTAATTTAGTTCAGTTTTTATTAACATCGCACTAGAAGCAACGCGAGGGCTATTGACAACAGTCCTCATAATTTTTATTATCGGTCAAGTGATGAGGACGACACCTGAGGTGGCACCCCCTCTCCTAACTTCCACACTACCCCAACGGGAGGACTTTGGGCCTCGACAGATTTAACATGTATCAGCCCCGGCTACACGGTGGGTCTTTGGCGGCCAAGGATCGAACCCGCGACTGAACGAAAACCTCCAGCCGCGAGTCCACGACTTTGACCACTAGTCTGCCGCTGCCCTGGGATGGTGTGGAAGTTAGGAGAGTGGGGCGCTAGCTCAGAGGCATCCTCCGAGGCTCCAAAGACAATGGACTATTCTTTCACACCCGGAGACCACACGGGTCTACCAAAGACAGTAAGCCCCATGGGATAGAAAGATATAAACTGGGTTGTCTCGGGTGAGTGATGCCCGTACCATCCCTAAAGAAGGCACATCTCTGAGGTCCTCTCTAGTATGGCAATCAAACTAAGATTAGATTTAGAAAATCTGAATTGCCAGAATTTATAATATTGCAATAAATATTCATCAAAAAAATAAATGTAACATCATTTAAGAATTAAATCATATTTATAAACTTTACTCAAGTTAAAATTTATTATTTGTATCTTGCAAATGTTTTCTCATACATGAGAGGCTATCGTAAAGTTTTAATAATAAAAAAGAATTAAACAAGATTTCTGGATAAAATTTATTCTGCATACTTATTGATCCTTGTTTACAAAATATTGTAAATTACAGCTTGTAATGTTGATTTCATGAATCTGTAAATTGAAGTAATCATCAATATAGAAAAGATTGAATTCAATCTTCTGTATTCTACGAATGCCTTCGAAAGATCAAGAAACGTTGAGAATTATGTATAACTCTGGATGGTGACTTTGTAGTGAAGTCTTAAGAATAAATAAAGTTTCAATCTTTTTTTTTTATTATTTTTGTAACAAAATTTTACAGCTTTTCGAAACAGCGGGTTACTTCAACCTACCACTTTCCAAAACCAAACAAATCGACATTGCGGTAATTTACAATATTTTGTACAAAAGAATAAATTAATAAGCCGAATGAATTTTATGCAGATATCACGTTAATTTCGTTGCATAAAAATTGAAAATTTACGATACCCTCTCGTATACCAGATTTGATTGCATTATTAGTGTCGCATTTAGAAGCAACACGAGGTCTACTGGCGACGAATCTCGTAATTTCGGGCCTCGGTCAAGTGACGAAAACTATACCCGAACTGGCATCTCCCTCCAAACTCCTACAACACGCTAACGGGAGGACTTGGAGCCTCGACAGATTTTACGAGCATCAGAGTTCGAACCTACAATCTGACTGAAACGAGGGCCGGCCGCGAGTTCGCGGCCACCCCTCGCGTATCAGACAGTAACACTAAACACAATGTTTATAAAATTACTTAATTTAAGTACATATATAGAGAGACAAAGCTAAAGTAATATTAAAATGCGAACTTTTTAACGTAAATTGTATACATACCTTGCAATATATATAGATACACTATGAAGAGACGTTAACGTTTTCTGTTTCGATCGAATCCCGAGCGTGAAATATTGTCGCTGTTAGAAGCATTCCACATTTATGCGTTTCACTCGGGTGATTTTTTTTTCCTAAGAGGGCGAGACATTAAGCTCAGGTTCTTTGTTATCGTTTGTCATTGTTAAAATCTCACTTCCACTGAACAACTGACCCGTTTACCGAGAATTCTTCCTAAAAGAATAGATTTTAACTCGACAAGTTTTCCCCTCTTTAATGAAATTAATTCGTCTACTAAGCAACCCAACACTTTACTTTTTTTTTTCTTAGAAAGACCAGTATTGCTAAAAAGTAAGAAAACTACACTTTCATTGAGAACGAGGATCTAGAGATCAAAAGTTAATTTTTTTTTGGCTAAGAGTTCGTTGAATGGAATATATTTATTTTATATCACAGTTCTATAAAATAATTTGGTCTTTGCACAGCAATTGTTGGAGATTGTATGGTTCAAAAAATTTTGCCATTCATAATATAATTGAATTAATACCATATCGTCCTCCCTCCCAAGAAATTTTTTTTAAAATTATCTTTATACTTTTCTTTGAAAGAGCTAGTGTTATTATTCAAAGTAAATTAATGGAAGTGAGGAGCATTTAATTTTTAAAAAGTGCTTTAGAATTCTCCGAGAAAAAAAACTAAATTTGGATTTAAAAACAAAATTTTTTTTAAAAAAAAATTTTCCGATTCAAGTGCGAATTCTGTCCTTCCGAGAACCAGGATTTTCTTTCATATCTACGAATAGTCTCCGAATTGCAACTCCCTCATATTGGATGCATTATTAAAAATTAAGAATTATGCAAAAAGCAAACTGTACATTGATTACAAACGTCGCACTTAAGCACGATGTGTGACGGTAGAGGTCAATGATCTGAAAACCAGATATGGCTATGCTGCGCCAAACAAGATGCAACTGTGCTCTAGACGTTTGAAAATGAATTGACAAAAAGGGTCGAAAATGGGATCGGTAGGGTTACTCAGGGGCACCTCAGATTTTTCAAAAGACTAATCTGCTAGGAAAGAAAAAGATTAGAGTACCTCATGGTCATGATGCCCGTACCTACCTAAACAAGGTGAGCCTCCGAGGGCTCACCCTTGAAAGCAACACAATGTTTAGTTTTAGTTTAGTTTTTATTAACGTCGCACTAGAAGCAACACGAGGGCTATTGGCGACGGACCTCGTAATTTTGAACCACGGTCAAGTGACGAGGACGACACCTGGGCTGTCATCCCCCTCTCCTAACATCCACACCACGCCAACGGGAGGACTTTGGGCCCCGAACAGATTTAACTTGCATCAGCCCCGGCTACCCGGCGGGTCATTGGCGGTCAAGGATCGAACCCGCGACTGAACGAGTGAGTGAGTGAATGAATGTAAAGTTTATTGGCGCAAGAGCCAGATATGGCCATGCTGCGCCAAACAAGATTAAACTGTGGTATAGACATGAAGTTGAAAAAAATGGTTGACAAGAAGGATGGTCGAAAATAGAGAAGGATCGCTAGGGTGTCCCGGTTCCCCGTGTTTACCAAACACAGTAAACCCCATGGGAAAGAAAAAAGATCACTAGGGTGCCTCGGGGGTCATGATTCCCTTTACTTACCTGAAGAAGGCAAGTCCCTGAGGTCCCCTGATATAATCCCCAGGGGCTGGGTACCCATTTTAGTCGCCTTTTACGACATGCATGAGCTACAGTGAGATTATTCTGTCATCCCCGGTCACCACACGGGTCCCGCGACTGAACGAAAACCGCCGGCCGCTAGTCCACGACCTTGACCACTAGGCTACCGCGGCCCAAAGCAACACAATGACTATTGACAATAGACCTTGCAATTTTTAACCTCGGTCAAGACAACAACCGATCTTATGCTGGGATGGTGGGGGAGGGTGGAGTGCGAGGATATTGAGCCGCGACAGATTTTATACATGCATCAACCCCGCTTACACGACAGGTCTGCGTGGCATCGGGACTTCGATCTGTGACTCGACGGAAATATGGCCGGAAGCATGTTAGAGCATGACCACTCGGCTACCACTTGTTCAAATCTGAACACATCATGACATAATAATCACCAAGTTTTAACCATTAGCAGCCTCTTTAATCTCATTCGATGATTTCTTTATAGTCGATAAAAGAACCCTAGAATGACTGCACCGTTACCTCACGGAGTCAAATGAATGATAGTTCACTTTCGCAATTGTACGTTAATGAAGACACATTTAAAAAAAAAAAAATAGATGTTTTGCGATATCCAAATAATTTTACTAGCAGCCGTATCTTTAGTGATTTAAAATTTTAATAGTTCAAGTTAATACTCAAGACTTCATTCAAGGAATGAAATACTCCGCGCAAACTCAAACATTCAAAACAGTTATCAATACTAAATACGAATAAAGACGAACATAGACTTTAACGTGTAATAAATATTGCAGAGCAATATAAAATTTTTATTATACTTTTTGACAGGAGAATTTTACAATAAATGCACTTAGTGCTCAGCAAGTTCTTGTTACAATAGTTTATTTTCGCATTCTGAATGCTTTTACAAAAGCCCTGACTAGTCTGTACGATCTTTGATCACATGTATTAAAGCTGTAAGCACAACTGTCCACGCCATTTTTCTGACCTTGAAACAAGACTTCTCGATATTTAGCAGAAAGAGCATTCTTCTCCAAAATACGTAGAGAACTAAAGGAAAAACCACCAAGATTTGAAAACTGGTTTGGATGAGGTTAGAGTAGAGCAAAAATATTCAATAACTTCCCGCCCCCAAAACCAATTTAATATCCCCTAAACATTTAACAAAACCAACCCAGTTCCTAGATATACAAATAACTGCAACATTAAAGTATACACACAGGAAACCTAATTTCGTACCAAATTAAGTAAAGATAGAGTCCTCAACACACACTAGAAAAATTGAGATTTAACTCTGAAATAAAATATTTTAAACTTCGTATATTTAACCCTTTGAGGGGCGCAATGCCATTATATATTTTTAAAAGAAATATGGACGAGGGAGATATTTATCATGCAGATAAAAAAATACAATTGAAAAAATTAGCAGTCCCCGGTTCGAAGAGGAGGCTGTTTGTACAGTACAAATACGAATGGGCACAGTTTGCAAGCAGCAAACGCGGGAAAAGGAGTTTGCACAATGCAAACGGCGCCCCTGAAAGAGTTAAAGAGCTATGCATGTCGGATTTTAAAAAATCCGATACGAGAGTCAAAAAGTATTCACTTCTTACGATCCTTTAAGAGTATATTTCCCTAAAATCCAAATAGATCGTATAGCACGAATAACTGTACGAAATTACAGGTAGCAGATTAAATTGTTTATTAACGTCTGTCTTATATGAGACACCAAGGCTATTGGAGACTGATTTCGTAATTTTGAACCTTGTTCGAGTTGACAGAGGGTGAACACCCAAACTGGAATCACTCTTCGACATCAACGGGAGGACTTGGAATCTCAATAGATTTAACGTGTAGTCCCGCTACGCGGTGGGATTTTAGTGGCATCAAGACTCGACGAAAACAATATCAGTCCCGAGTTCACCATCACAATGGTACTTCAGCCACAATATTTTATTTGCATAAGAACTTCAATTTAATTTGTCCAATATTATGTTTCGGAGCAAAATTAATTTGAAAGAATCGGTTGAAACTAATTTTAAGGTTTTTAAAATTATGAGCAACTGGTCTATGTTCACGATTCAATACATTACCTCATAGTTTCTTTGATATTATGGCCCAAGTCTTCAAGTACTCTCGGATTAGCCCCAACCTCGCATACAAGTCTAGATATGCATTTATTGGAATCCACTCTATCCAAGACGGCAAAGAAATTCTCTATTTCTGATGGAGTAGCTTTTCGTATGTCGAATGTTGTTGGAATATTTGGTCCTCTTCTTTTCGAAAAACCTGCACTCCTGGGTGTGATTTGTCCGAAGTTTGCTAGACTTTGCATTAATTGAGGACCGAGAATACCTGATGGAAGACTTCCTACCGAGCCTATACCGACAGAGTCGAGCATGTTTAGAAGTCTTCCACCCACAGCCAATTTTACAGCGTTCAATCCTGCAGGACCTACAGCGCCTGGAACTCCAAGGGGAGAAAGCATATCTGCTGGAATAACAAGAGAGGCTTCTGAAGGATAAATAACCAACGCAAAAATGGACAATATACCAACAGCTGCCTCCATATCAAACTGCGTAATGCTTACTAAAAAAAAAATCCGATTTGAAGACATAGAATCAATATATAGTATTTTTAATAAAAGAATTCTTTTATAAGAAAAATAAAATCATGTAATGTTGTACTCTACAGTTTATCAACAGAAAGTTGCATTCAAATACTCAGGATTATGAATATTATAATCGAAAACATATCCCTAAAGACTACAAGAAGCTATAAATTATCTTACTTTGGACGAATCACCGACCAGAAATTCGAAATCCGAGGGTAGAAAATGTGTAAAAAAAATTGTTATTTGTATTACCCTCCCCTGCGCGTCTTGAAGTTTGCGCATTTTAGCATAAGATGCTTATATAGCTTGGTAAGTGTTGCCATAAGTCAAACCTAACTTGATTTTTTCTCTATTGTAAGTTTAGGCTGTTTAATTGTACTTCAGATTGTTAAAGCTCTATATGGGGATTTTATTCGTTATTCGAATTACCTCTTTGTCACGTCATTATTCGTTTCATTATTCAATGCTCAATAGCATGATTAGAGCAAAACTTGTTCGATACCTCACCTTACCAATTCCCCCTTATGTTCCGCGATGGCTTTGCTTTCCAATTAATCTAATGACCGTAGTAGCCTAGTGGTCATGGTCGCGGACTCGCGACCACCGGTTTTCGTCGAGTTGCGGGTTCAAATCTTGATGCCACTCAAGACACGCCATGTAGCCGGCACCGATGCACGTTAAATCTGACAGAGGGCCCAAGTCTTCCCGTTGGCGTGGTGTGGAAGTTTAGAGAGGGAACTGCCAGTTCAGATGTCATACTCGTCACTTGATAAAGGTCCATCATCAATACGTGGCCGTGGTAGCCTAGTGGTCATGGTTTCAGATTCGTGGCCGGCGGTTTTCGTTCAATCGCGGATTCGAGACTTGGCCCCTAAAAACCCGTCGTGTAGCCGGGGCTGATGCACGTTAAATCTGTCAGAAACCAAAGTCCTTAAATTGGCGTGATATAGAAGTTAGGAGAGGGGGTGCCAGCTCAGATATCGTCCTCGTTATTTGATCGAGGTTCAAAATTACTGAGTCCGTCGCTAATAGCTCTCGTGTTGCTTCTAGTGCGACGTTAATAAAAACTAAACTAAACCACTGTTCTAAATTACTTAGATAACGAACTCGTATTTGAACAAAATGAGAATAATAAGGGGGAAATGTATATAGGAAGAAAGAATTGTAATCCAGGCCTATTACAACGAAATGATTAAATTCCGAGGCGCAATCAGTATATAATTTTCAATATTCTAGAAAAGAAAGGAACTCCGAGGACAAAGAGTCTTTTCTTCCAAATACACTTTATTCATTATCCTTTTCGGTCCTTTTAGTCCCCTTTCTTTTATTAAATAATACATATTGCGATGATATTTATAACTAGGATAATCGGGATCTGTAATTACTATGATTAACATCGCACTGGAGATTCAAAGTGAGCGACTGGCGATAGATTTCGTAATTTTAAATCCTGATTAGATAGGCTTTGCGGCCCGGTTGAATTAATGAGTAACGGCTGATGCATGTTAAATCCGCCCAGGCTCCATGTTCTCATGTTAAATTTTGTGGAAGTTTCGAGAGTGGTGAGTCCTTTCAGAAGCCATCCTCGTCTATTGACCGTGGTTTTATATTAAGATGTCTGTCACGAATATTCCTCGTGTTTCATCCGAGTATAACGTTAATAAAACAATCATGAAACATTTCCGGACCAAACCAAATACGGTGGAGACCTCACAATTAATTATTTGATGGCACAGTCTTTATGTAATAACAATCATACGATATAATGCAATTGGATAAATGTATTACAAAATTGATTCTGAATGAAGATAAAGAGAGGGTAACTGAAATCAAAATAATTTTAAAACTATTGATTTTATTTTCCATGAACAGCAATAAAAAAAACTTAAAGATAACAAGTCCTTATTCAGCAGTCGTTTTAATGTAATAAATATTTAGATAAATGATTTTTTTTTTAAAAAAAGTTATTTTAATTATTTTAAGGTTTCGAATTACGAACTCCGTCGCCAATAGCCCGTGTGTTGCTTCTATGTGTGGTGTTAATAAAACAAGCATCAATCAGCCCTATCAAGTTGGCAACAGCATCAAGGGAAAAAAAATCACCTGTTAAAATAATTATTGTGGATAATTGATGTGCTGCTGAAACAATAACTCAGAACATGGATTCTCAAACACGTTACTGAAAATTAGAGGAATGTCAAAATAATTTTCGTAAAGTTTCTTACAATGAAATGGGAGATCATGCAAGATTGTTTTGCCTTAACATTACTCAAGTCGATTTGGTTGTCGTAAGTTCGATCTCTGATGCCATTAAAGACCCGTCATGTAGCCAGGACTGATGCGCGTGAAATCTGTTGGAACCCAAAATCCTTCCATTGGCATGATGTGGAAGTTAGGAGAAAGAGGTGCCAGCTCAGGAATCGTCCGCGTCTGTTGACCGAGGTTCAAAATTACAAGGTTCGCCACATACCACAACCACGGAGGACAATCACCCCAGCAGCAATAAATATTGAATGAGGGAGTGATTGTCTCCAGGGAAGCTGTTTTGTAGATCTAAGCTCTTTGGGTGAGCTTGGTCCCCTAGGGCATTCTACCAATAGCCCTCATCTTTCTTCTCAATGCGACATTTATTAACAGTCACAAAGGTGATTTGGCAGGGTGTGGATGTCAGGAATGGAGCACCAGCCGTAGGTGTCGACCCCGTGATCTGACCATGAGTCAGAATTATGAAGGATATAGGCTGTGGTTAGCTGACCTTATGTAGAGCTGAAACAGGTTCACGGAAAAATATTAAGAAACAAATAAAGAGAGTAACGAGGTTCTAGTATGCGAATTATAGAAATGTCAGAATAATTTACTTAAGGGATATATTTAATATATTTAAATTGGTATTCTGACAATGTCAAAGAATATTTCTCTTTAAAGCGTTTTGTAAAGGCTTAGGTGTGACTTAGTAATGTCTAGATTCCAAATGAATCTGAATAAATTATTGTTATAGATGTATAAGTATTTATAGAGACGTAAGAAATAATAATAAAAAAAAATATTCTTTTTTTCTCTCTAGATCTGTGATTGAGAGAGCAGGGCTGCGGTATGCGGTAGCCTAGTGGTCAAAATTAGCGACCGGCGGATTTCGTTCAGTCACGGGTTCGATCCTTGGCCGACAAAGACCCGCCGTGTAACCGGGGCTGATGCACGTTAAATCTGTTCGGGGCCCAAAGTCCTCCCGTTGGCGTGATGTGAATGTTAGGAGAGAGGGGTGCCAACTCGGGTGTCGTCCTCGTCACTTGACCGTGGTTCAAAATTATGAGGTCCGTCGCCAATATCTCTCGTGTTGCTTCTAGTGCGACGCTAATAAGAAAAGAGAGAGAGAGAAAAGTTACTGAGCAGATAGTCTATTACTTTAAAAAGGTATAAGTTATGCACATGCAGAGAATATCTCATAATTTTCTACACATCTTTGAATTACGTTCAAAGAAATGAAGCCTTTTTTTTTTTTTTTTTTTTTTTTTTTTTGAAATATTAGAAAATGAGATTTCATATTAGAATTTCAGAAGAAATTCTTTGGATTTTTATTATGAAATGATGGTCGTGAATTCTTCATGGTCGGCTTTGTTTCTATCAAATCGAGGGCTTGATTCCCAATGCTACTAAAGAGCTATCATGTAGGGGAGCTGAAAGAAAATCTTTCGAGGCTCAATGTCCTCATATTAGCGTGGTGTGGAAGTTAGGAGAGTGAGGTGCCTGCTCAAGTATTGTCCTCATCACTTGACTGAGTTTTAATAGCTCTTGTGTTACTTCTAAGATCAACGTTACTAATTAATTAATGAAATGAGGTATGAACAATCGATACTAGTTTTTATTCACCGGGAAGAATATAAATAGTTCTGATCTAAAATTCAGGAAAGTAAGATCTTAAACTTTAAAGGATTTTTAAAAATTGCATCTCTATCTTTTTTAAGCATAAATTAATTGAAGTTAAAAATTAAATTACGAAAAAATAGAAAAGTGAATGATTATTTATAAACATCGCGCTGAGGAGCAACTCGAGGAGTATTGACGATGAACCTAAGTCAAGTGAGGCGTATGACATCTGAGCTGGCAGTTCCCTCTCTAAACTTCCACACCACTTCAACGGGAAGACTTAGGCCCTCTATCAAATTTCACGTGCATCAGCCCCGCTATACGGCGAGTTTTTAGTGGCATCAGGGCACGAATACACAACTCTACCGCAAATCCGTGACCATGACCATTAGGTTACAGCGGCCACGAAAATCACAGTAGAAATGATGAAGTATTATGAGAGTGAGTGTCGCGCTTTAAGCTTTCCATTATAGCGTTGTCTAGCCGTTCACCACTTGCTCTCCGCCTATGCCTTGTATAGTGAAAATTGCTTGTTTAGATGTTTTCTTTCACGCCTTAAATTTTTGCCCATGAGTTTTGAAACACCCTGCATATAAGAAATGTATCTATTTTCGTAGAGCATATTGTATTTTTACTCGATGAAATAATCTCGTAAATTATCACGGTGGGTTTGAGAGATGTAATTTAGCGATCACAATTTTGTTTCATATATTCCTGCTATTAAACATTTTCTTATATAGCTATAATTTTTTTTTTTTTTTTAAAAAAAAGAAATTATTATTCTAAAGAAAATTCGAAAATCCTTTAGTGCGGAACAAACTTTTCCTTTTGAATTTTGAAAGCTAAACAACGGCACGCGCACAACCAGCTTTCAAGAAGTTGATTCCAGTGGTAGATTAAAACCGATTTTTTAATCATATCTAAAGTTTCTTTAATTCTAAAATTTGCAAATTTTCCTAAAAATCACCCTGAGACTTGATTCTCGAATACTATGAAAATTTAAAATATTAAAGTGAGTGAAGGGGAAATATAATGGTGTAAGATTCAGATATGGATATGTTGCGCCAAACAAGGCATAACTGTGATCTTGACGTTTCAAAAAATGGGGAAAAAGGAAAAATGAATTGACAAGGGTCGAAAATTGAGAAGAATTGATAGGGTAACCTGGGGCGCATCATTTGTGTATAAGAAAGACAGTCAACTGCATTAAGAAAAAAAAGATCACTTGGGTGCCTCTGGGTCACGATGCCCGGTATTTACCTAAGCAAAGTAAACCCATGAGGGTTCACTCTTGAAATAAAAATTGATTCATTAGAAGGAGGGTCGAAAATAGAGAAGGATTTCTAGGATATCTCGGGGCTCGTCCCCATGTTTACCAAAAACAGTAAGTCCCTCGGAAAAGAAAAAGATCACTAAGGTACTTCGAGATCATGATTGACATACTTAAAGAAGGTATGCCACTGGGTAGGGAACTTGCATTGGGATGGTGTGGAAGTTAGGAGATTGGGGCGCTAGCTCAGATGCATCCTCCGAGGCTCAAATAACAAGACCCTCGTATTAAAATATATGATAATAAATAATCACCATACAATGCTTCTAGTGGTATTCGGTTATGTAGTCCTGTGTTCAGATAAATATTACATTGCACACATTTTGTAGAATAAGAGTAAAAAATGAGTTTTTAATATTTCGAATTCTATACCTTCCTTCTTTTTACACGTTCAGTGGAAAGATTAAATAGGAAGGTAAAATGCTGAGAATGCACGAAAGAAATCTTTGTTATAAAACTCAAGAAATTTGATATTTTGAAAATTCATTCATATGAAAGACAAAGCTTATGTGCACTCATTCTTCCATTTACGATATCTGATCCAAGAACTCTTAAAAGCATATTTCAAAAGAAATACAAAAGGTGAAAAACGAAGTTTAATATATGTGTTTTTGTGCGCGTAGACAAATTGTAACTAATACAATAATTAAGTGAAGCGATTAGTTTACCGGTGGATGGATAAGGACACGCTTTTCCCACGAGAGATAAGATTTCTTTGTTCATTCATTTTCTTGCAACATAAACATCTTTAACCAGTGATGTATAAATGTTGCTGCCATTCAAGTCTTTTCTTTCGTGGAGCAGTCAAGCATCAAAGTCTACATAATGGAAAGGAAATAAAAGATAGAAAATTTAATTTATATAGCATGTAGTCCGAATATACGATTTTTATTTACTCATGAGCTTTGTTACATTAGTTTCCTATAGGTCAGTGGAATTTGCATCACATTCCAGCAAACTTTAAGCTTAACAATTAGTGGGAAGTCTTACATCCTATTTGGATAGGAGCTCCCAAGTTTTATGACGTTATCTTAAATCTCGTTCGTTTACAGATTACAAGACATAATGTTAAAAAGATACAGGTTGCATTTCAAAACAGAAATGTGAAAGCAGAGGTTTATTAGCGCAAGAGCCAAATCTGACTATGCTGCTCCAAACAATGTGTATCTAATATAAACGTTACAAATGTATAAAAAGATTAAAAAAAAAAAAAAAAAAAACTGGATAAGGAGGGTCGAAAATGGAGAAGGATCGGTTAAGGATATCCCGGGAACATTTCAAAACAAACCCCTCTCCTTTATCACAAAAAAATACATTCCAATAAAAACTAAAGCAGGCTTTGAGCAAACTTCTAGACAAGTTATGATTGTGAGTGATTGTTTATTAACATCGCCCTGAGATGCAACTTAGGCAGAATGCCTAAAGAGACCGAATTCATCCAAAAGGGTTTGCCGGTTAGACAAAAACCTACCTTCCGGCAGACAATCCCCCCCCCCCACTAAACATCTATTGGCAAAGAAAAATTTTCAGCAATAAACAGTAATATATAACAGCACATGTTAGAACAAATAACATAAGGTAGTAACAAAATTGCGAAATGCAATGATAAATAAAAGCTTACAATGTGATTACGAATCAGGAAATTTACGTGACAAGAATGAAAAATTAACAGCAGAATTTTCTTGCAGAAATAAGACGTATAACAAGTGACGTACAGTGGCTCAAACAATTGAGGATACACCTTACTTTCACTTGATAAATCCAACTTTTAATGAAAATGACACATTAACTAGAATAGAAGACGTATTTTTACTTTTACACGTAATAAAAGAGTTAATTTACAGTAAAAATAACGAAAATCAACAAAAAAATATCTAAAATTAAAAGTTTCACAAATATTTGAAGTAAACATAGGCAGATCTTTACCTCAAAAAATTAAGGATACACCAATGAAATTTTTTCGATATATTACATGCATAGACAGTATCAGTATTTTGTTGCATGTCCTTTGGCTTTTATAATGTCCTCCAAACGTCTTGGTACCGATTCGACCAATTTTTTAGTGGTATCTGGAGATATTTTATCCCATTCTTCTTGTAACACTTGCTTTAAATGGGCTTTGTTTCTAATCTGGTGTTTTTGGACCGCTGTTTCTAGTGTGGCCCACAAATTTTCTATGACATTGATGTCAGGGAACTGTGGCGGTGTGTGCAATTGCTGTTTACAATGAAAAAGACACCACATTTTGACATTACGTGCCGTGTGTTTGGGGTCGTTGTCGTGCTGAAATATAAAATTTCCATCTAAACCCAATTTTTGTGCACTTTCTTTAAGATTGTTGCGAAGTATGTCTATATAAAGCTTATGATCCATTATACCATCTATAAAAACTAAATTTAATACCCCATTTGCAGCCATACAACCCCAAACCATGACGGAGCCACCACCATGTTTAACTGTAGGACGTAAATTTTTTGGATCCAAAGCGGTGTTCGGCTTTCTCCAAACGGTGTGACGACCATCGCTTCCAAAAATGTTGAATTTACTTTCATCACTAAATATAACTTTCTTCCAAAAGTTTTCTGTCTTCAACTGATGAGTTTTTGCAAACTCCAAACGCTTTTTCTGATTTTGTAAGCTTATGAAAGGTTTCTTTCTAGCTACTCGACTGCTATATCCAGCATGTCTAATCACATTTCTCACAGTTTCAGCACTTACACTTCTGCAGATTATTCGAGAAGTTTCTGCAGCTAGTTTGACTGCACTCAGTTTAGGATTAATCTTGATATCTTTTAAAATTTTCCTTTTAGCTACATCACTCAGAATACTTTTCCTTCCTCTTCCACTCTTATTTTGAATTAATCCATCGCGTTTAAATTTCCCAATGATTTTCTGGACACATGAGTGACTTCTACCGACAATTTCAGCTATTTCACGATAAGATTTTCCCTTCTTAAATAACCTTAATATAAATTTTCTTACATCAATACTAGTCTCTTTCCGAGGAGCCATTTTCCATTTACAGCTTTATATTCTCATAACCAACTTCAAAAGACAGAAATAACAGTTGAAAAAGTTTAGGATAAAATTTCCCAAACTTAGAATATTAGTAGCAAGCAAAAAGAAATCAAGTGGTAGTTAAACAAAAATTTCATTTGTGTATCCTCAATTTTTTGAGGTAAAAATCTGCTTATGTTTATTTGAAATGCCTCTAAAAAGTTTTATTTTAGAATTTTGTCGTTGATTTTTCTTTATTTTTACTGTTAATTAAACCTTTTGTTATGTCTAAGAATAAAAATTCGTTTGCACTTCTGGTTAAGGTGTTATTTTGATTGAAAGTTGGATTTATCAAGTAAAAGTAAGGTGTATCCTCAATTGTTTGTGCCACTGTATATTTGGTTAAATGGTAGAATACAAAAGGCGTCCACAAACTCGTGAACTAAAAATTAGTCAAAAATATATACTTATATACAAGGTAAACAATCACACGCGCACAATAAGGGAAAATGAAGTATTAAAAAAATGTAATCAAATATTTAAACAGTTATAAAGTTTGTTGGGTAATTTTACTATCCGTAAAAATACAGGATTTCAGCTTGAAATGCAAACTACAATAGTATTTTCACACATGGACTTCAGCCATGTAACAATAGGATTTAAGAATGGCAATTTTGTTTTAACCATAGGATAATTGTAATGAAAACTTTTGGTAAAAAGGCATGAGAAAACGTAGTGGACAGCATCTCCAACAGACACTGACACATAAACTTGTATCTGTCAAATTAAAACGATTTAAATAACAAAAGCGGGGACCGTGACCGGTTGAGAAGCGAATAATAAAACCTGAATTGGAATAAAAATTCTAATTTGGAATATAAGATTGGACCAGAACACCGGTATTACTAGTTGATCAGCAGAACTCCCAGTTAGAAAAAGAGAGAGAAGTTTATTTTTAAAAAAATTATGTTAGACAGGGACATTTATTCCCCCTCGCCATCAGTAACAGCGATTTTTGCAAATGAACCTGCAGTTTCTTTTTAATTATTTCCGACGCGAGTCCGAATCCAGTATAAATTGTAAAAATCAGAATAAGTTGCTAATTTTGCTTTATTGATATTAATAAAGACTGATTTATTTCAGGTGCTCTACAGCAGCAGTATTGATGATAAACTATCGGTATAAATAGTAACTTTGAAGTTATGAGAAACGGCCCACAATATTGCAATTCCGATTGCCGAAAGCTCTGCCTGGAAAACTGAATTATAAGAATTCAGCTTAAATGTGTATACCCTATTTTAGAACATCCCGAGGAAAGACATGCACGGCGAATCGAGTTTCGGATTCTATTCCTGATCCGGCGAAGTAAATCTTCCGCTCAGAGGACTCCGAAAATCTGTCGTCAAGAAAAGGAATTTGCTTTTCAGGATGAATAGATCTTTGTGAAATATTTGAGTCGAATGAGATATTATTACTTAGGAGGAAAAGTTTGAATAATGCTTTTTCCAAATTCGATATTAAAAATAATGGAAAAAAAATTTAATAGAAGGAACCCCGGCAATTATCTGCAAAGCAGCAGTTGGAGACTTCCTATATGCCTTGGTAATTTTTAAAAGGTAAATTCTCTGAATGGAGTATAACTTGATAATTTGAGAGGAGGTTAGAGCACCTCACCAGACACCCACTCCATAGACTGTTATGGGTTCAATAACAAATAAGTACTATTATTTAAATTTATAATTTTTGAAATTAACATTACCCCGAAAGAAGCCCTAATAAAATTTTAATGAGAGATTATAGATTTTTTTTTCTTTAAGATATTTAATGAGGGATTCTAGGAGAGCCGTAAGTCAATCAGAATACCCAAATGCTTATAAAATTTACAAATTTTAATTTTAGGGAAATTGGGTTTCGAATGAAGACGCTGCCACTACGAACTCCCTTGTGACGGGTTAACGAGTATATAAACACAAACCCGATGTGGTTTTGTCAATCTAGACCTTCAACTTTAGCCGTGCCAGATGCTCAGCAATAAGATTAATTAAAATATTTGAATTATAATCTAGATTTCCTCTAGAATTTCTGGAATAACAGCCAGATTTTCCGCAAAAGTTTTGTATGTATGTTTAATATCCCAAATAGAATTAAAAAATATAAATTCCAGAACACCATCCCTTGTGGGCAGCCATGAGTAATTAGATGCTTTATCGTAAAATTAGTATAAGAAAAATATGTCAATTTTTACTAAGTAAGAATAAACTTTTGAAAACAGATTGGAAAATGAAGATAACTAAAATTTTTGTAATAGAATAGATCAATTTATATCATCGAATGCGCCCTTGATATCTATAAAAGTAACAGAACTACATATTCTGTAGACCTTTTGTGTTTGTGATATGTGGAACCAAATGAAAAATTGCGTCATCACAACCAAAATTTTCTCTAAACTCAAGAAAATTGAAGTGGGTGAGGAATATTGTTTTGATGATTCCAAAAATATAATCTTTTGACAGAAACACGCTCAACAATTTTCTCTAAGGTTGGTAACAAGCAAATTGGTCTATACAATTTAACGGATGACGGGTTCTCACCAGATTTAAGGAGGAGTTTGAATTTAACATCTTTTAAATTATTTGGAAATAGGAAAAATGCATGTATAAATTGGTTAATTTCACTGAAAGGTTAAAAATGAGCAAGAAAAATATATTTCCTAACTCCATAGTCCAAAAAGTCAAGGTCAGGAGCCTTTCCACGATGAGATTTTTATAGACCAAGGATACCTCAACAGTAGAAATCATTGGAGAAGGCGTAAATTTTTCAAAATTCAAATCAATAGTTACATTGGACTTTGGAGAAAGAACGTATTTAAAATCAATATTTCTCCTCGGGAGTGTTGTTAGACAAACCAGGAATAATGACCTCAAGGACTCGAGAGTTAAGATTTACCAAAAGCAACTATGAACTTCAGCCCAAAGTTTTCATTATTAATGGTGCAGAAGTGCTCCCAGTTCTCGCGTTTATAGCCTCAAGAATTTCCATTTTATATAAAGCTTTCTTTTTTAAATTGTTTTTCTGTATTTCACTTGGTGTGTGAGTGTGTGTGTGTCAAATTTTCGATCGTTAATTTAACCAACTTCCCATTGAGCTAGAGCTCTGAAACTTTGGGAATCGTTCTTATTTACCTAGTGAGTGAGTGAATGTAAAATTTATTGGTGCAAGAGCCAGATATGGCTATGCTGCGCCAAACAAGATTAAACTGTGGTCTAGACGTGAAGTTGAAAAAAAAAAAAGATAGAAAGTGTTATTCTTATTTACCTAACAATACAATATTTAGACATTTGCGACAAGTTTTAACTAATATTTTTTTTAGAAACGTAGTTTGTGTAGTAACCTGTCGCCATCTATGGAAGATATTGAATTACGCAGAGAGAATGATCTTAAAGACGAGAGAGATACGAGGTTTTTTTTTTTACAAAGTTTTAACTAATATTTCATTAACTTTTTTTTATAAAACTTTGCCACCACATAAAAACGTTTTTAAAAACGTTGGTTTTTATATCGAATTATTTAATATTGTAATTGTAGATTATAAATTTCTACAGGTAGAAAACTATTTTTGACAAGATATATTATTTTCCTTTTAAGAGTATTTAGTTTATTTCTGAAAATTTTAAAATTATTTTTCCGTCAGGAGAAAACTGGTGCAGCAAGCACCGTCGTTTCCGAAAAAAATTAAAGGCAGTCTACCGGACGGTTGAAATCAATAAAATAACAAAATTCTCCCTCTTATCAGAATTCCGAACTAATTCACCTGTTTAAATAAGTTTAGGGTAGGACTTTTAAGAAATTTATTGATACTGTATTTAATTTTTAAATAAAATTTGGAAGTATTTAAATCACATCTCAGATGCACACCCACAAACTGGTGATCGCTCAGATTCCCGGTCCAATATTTCTAACCCATCCACTAAATAAGAAAGTTTCTTAGAAATCAATGGAGTATCTGTGTTGCCCTTACCTGAATGAGCCACAAAAATAGAACCCAATTCTGGTATATTTAAGAAATTTAAATTATGTTGTAAGGCAAAATTGACCAGAAAATCCTTCCGGGTTTCAGTAAAGTCATAATCCCAGATGGGAGACCTCGTATTGAAGTACTCTATCACGAGACAATTAGATTAGAAATTTTATTAACAGAAAGTTCCTTAACATAGTATCAAAATCATTATGAGGGAAATACGAGTTTATTAGTAAAATAGAAAGGTTTTAAATTTAAGTAAAATACCTATTGCATGGTAGTTTTTGATGAAGAATTCTGGGTAAATTACTTTATTAAAGCAAATAGTGAGACATTTATTTTTTAATGATAAATATTGAATTGGGTCAGAGAGAGAGAGAGAGAGAGAGAGAGTTCAAAGGATTATTAAAGTTAAAATAAGGATCTTGGATAAGCAGAAGCTCTCGGATCCAAGTTCCGAAGCGACCACCAAGACCTAGAGATGGGCATATCGCGAATGTTTAGTTTTTATTAACGTCGCACTAGAAGCAACACGAGGGCTATTGGAGACGGACCTCGTAATTTTGAACCACGGTCAAGTGACGAGGACGACACCCGAGCTGGCACCCCTCTGTTAACACCCACACCACGCCAACGGGAGGACTTTTGGCCCCGAACAGATTTAACGAGCATCAGCCCCGGCTACATGGCGGGTCTTTGGTGGCCAAGGATCGAACCCACGACTGAACGAAAACCGCTGGCCCACGACCTTGACCCCTAGGCTACCGCAGCCCACTGCACTTACAAGAAAGAGGCAAAACTTGTACGAGACGAGTGATTGACTGGGTTTTTATGGCTCAAGAGCCAAAGCAGGCTATGCTGCGCCAAACACTTCGATCAGAAAAATTACCTTAAAACCCCATGAACGTTTGCATGGGAAAGCGAAAGCCCTGGAGCAAATCAGGATCTCGTTCACTGCATAAAAACACTGGATTAAGAATAGAGATTGTTTTTTTTAAATATTTCAATTGGTATCGCTAAATTTTAACTATGCAGCAAGTTCAATCCGTAACTAGAAATAAACTTATTTTACGTAATATGCACTCATTCATCCATTTTACTCTAATGCATTTCATAAATTAAAGCTGGAGAGATCGGTAACAATTTAAACACAGTAAAGAAACAAGAGCTTAGAAAATGTATATTTATAAAACATTTACAAATTCTTTATAAATAAACTGCTCATCTGCTCGAGGCTTTCAGACTCATTTTAAGCAGACGTTGCTGCATCTTCAGCTTGCGATGCCTTCATCAGTTCGTACGATTCTTCGTCACAGGATGAATAGCGTGATCGACAGAAATCCAAACCCTGATTTACACCTTCCTGAAGAACTTGGTTGTATTGAAACACTTTACTACCATCAGGAAAATCTCGCAGCGATCTGAAGAAAAATACACACTGAATCAAAAGTATGCATAGTAATAGTGTTGACGTTTTTCAAAGAAAAAGACTCAATCCTATTACATTCAAAGTTTAAATGCATTTAAAAAAACCAACTTAAATTAAAATGAATTAAAATTAAATTTAACACGAGAAATCACAAAAATACAACCATGTAATTTGCGAAAATAGTTTAACTTAAAATTAACATGCAATTCGTGTCACAAAAATAAGTATACAGGCAAAATAGAGAAAGATAAGAGACTATTTTACAAGTTTCTTTTTCAGAAACTAAAAATTAGTAAGGTAGCCTTTGGCTTTTGACAATGCATTTAATCTTTATGACATAAGTTCTGAATTTTGGGTCACAGAAGATTGTATGTATCTGCTACTCCTCCAAAAGTACTCTTCCGAGATCATTCTTAATTTTTATTTCTCTTTTCCTAATTTGTCTATAAAAGGTAATCCTACAAATGTTCAATGGGGTTCATATCGGGTGACCGAGAGGTTTTGAGCCATTCTTGTACAGTTCAAGCAGTATGTTTTGGATCATTATCTTGCTGAAAGGTAAACTATGTCCTAATTTTGCTGCGCTTTGACGTAGATTATCTTTAAAAATGCTCAGATTACCGAATTAATTCCATCAATTACTTAATTACCTATACCAGCCGCAGACATGAAACTCCAAACTATAATTGAACCACCACCTTATTTAATAGTTCCTCTCCTGTTCTTTGATTTGAGCTCTGCGTTTGCTTTCCACCACACTTTCCGATGTCCCTCTGATCCATAGATGTTGAATTTACTATCATCTGAAAAAATTACAGAATTCTAGAAAATCTTGTACCGTTTTACATTCCTTTTGCAAAGATTAGTCTTTTGCAGTCAACTTTGCTTATGAACGGTTTATTTACATGTTCCGACCATGGTATCCTACCTTTCGTAGCCCACGGCGAATTGTCTCGGGATCACAAGATTTACCCAATTTGTTTGCTACAAATTTTCATTTGGGAGCACTAATATTTGAATTTTCCTTAATTATTCTAACATATCGACTTTTTCTTTCAGTGAATGCGAGTGGTTGAACAATTTAGACCTCGTTTCTAGTACTGCCCTCAGTCCGAAATTTTTCTACGAGTGAGTGAATGTAAAGTTTATTGGCGCAAGAGCCAGATATGGCTATGCTGCCCCAAATAAGATTAAACTGTGGTCTAGACGTGAAGTTGAAAAAAGATAAGTGGTTGACAAGGAGGGTTGGAAATAGAGAAGGATCGCTAGGGTATCCCGGGAGTGCGTCACCCATGTTTACCAAAGACAGTAAACCCCATGGGAAAGAAATTTTCCTATAACTTTTTGTACTGTTGCAGGACTTTTCCCGATTATCTCCGAGAATTCCCGTTGAGACTCCTTGTGCAGTTTTATAATTAAATTTTTCAAATCTTGTGATTAGTCTTTTCCTCGTGGAGCCAATAGAAATATTATTTAGCGTCCAACAGAAAAATAAGAACTTTCCGTAACATACATAATCATTAAAGTACATATAGACTTAAATGACTTGCAACCCTTAAATTTTCAGATCGCATACACACTTTTGTGATGCAAGTTTACTGGATAGATAAGAAAATGATCTTTAAAATTGTAAAATAAAGTCAAAGTTAATTTCCTTTTTTTTCTTGAAGTTAATTCGCAATCAATAGGGTATATTCTCCAAGTGAGTGAGTGAATGTAAAGTTTATAGGCGAAAGAGCCAGATATGGCTATGCAGCGCCAAACGAGATTGAACTGTGGTCTAGACGTGAAGTGGTATATTCTCCAAAAATATGTATATTTTAAAGTTTGGATTATGACTGGAGACATGAGGTACATACTTATATTTGCGACTAAGTGTAAAGATTTGTGTTGCATAACACTCCCTAAAAAGTAATAAACTCGAAGCGGTTTAGAACAAAAATGCATGCCGAAGAAGCCAAACTATTTTTCATCCAATATCTCGCCGCAATGAGATTTTAATTCAGCGAGTGAGTGTGCGTCAAGGCCGAAATTCATGGTGCAAGAGCCAAAGCTAGATATGCTGCCCCAAACAGTATTTGATCTAGACGCGTAGAAATATTTAAAAATGGTCAACAAGTAGGGTCGAAAACAGAAGGATCGCTATGGTATCCTGGTGTGAGAGAGCGAAAGTTATTAGCGCAAGAGCCAAATGTGGCTATGCTACGCAAACAAGATGCAACTGATGTAAGAGTTTGATTGAATGGTGTTAAAGGAGGTGGGCCTAAGATAGGACCTCTAGGGTATTACGTGGGCGCGTCACCTGCGTTTACCAAAGACAGTAAACCCCATAGGAAAGGATCAATAGGGTGCCTCTGGATCACGATACCCGTACTCATCTAAAGAAAGCATGTCCCAATACATTTCCAGGGGCAGGGAGCCCGACTACACCCACCCTCTGTATTAGATACGCGTTTTAATCGCCTCTTACAGCATGCACGAGTTACAGTAATACTATTCCTTCACACCTGGTCACAACAGGGGGCTTTTAGTTTATTAACGTCCCACTAGAAGCAACACGAGGGCTGTTGGTGACGGACCCCATAATTTTGATCCTCTGTCAAGTAACGAAAACTATATTCGAACTGGCATCTCCCTCTTCAAACTCCTATCACACGACAACGCGAGGACTTGGAACCTCGACAGATTTCAAGATAGTCAAGTGATGAGTATGACACCCGAGCTGGCATCCCCTCTCCTAACTTCCACACCACGCCAACGGGAGGACTTTGAGCCTCGACAGATGAAACACTCATCAGCCCTGCTACACGACGTCTCTTTAGTGGCCAAGGATCGACCCCGCGACTGAATGAAAAACCCCGGCTACGAATCTGAAATCATGACCACTAGTCTACCGCGGCCACCACCACAGGGTGATCGAGTATCCTGGGGGAGAGTTGCTCGGGTCTACCAGAAACTTTATACCTTACTGTAAAGAAAGAGTACCTCGGGGTCACGTTTTCCGCACTTGCCTAAGGAAGGAGAGCTCCTGCGTTAGTTAAATCAGCAAACATTTTAAGTTGATCACTGCTTCCAAAGTACAAGCACAGAGTCAAAATTTTTAGTGTTTAATCTTTAATCATTCAACATTAATAGTAATTTGTAAACTTATAGTTCTGATGCGCATTTGATTATATTGCTTATGAACGTAGTTCAGAGAGGCAACACGAGAGCCGATTGCAACAGATTTCATTGTTTTGAACCTCAGTCAAGTGACGAGAAGGACATCCAAGCTAGCATCTCCCTCTCCGAAACTCTACACCCTGCCACGGGAGGACTTGAAGCCTCGACAGATTTAACGTGCAGCTTCTCTATACGACGCAACTTCAGTTGCATCAGGGTTTGAACCCATGATTCGACGAAAATACTGGCTGCTAATCTGACCACTAGGCTACTGCGGTCACGGTTCTAGTGAGGAAGCAAATGCAGTTATGGCATTGATACTCCGTAGACAATTCACCAAGAGCACTTGAAATGGATCCCAAGTCAACAGCATAATTGTAAAACTCTTTTTGGGATGAGTATTAAATGCTAGAAAGATTAGCACTTTTGTTAATACCACGAAATCCAATCATATCTTAGAATTATGGATTATACTATAACGTCGTATTTAGGAGCAACACAAGGGCTATTGGCTACGGACCTCGTAATTTTGAGCCTCGGTGAAGTGATTAAAGCCACACTGGAGTTCGCACTACCTGTCCAAATTTCCACGCCTCTGGAAAACTACCTCTTTCACTATTACGGAATAATCACGCTCATAGTATAGAAGATTTATAACCTTCACATATACAAAGACCAAAATCCAATCGGCGAAAGCAACATTTTTACAATCTACACTCCAAACCTTTTGAGTTTAGTTTTATTAACGTCGCACTAGAAGCAACACGAGGGCTATTGGCGACGGACCTCGTAATTTGGAACCACGGTCAAGTGACGAGGACGACACCTGAGCTGGTACCCCTAACATCCACACCACGCCACGGGAGGATTTTGGGCCCCGAACAGATTTAACGTGCATCAGCCCCGACTACACGGCGGGTCTTTGGCGGCCAAGGATCGAACCCGCGACTGAACGAAAACCGCTAGTCCACGACCTTGACCACTAGGCTACCGCGGCCCCCCCCCCAAACCTTTTGAAGTCTATGCGATGCTTATTAATTGCGCAAGATCCAGATGTGGCTATGCTGCGCCAAGCAAGATGTAACTGGAATCTAGACGTTTGGAAAAATTGAAAAATAAGCAAAAATTGGTTGACAAGAGTTGAAAATAAGGAAGGATCTCTAGGGTGTCCCGAGGGCGAGTCTCGCATGTTTACCAAAGCAGCAGACGCCATGGCAAAGAAAGATCACTAGGGCGTCTCGAGGTCGTGATGCTCGTACTTGCCTAAAGGCAAGCACCTAAAGGGTTTCGAAATTCGTACCATGATCCCAAGTCTTTTTAAACACTATGATCTCTAGAGTAAGTCGTTAGACTTCCTACTCTTATTGAAAAAGAGCCTTCTGTATTTGACAATAAACTAGTCCTTCATGCAGAAGATCTTGGACCTTACTTTAAACGAAACTAGATTTATTCAGCATTCCAGTTTAACTTAAATTCGAGAAGCGACTCTACCACTCGTCGAATGGACACTAGAATACATCTTATGAAGATATTAAGCTATTATGAAGTGCATGATTAAGGACCGATTTAATTTAGCATTTGAGCAATGCTGGATATTAGAGACTTCATTAGTTTGAGTTTAGGTCAAATGACGATAGATATATCTGCTCAAATATAGTTTCCACAGCGTTTCGTGTCACAAGGATCAGACAGCCTTTAATACACTTCACACCAGAACTGGAAGAAAGATGGGCATCATGGTCGTTAAATCCAACCAAATGATAATTGTAGCAAACTGATATTCAAAAGGTCACTAAAATAGATATGTATCGACCTTTGAAGTGATTATAATCTAACAATTCTCTAAAGCCTGGCCGACTTACACAAACATTAATTCACAAAATTTAAAGGGAAAAAGACACCCGAGCTTACCCAATAATTTCCGCAATCGTCGTTCCTAGTTCTCCAGTGCTTGATGGATCGGCTCCCATTTCACATACGAGACGCGAAATGCATTTGTGTTCATCAGTTTCAGCCAAGAGAGTGAAGAAATTTTCCGCATCTTCGGTATTAGTTTGCGGCTGGTCCTCAAAACGAGCTTCTCGATCAGAGTCGGGCTGAAAATTAAGGTTTTGATCAAAACCTTGACTTGCGAAATGTGCAGATGGAATATTTTGCGGAGGAAATTTTCCTTGAATGCTTGGAGACTTTGGTGGTCCTGGTTGAGGAATACTTTGAGATGTAGGCCATTGCGTTCGAGGCAATCCTGGCTGCAAAATATGCATAGTTAGATCGCTTTCACGTATTTGTCATCTTAAACAAGATTCCTAAATTTAAGATTTTTTTTTTAGGAATCTAGTTATTTCTCTCGAATCCAATAAAGCGGGTCATGGATTCACATTTGCTAGACGTTTTGAATCATTTAGTAGCCTTAGATTATCAGTAAAGTTAGATAAATTCTGAAGCCTCGATATACCGACAAAGCCGCCAAAACTTACGTTCCTTGTACTACTAGGCATTTTATAGACTAGCCACACTCCGTTATTATAGAAACTCCGGTACGAGCAAGATTAAACTTCACAATCATATATAGGTCCTAGAGCCAGATATGGTTAGATTACGCCAAACAAAGTGCGACTAAGCTAGGAGTTTGAAAAATGGGTAGAGAATATATTGACAAGGAGAGTAAAATAGTGAAGGATCACTGAAGTATACCGGGGAGACGTCATTTGCGTTTAGAAAAGATCGCTAGGATACATCGGTTGAGCGTTGATCGTATTTACCTGAAAGGAATAAAACTATAGGACAAAATCTGCATCTGATCAGTTGAAGATTTAACTGAATATGGATTTTGAAACTGCAGTCTTCTGGCGGCATTATGTTTTGCATTTATATTATACAATTCTCACCACTCTAAAGCCATTACATTTGTCATTAAAAAGTTAGCATTTGTATTTAATAGCCTCTAACTAGCCATGGTCCAGTTTTTCTATACTGCTTTGCAAAACAGTAGCTTTTAATAATTGTATTGGTATTAATCATTCTGTTCAATAAGAGTGCTATATTCTGCAGGGTTTAAGAAATGAAAAAGTCTCGTTACAGTATTCGAAGAGTCATAAGACTTTCCTTGTATAAATTACGAATTTATTCTCATTTAAAAGATAAGTTGTCCAATATTAAATATAAACTGTAAGGAAGTAATTGTATAGAAAAATTTGGTTGTATTTAAACTTACCACGAAATGACTTAAAAACAATCCACCTGGAAATCCTGGGAAACCCGAAAAAGTGGGTAGAAATCCACCTCTGTTAATACCAGAAAATGGAGTAAGAAGCCCAGACCTTTGAGGAAAATTAAATGGTGAAAAGTTGACTGGTCCTTCTGGGGATATTTCTTCTACAACAGCTGGTTTGGGAGATCGGCGACGAAAGAAACCGAAGAATCCAGATACTGGTTTATGCAAGCTAATCAAAGTTAAAGACACTGTTGCTAAGCACGAGAAGGTGATGGCATGAGCGACTGCAACAGTTACAGCAAACACAGCTAGAGACAGAAGCTTCATGATCACCTGAAATGAGACCATTGGTGTATTTACAGTACAGATTGAAACAAAACTACAGCTTTCAAGATACAAGTTGGTAACAAGTCAAAAGATATATTCTTTAATAACCGAAAAAGGACGAATAAGTGCAGTCATGTTTTAACATGACCAATAAAGACCCTGATCAGCAGTTTGTGTACAGAATCGGTTCTTTAGAATACGAGTGATACTCAAGCAATGGTTTCAAATTAAGAGTCTTCACTTTTAACAATACTGATTTGCGAGCGACATATCACCACAATGAGAAAATAGAGCACCAATACTCGTAGTTAAAACTACTCGTGGTTAAGTGGTTTATGCTCAGTAGTTCATACAATTATGGTAACTAATAAAATTATATAGACTATATTGCAACTTGTTTCTTCCCACAAGAGAGTTACAATCGAACGGCTCTAATAAGGGAAAAAACTAGTATTGTCCACTTAAAGTTTAAAAAGGTGTAAAGATGATTAGAAAAATCTCGTTAACTGAAAACTCAATCAAATTCAAAATGGAAGATAAATCAGTTTCATCCTAAAAGCCTAGAAATTAAAATTCTTAGACGATAATACTAACCTCTTAAAATGAATTTTGTCTTGCAAAACAGTTCTCGATCGTGAAGGAACGGTAGCCTATTCCTATTCACCAGATATACGTAAAAATCACGGATAAAAATGATGTCATTTGGACTTAACCAATGAAAATAAAGTTAGAATTTGAATTTGAGTTGTAGAAATGCTAGCTTCATAAAAAAAACTATAATTAGTTTTAAAGTGTATCATTACTGAGGATGCCTCAATGCTGAGGGCAGATTTTCACAACATTGTGGATGATATCTGAAATATTGGTAAGAAGATATGTATATCTGCGTTAAAAGTGTTTGATTAAGGCGTGAAAACTCTATTGTAACTCAAAGTCCTCTTGGTCTTTGGTTGCATGGATTGACATAAACGTTATTGATATGATATCCTTATTTAAAAAAAAGTAATAAATCCTCAGATTTGAACAGAATGTATTCGATACTCAATATTTCTCGAATAATACAATTTATAAGAATAATAAATTGATATTTAATTCACCGAGAGCTTTGTAATCTCATCGTACTAGCAACTTCCATCTACAAGAAAACCATCTTTCGTATTCATTTTTATTCAGCTTTATGAATGTTCTCTAGAGCTATACAATGGTCTAACAGATAATTACTGGTTTTAATAGAGAATTAATTAATGACAGTTGAACAATAGTTTACTGTGTTTCTGTAACGCAAATTGAATAAAAAAAATTTAATTCCAAATACCACTGCAACAAAAATATAATGATACAAGTCAGATTTAAATTAGCAGATAGTTAACTTAATCATCTTCCTACTGGTTGCGTAGAAATTCTTGCAATTTTTTGTTTACCTGATGCACTAAGAGAAAATTCTCTTAAAAAGCTCTCCTGAAAACCCTTCACAAATAAGGTGTCTCAAAACTTAGATGCATTCATTCTATTTTTTTTAAAGTCTAATAAAAACTGCAGAGCAGTGATAGGAAAAGAAATTTGAATCTTTCTTTTGAAATTGCCCATAAACCTTAGTTGTCAAAACAAAAAAAAAAAAAAAAAGTTGCTAAATGAACTAATGCAGATACTTTTTATTTCCATTTTACATTAAATTGCTGAATATTACACAATACATTAAAAAAAAAACATCAATTCTTAAAATCGTCATAAAGAAATTATTTTAATGCATCACTTTCATTTGCTGTAAGACCTAGTTAAGTCGGATTAACCAGAATCAGCACCGGTCCGGGATATAAGAAATCTAGGTTAACTGGGCAAATTATGAAACAAAATAAAACATACAGAAAATTACTTTTATGTTAACAAATCGAACATGAATAATATTTTACAGAACATATAATTAGACATCTAATTTGTGAACAATAGAAGTGCCCTTAAAGCTGTGTTGTTGTATTTTCTAAATGAAATAATGTAATCCCATATTCCATTCGTATCATTGGTGATAGGAGGTGTAACGAATGTTTTGTAACTTTGCACAGAACATTTGTTAAGTCCTCCCCTTCCTTTCATTCATTCATAGTTGTAAGAAAATTTCAACAAAAAAAGTAATTTTTCCAAAATGTGGATGAAACAAATAAATATTATGTAAATTTGCAGATCGCTTCTCAAATTTAAAAATAGAAAAATCTTCGTACAGATTGATTTGGTTATCCGAGTTAAAGGGGGACAAACTTAATTTCCCCTACTGTATCTCAAATCTCATTTTTAAGAAAAATTTAAGCTATCCATAAAGATAGTCTGTAATAGTTTTCATTCAGGATTTAATAGATATCACTGTAAAAAGTTTTTCACTTGCAAACATTTTTTCTCTATTACGATCGATGATCTAACCAATTTTAATTCCCGTTTTAACTTTAATAAGTTAAAGTGTCCGAACACGTTTCGGTTTTAAACTTTTATTTTAAATCAAGAGTGTGCTTATATTAAACTAAGATTTCTCTAATTAATCTAAATTATTCATATATAGAACTTTCTTAAAAAATATTTCTGTAAACTAAAGAACTCCCTTAAACAGCCCCAGAAGGAGAAAAAAAGCATATTTATTAATTTTTCTTCCAATTTTTTTAATTTGTCATAACTTTGAGAGATTTCTAGTAGAATAAATACACTTCACTCTTCATATCAGCTAATGAAAAAATTAAGCGAACACATTTAATGTTTAACCTGTAAAATTCTAATTGGATGAAATTTTACGGAGAAATTAGTTTTCGGACGATTTGTGTAATATTGTGTCAGATGAGTAGAAAAGAGGAAAGTTTGTTCAGAAACTAGGACTTTTAGTTCGTCACTTGACCGAGGTCCGTCGCCAATTCTGGTGTTATTTCTAGTGCGACGTTAATGAAAACAAACAAACTAAATGGATTTTAATTTGTGTATTTATTGACATAAAACTGTGGTTTCATGAGTAGACTCGGGTCTGATTCACAAAAGACAGGTCGAGAAGTGGAACTGATGTAAATTAAATCTGAAAAGGCTCCAAGTCTTTCCGTTGGTATGTTGTGGAAGACTGAAGAGGGATGTCTCAGCTCAAGAGTCATTCATGTCACTTGATTGCAGTTCAGAATCACGAGGTGCATCGCCTATTGGCCTAGTGTTGCTTCTAAGCGAGGGTTAATAAACTATCTATTAATCAAAAAAGTGGTTTTCTCGAATTCATAGTAACCTAGTTACCATGGTCACTGACGGCGTTGTTCATGGACTCGAACCCTGATGCCAGTAAAGATCCGTCGTGTAGCGGGGCTGATACATTTAAACCTGGTTGGGATCTCAAATCCTCCCGTTGGTATGGTGTGGAAGTTTGGAGAAGGAGTTTCCAGCTTAGGTGTCGTCTTCGTCACTTGACTGAGATTCAAGATTACGAGGTTCATCACCAATAGCTGTTGTATTACTTCTCAGTGTGACGTTAATAAGCAATCACAATCACATCACGAATTTATTTCCAAATTCTTCATAATCTTTTAATCAGATTTGGAAAAACAAAATATTGTAGATTATCTTTAATACTATATGTGAAAAAAATAGTCTGTTTAAGATGAAAAGCATGTTCATTTCATCATGATGCGAATTCAACCCAATTGAATAATTTCACTGTTTTCTACAACCCAAAAAAATTTTCAATCTGCCGGAAAGATCGAAATCAAATGAGAAATGGATGACCTAAATGTACTATTTAAAACAACTGCAGAAAAATACAAAGGCCAGTTTTTTTTTTTTTTAAATTTATTAGCAGCGTACAGCTAACTGAAGAAACAGCTTCATAATTTGATAATTAAATCATGCGCTGTAGAATATTTTGAAATGCTGGTGGTGCAACGATAATCATAAAAAGATCCTGTAAAAGATCAGAAAATGTTTTGATAATGCTCGCCCGTAAATCTGAGTCGGTACGGCCACAGAATAAAGAATTAACTTGAGCCCTGATATTGATATTTTCTTATTTACTAAATAGTTATTAATTAATGTAGAAATAATGCTAGGAATGCCGAAAAAAACCATATATTAGTGAAGAAATGTATTTAAAAAAACAACTAATTTTAAATGATTTTTTGATAAACTGCTACTATTTTCGAAACAATTATTGCTCAATGATAAGAATAAATTTCCTCTTGTTAGAGCAAGAGAGGCAGAGAAAAGGGCAAGAGAAAACTTAGTGCTCAGCATCTCCAACAGAGCCACAGAGACATAAATTTGTACTTTTTAAATTAAAACGATTTAAATAAGAAATGAAGGGACCATGACCGGTTAAGAAGCGTGTAATAAAATGGTACTTAAAAACTCATTACTATATATTTACTATTATATAGAGAGGGTTATTTTATATTTATATATATATTACATTTTTCACTCTCTCTCTCTCTGACACTATTTTCATACAACTGAAAATAATAAATGTCCTATTTAAACGAAATAACCGTTACTTTTCATTTGAAATTATGTCATTGGTGCTACTATTTAGTCAAAATATGCAAAAATAACTGTACAAGTGTAGATGGGTTTTTTTTATTAATCTTACTACAAAAAAGAAGGAAAAAAAAATTGCCGATAAAATTGCAAAAATATCAAGAATTGGCGACTAAAAATACCAAGAAATGTCGATTTTAGAAAATCAAGTCGTTGAACAAATGAATGCATATAGCAAAGGAGGGCATGCACGAGGTCAATGAAAGCCACATTCCAGTTTTTCATATATATTATGAGATGCTACACCGTTGTAACAAAGTACAGGGTGGGCAAAAAGTCCGAAAATTTTTTAAAAATTTATAAAACCCGGAAAATTAAAAGAAAAAAAAAATGGTTTGCAGGTTTAGCATCGATTAGTCGTAGGATTTTTTTTAAGGTAAGAAAAAAAAATAATTAAAAAAAAACAGCCGACAGATGGCGCTATAACAAACGACTTAATTGGAAATATGCAGATGAGACAGCCGATTATAGATTCTGATGTTCTTGATCCAGTTTTCTGTTTCATGCCAACTAAGTGAACAACGACGTTGAATGGGGAAGACAAAACCTTGTTGGTGAAGCTGTTTTACATGAACGAAGAATCGGCGACTGTTGCACTGCTTAAATTCCGACTTCCAAAAAATGTGAAGACCGGAAAAGGGCCTTTAACCCTTTCAGGGGCGGTGGTATATTTTTTATACCACATATTTTGCACCCTAAAAATCTCTGTAAAATACCTTTTTCCCCTACACATTTGTCTTCAAATGGTAGCTTATAGTGTTATTTACTTAAATTAGATGGCACAACCATGTAGAATGATTATCAAAATTATTGCTTTGAATCTAATGAAAGAACCTAATAAGTGGTTGTTTTATCCCTTATAGAAATGTTTCTGAAATTAATTGAAAATTTTAATTTCATCAGAAAACAAATCTACATGTTTGAAACTTTATGTGAATACCACAAATTACTCAAAACAAAATATACAAAGTATTTATATCAAAGTAAGTGGTATATTGTTTATACCTGTGCCCACACAGAGGGTTAAAGAGCAACAGATGGCAGTACTAAAATTTTCGTATCAGACTGATATGTGACGGTTCACATTGTCATAATGAAAGATAGAGGTCGTAATTATGTTATACATTGCCAGTGAGGTAAGAATCGGATTTATTCTCCGAAGAAAAGAAATTTAAAATTGGAAAAAAAAAAATGTTCTATGCAAAGTTTTGCAAAGAACAGTTTAGCCATATAGGGTGCGCTTTTTTTTAAAATTATTGTTAAAATACTCATTTAAATATAAGAATTAAAAGCAAGCGACAAAATATAGAGAAATTGATAATTATAAACTTTTCCGATGTTAAAATTAAAGGAAACAATAATTTATTGAATTTAGTATATTTAAGATAAATGTAATTAAAATTAAAACAAGCTATAAATTATTAAATGAAATATATATCAGCTACATGCAATTAAAATTAAAGTAAAAGTGATAAGTTATTAAATTAAATATATTTAAGACAAAAGTAATTAAAAATGAAGCAATAGATAAGAAATTGAAAAGTGATCTGGTACGCCAAAATGCTTCACATAAAACAATAGCCCCTTGGGAGGCCAATAAAAATTTACCTACGCTGTGCGTGCCCACTAAAAGACAACAAACAAAAACGCAGGGGGAGAAAAGGATTTCTCACAACCAAAACTATTGCAAAAATAATAATAATAATCGGACAAAGTAAAGACGAAGGGAAAGTCTTAAAAAGCTTCTAAGATAGAAATGGCCGGACACAGCAGATTAGGGTTTGTTGTCGTTGATAGGCATGAGAATTGCTTACGATAATGGACATATAGCGTTAGCATGAGATAAAAATAGACGATAATCTGCCGACAATTGAGGTGCGCCAGTAGGGGTTCATTGCCTTTAGTGGTGGGCAAAGTATGTAAGTAAACTAAGATGTAAATCACTGAAGAAAGGTATACAAAAAATACAATACAGCAAAGAGATACCCGCTTTACAAGAAGAACAGAGCTCTCAGGGCTACGACACCAAATTTGAATCTTGAAAGAAAGGAAGATTCTTTCTAAACTGAAAAAAATCAAAGAATACCACTTTAGTGGAGATTGAAAGGAAAGAAAAGTAATTATTTACGCATTCTGTGAATAATTCAGAGTAAGGAGTGCTGACTTTTTTTCTTTTTAACACGTCTGTTCATCACAAATTTCGGAGGATATTTTTCAAATTCGAACAATTACCGTGGACGGCTGGTTTTTGAATACTTGCGGAAGACATACATCCAACAGCACTTTAGTTTTATCTAGCATTCCTTGAATTGATGTTTTCGTTTTTCTCGTGACTGTTTCAGATTTCGTACAATAGTGTTCATTATTATTTAAGAAAAGTTCTAATTTTATTTAAATTAGCTTTATAATCAAGTTTTACATATTTTTTTAAGTATATAAAATTCTAAAATATATTTTTAAAAGTATGCCTAGACAGAGACTTTCTATTGAGAAAGCGCTTGCTTTGTTTGAAGAGCTTCCTTTTTCGTAAGCCCTTTGTTCCCGAGTCAAAGAGGCTAAAGCATGCTGATCACATAGCTGTGAGGTGCATCCTGAGAAGGTGTGCTTTGTGTAGCTCGAGTAAAAAACAAAAAAGAACGAGATGGATGTATAAAGATTGCAGTGTACCATTATGTATGCAATCAAAAACAGAAAGCTGTTTTAAAACACTTCATAGTGTGTGAATGTGTATCATTTTTTCAATGAATTTATTCTATAACATCTTTTTTTATTATAATTATCTGCTATAAATATAATATAAATTTTAAATTTATTTATTTGAAAAAATGCATTACCAGGTGGAAATATATTTCCGGATAAGGTATAAGTTTTACATATTGTATTATTTGTCATATGGCTCTAATTTTTCTACTGTATTGTTTTGTCAAATAGTTCTAATATTTTTTAGGTACATTATTTGTATGTGGTTGAACATTTTTACCAAAGCTTGAATTAAGAATTTGTAATTAAAAATATGCTTCTTTTTAAGTAAAACTGTATATATATATATCAAATCAATTTTTTTATTAAGTTTAATATATAACATCATAATTATTCTGAGATTTATTAATGTATAAGAAATTAATGCATATATTTTTTGCACAAATTATTAGTCTTAGAAATAAAAAAAACAGTATCATAAAGTTCCAATCTTTTCTAAAGTGTATTTTAACCTTAATATTTCACAAAATAACTAAAATAATATAAATTTTTATGAAAATATTTATTATTTCTTCAAACGATTTTTTATATACCGCCACTGAAATAGTTAACAGTGGCAGGTCTCGTAAAGCTTGTTCAGAGATTTGAGGAAACTGGATCGTGTAAGGTCCGGACGACCAAGTCTAAGGTAGATACGTTCGGCGAGCGTTTCATCCGAAATGGAAACATCAGCATCAGAATCCGCTGCAGGGACTAGCAGTGCACGGGAAGCTGGCAGACGCTTGGGCTTACCACAATCCTTGATACGCATCATTCTTCATGGAGTTCTTAATCAGTATCCATACAAATTACAGTCCTGCCATGAACTTTAACCGTCGGATACCGCAGAGAGAGAAGCATTTGCGAGGTGGGCTCTCTCCCAAATTGAACAAGATTCCTCTTAGGTCTTTAACATCTTGTGGACAGATGAACCTCATTTTTCGATCCATGGCGACGTTAATACCAATAACTGTCGCATCAGGGCGACGTCAAATCCACGAGTGTACACAGAGAAACCTCTGCATTCCCACAAAATCACAGTGCGGTGTGGGTTCACAGGTTCCTTCATCATGGGGCCTCTCTTCTTTGAAACACGGTGTCCAGTAAATGAGTGGAAAACGGTGATAGTAAATGAATTAACGCTTCTGCGCAAAAAGGGTGATCCATGTTTGCGTGAAAAAGATGCGCTTTCTACTGTTACATTTATGCAAGATGGAGCAACAAGTCACACTGCTAATCCAGTCAAGGAATTCTTGATACAGATGTTCGGGGAAGAAAGAATCATTAGCAAACGTTGCAACTTTCCATGGCCTCCTCGGTCTCCAGATCTAACACCAGCAAACTTTTGGCTGTGAGGATATTTAAGATCCCGGGTGTATCAATCCCGTCCGTCTAATCTGTCAGAAAGGAAATATGCGATCCGCCGAGAGCTGTCATGTATACAGCCGGACATTCTGCACTCTGCCGGAATTGTGACACGACAGCAATGTGTTATCTCCTCTGGTGGTGGACATGTGGAATACATACTACAGTAATAAATGATTTGATAACATTATTTTTGTTATTTGAATGTCTTTTCTTTCACTTATGTCCGAAACGCCACCTATCGGCAGTTTTTTTAATTACTTTTTTTCTTATCTTAAAATAAATCCCGCGACTTATCAATGCTAAACCTGTAAATTTTTTTAAAATTTGTTTAATTTTCCGAGTTTTATAATTTTTTTAAAAAATTTTACGGACTTTTTGCCCACCCTGTATTAAAAAATGTACGAATTCGGATTTAATTTAATTTTAATCTGGTTATATATTTTACACCATATATATTTTATAGTAATATGTAGGGTGTGCAAAAAATACGCTAACATAGGTTATAACTACTTAATTAAACAAGCATTTAAGGAAAAAAATCCCCCCCCTCTTCAAATTAATCTCCATTTGGAGCAATACACTTGCTCCATCGCTGTTTCTATTTTTCAAAACATCCCTGGAAGTCCTCAGGCAGCAGGCTCTCAGCTGTCTCGTTTTACCGTCTCAACGGTGCACCCGAACAACCATTCTACATTTAGGAAAGGGGGGGGGGAATCACATGGGGCTAGATCTAGTGAGAATGATCAAGCTCGGTGAGAGTGAGTGATAGAAAAGTTCAATGGCGCAAGAGCAAGATGTGGCTATGCTGCGCCAAACAACATGGAACTTTGATCTAGGCATTTGAAAAAGGTGAACAAAAAGAGAAAAAATGGTTGACATGAAGGAGGGTCGAAAATAGAGAAGGATCGTTAGGGTATCCGGGCGCGCGACCCCCGTGTTTACCAAAAACAATAAACCTCATGGGAAAGAAAAAGACCACTTGGGTACCTCGAGGTCATATTGCCAGTACTTAAAGAAGGCAAGCCCCTGCGGTCTCATGATATAATCTCCAGGGGCAGGGTGTCCTGCTATATTTCTAGAAGCAGGGTACCCATTTGAGTCACCTCTTATGACATGCATGAGTTACTGTGGGACTATTCTTTCTCACCCGGCCACCACACGTGTGGATCAAGCTCGGTGATCGCACTGCTGGTTAGAAACTCAAGAACAATCGCAACAGAATGTGAAGAGGCAATGTAATGATACAGAAGCCTTCCTTCGGCGTGACACAAATTTGTCTGTATTCGACCTCTCAAGCGTTTAAAGACCTATGTGTAGAAGGCAGCATTCATTGTTTTTCCTTCAGGGAGAAATTCCTGGTTAACAACTCTTTGCACGTCATAAAAAAATCAACAGCCTGACCTTGAATTTTGAATTACCTTTTAGAATATTTTCATTCGTTGATTACCTTTTGCCTTTCACTCCTTGCTCTGTGATTTCAGCTCAATATCTCGTATTCATAAAACTATTATTCGTCACTAGTAATGACCTTCAGGATTCCTTTAGTTTGAGAGGGATTTTTCCAATCAGTGCAACACTGAGCCCTCCTCAACTTTTGCTGCGGCGTCAGCAACATTAGAACAATTTTGGCACACAATTTTCTGAGCTCCAAACCTTCTGTTAAGAATCGTGTACAGACGATTTCACTAAATTTATTTAATCAGTGGTCATCCGAACAATGATTCACCGATCAGCATGGACGAAAGTCCACTCACATTAAATGTTTTCTAAAAAAATTGAAGTCGAAAGTTACCCTGGCCTTGAATCATTCCTGCTGTCTTCCCGCCCCTCATTGATTAGTTTAGTTTTATTAACGTCGCACTAGAAGCAACACGAGGGCTATTGGCGACGGACCTCATAATTTTGAACCTCGGTCAAATGACGAGGACAACACCTGAGCTGGCACCCCCTCTCCTAACATCCACACCACGCCAACGGGAGGACTTTGGGCCCCGAACAGATTTAACGTGCATCAGCCCCAGCTACACGGCGGGTCTTTGGTAGCGAAGGATCGAACTCGCGACTGAACGAAAACCACCGGGCACGAATCCGAAGCCATAACCGCTAAGCTACCGCGGCCACCCGACCCTCACTGAAAAGCTTTCTCTATTCGAAATTTTTTTTTCAGTGTATTATTTCCATAAATTACCGACAACATCTCATGAATTTCTTGAAAGATTTCCCAAGTTTTACCAAAAATTAAATTTTGCGTCTTTGTTCGGAGATCGCATCCAATTTCCATCGTCAACAACAGAGAAACACAAGAACAGAACCCAGAACAATTCAAACACTTTATAGGTCTCTGCGATTGATTGAGTGAGAGTGATGGTGGAGTTTAATGGCACACAAGAGCTAGATGTGGTTGTGCTGCGTCAAACAAGGTGTAATTGTGGACAAGACGTTTGAAAAAATGTAAAACATAAAAATTGGTTCACAAGGAGAAGGGTCGAATATATTGAGTGAGGAGTAGTAGTTTAATGGTGCAAGAGCCAAATGTGGCTATGCTGTGCCAAAGTAAAGCTATGACCTAGGCGTTAGAAAGATCGCTAGGGTATCCGGGCTGGGGGGGGGGGGGCGTACCACCCGTGTTTACCAAAGACGGTAAACCTCATGGGAAAGAAAAAGATCACCGAGTCTCGGGGTAATGATTGATTCATTGTATTAACGTCCCACCAGAAGCAACTCGAGGGTTACTGGCAACGAACCTCGTAAATTTCAAACTCGGTCAGGAGACGAGGACAACACCTAACCTGGCATCTCCTCCAAACTTTCACACCACGCATACGTAGGCTTTGAGCCTACACAGATTAAATGTCCATTAGCCATGGTGGGTCTTTAGTAGCATCAAAATTCGAAACCACGACTCGCCATCGAGTTCGTAAAGCCTGTACTTACCTAATAAAGGTAAGCCCCTGAGGAGTTGAGCCCTCAGGGGCTTACATACTTCAGGTAAGTACGGGCTTCACGAACCCGAGGGACCTGAGTGATCTTTTTTCTAACCTATGGGGGTTTACTGTCTTTGGTAAACACGGGTAACGCTCATCCGGGATACCCTAGCAACCATTCTCTATTTTCGACCCTCCTGCTTGTCATCACTTTTCTACTTTCGTTTTCATTTCTTCTTCGTCCGGATCACCAATTTTTAAGGTTTTCCATACCATTTACCAGATATATTTTGTTCATATTTGCTTTGTTATATTTTTCCATTATTCAATCTTTGTTGACATCCGTTTTGATTTCCATTTTTCTCTTTTTTTTGTTGGCTTGCCAACTCGCATGTTTGCCGTGTGTGAAGTCCCATAAGGAGGAAATTGGGATAATAGGGATATCTTTTGAGTTCCTTTTGGTCCGTGATTCGCTGTAGATGTGTGGCAGGAGTAAGCCCGCTTCTGTCAATCGGCTGGTGGTAAGTCTCTTTGTTGATTCATCCGCAAAGAGACACTGCTGTAGGGCTAGTGCTGCAGATAAGGGGTGCATCGGGTTTCCCGGTAGATCCTCGCCCTGATGCTGCAGTGCTATATCCTGGTTGACCTTCAGGTAAGTGCCGTGCCTGGCAATTGCTAGTTGACCGGCAACTGCTTCCCTTGTTGGACTCCATGGTGGGTGGAAGCACACCAGGATGAACAAATTCTTTCTTCTATAGATCTTAATTTTTCGTGCCCGGGTAAAGGCCTTATTTTACCCACAACCGTAAACATTGATGAAACAATTAAACATTTTCTATCCTCTCTTTACCGAACAATAAAATGTCCCAACAATCTCCGTTCGCAATAGAAAAAGCATTGCTAGCTATCTAAAGGTGAACCGAAATCTGTTAAGAAAATTAAAATCTGGTGACCTTATCATAGAGACGAAAACCGCTTTACAATCGAAATCATTTTTGTCCGCAAAAACCTTTCTAGATTCTCCTCTGAATGTCTACCCTCACAAATCTCTCAACTCCTAACGTGGTGTTATTTCTGAGCCTGACCTGTTGTGCGCATCCGAATCGGAAATCCTTGATGGATTTTCGGATCAGGGTGTCATTCAGGTCCATAATTAAAAAAAAGACGGTACCATTTTCCCTACCAAACATTAAATTTTGACTTTCAATAGCCCTCAATTACCTTCGAATATCAAAGCAAGTTATCTAAACTGCAACATCCGGCCATATATTCCGAATCCTCTGATCTGTTTCCAGTGTCAGAGGTTCGGACATTCCAAAACTGCTTGTAGGGGACAATTAACGAGCTCTTGGTGTGCGTCTGTTGGGCACTCTTCCACGGATTGTCAACTGGAGCCCAAATGTGTGAATTGTTCCCAACCTCACACTTCTAATTCAACAATATGCCCAAAACGGCAAATGGAAAAAAAGATTCAGGAAGTAAAATGCACGCGTAATATTTCATACATAGAAACCCGAAAATTAATAGTTCTCCATCTTTCTCATACTTACACACAGGCCGCTAAATCTTCTATTTCAACGTTCACCCAAACCGATCCTACTTTTTCAAAAGTGATATGCCCGCCTCTTCAATGTCTTAAGCCATTGTCTTCCACATCAAAATCGTCTTTTTCACTGTCTACAGTTAATACATCATCGTCATCTTCTCAGGCAGATATTTTTTCTTCAATAGTTCCTCTTAAAACGGCTAAATGTGAAAATTCTCCTATTCTCCATACAGTTGCTCCCGCTTCTCAAAATCTCCTTTCCTCTTCATCTCTCGCTTTTAAAACAAAAAGCAAAATAAGGTAAATCATCCATTCCGAAATATTTCTCACCCCACATTAAACCGAAAATTGATATTAAATTAAATGCCTATAGACCCAAAAAAAGTACTCAACCACCTAATTTGGGAGATGACGATGACTGCATTTCATACGATGACGATGATTCCTGGCTCGTGGATGCCATGGACCAAATAGAAAATACTAACTTCTTAAAGCAAACGAAAATTCGGATTCGTCCTTAGTTTATTGCGTTTTACTCTTTTATCTCATTTTGATTTGATCTGATTATGTTTTTATATATTTTAAACAGCAATTTCCTCTAATAAATATTAACCATAGTTTTTAATTTTCTTCTGATTCGTCCCACTGGGATTTTAAATTTTACTTTAGCGCAAATGTTTTAATTGCTTTTTATAAATCACCTGGTTAGGCGCAGCATAGCCATATCTGGCTCTTGCGCCATAAAATTCTAAAGTCACTCACTCACTGAGGAGTCGAAAATTGAGGGTTATTCTGGGGAGCGTCACCCGTGTTTACCTAAGACAGTAAACCACTTGGGAAAGAAAAAGATCACTAAGGTATATTGGGGTCGTGATGACCGTACTTGACTAAAGAAAAGCCCCTGAGTGGGGTGATTAATATGGCACTTAGAAGCTATACGAGGCTATTTACGATGGACCTTGAAATTTTGAGCATCGGCCAAGAGACGGAGGCAACACCTGAGCTGGTACCTCCCAATCCAAACTGGCGATAGAAGTACTAACAAGTGATTAAACTATGGTAAATCATCGCCATATTGGATCAGTTCGCGTATTTATTGTACAGCGTACGTATGTAAGAAAATATAATTAAGAAAGAAGTTTCGAACTTTAAATAACAAAAATAGAATACGATAAAAAATGCAATAAAAATAATAACAGTTAATAGAAACTTTTGATGTTGGGTTTGCTGTGAGCGATATTTCGATTTCAATAGCTTAATTGTGGAGTACAAAGATTAGCAATAATATTTGTATTGATAATTGGGATTAGATATGGCAAGTATCTTTCTTAACATGTGAGCTTAGTCGATGAAAAAATTCTTAAATAATAATAAAACTTATTTAAATTTCAAAATGAGACGCACTTAACAAAGAGCTGAATTTGCCTTCTCTTGGTCACTTTTTCTACCCTTCAACCAAATTAGATCGTTTATTAACGTCACACTAAGAAGAAAAGTGAGGGCTTTGGCGTCTTGATATAAGATTCATCACACAATAGCCACTTATAATGTTAATTTATAAGCACCCCAAAATAAATAAATAAAATAGCACGCTGACATTGATTAATCCAGATGACATAAGAACTCCTTTTACATAAGGCACACGACTGATTATTTAACGAGAACGTTCTTTGCTTTTGAATGTGTAATAATTTTTTTCAGGACTACCCAGTAAGCTCATAATGTTTTACTTGAATTAAAATTTTCTATACTCTTAAGTATTTTAATTTTCCAGTACATGATTTACAAGTAATTTTAAGGAGATGCTGTTTTAACAGTTTCAATAAACGATTTTGTGAAACAATTGACGATTGCCTCACTTTTAACGTTGTAATTCTATGAGCGCCGGGAACGTGGAGCATCCCTCTAGCCCAAATAAAAGGAATGGAAGTTACTTGAGAGGTAATGGAGTCTTAAGCTTGCTATACGATGGGTTCTGAGAGACTGATGATTTGCTTTTATCGGCTATAGTGGAATAGGGTCAAAGCGGGAATTATAGGTCTACAGGGGAAACTTGAAGTGGAGCTTGTTGTTAGGAGAGGAAACATTATTAGTTGGTGGGGAGTAGGTTTTTCGACTGTGGTTGATTGCCCAGTGTTACTTATATAGAGTTAAATGAAGAGGCATTAGTACGTTCAGCTTGGGGTTTAACACTAGCAAATAGCGTATTAAGATATATTTCCTAACCAGATTTTAAAAATAAATTATAGTTTAAGAATAAGAAAAAAAGCTGAAAAATTGACAAAAATTAGAATTATGGTGGCTTATAAGAATCTAACAGGATTTGTTTAGGTCTTTTGCATTGTGATAGACTGGATATTTTTCAAACTGATATTTTCAATTTCATTTCGAAAATTGAATAAGTTAATTTCAATCAATTTATTGTCATCGATATCAGATCAAATGTAAAACGATTACAATCTAGTGTAAGCTTTCAGGTAGATCAAGGACTCAGCTTATAGTCCTCATATGTTATGTCACAATTCAAATAGGCTATATCTTGCAGCCCTTGCACACTGAATATTGGAACTATAGTTTTATTACTTATAATTACTAAACATTCGAAATAAAAGCATACATGCAAAGCAAGAACATAGAGAAAAATTATTCTATTAAAGAATGCAAAAAGGAAATTGCTTTATTTTCTGTTTAACTTTTCAACAGTTTCCAATAAAGAGGGAGATTTGATTAAATTTCTGGGGAAGAGATGATAAATGATCAATTCTATAAATCGATTGCAATATACAATAGCAAAAACATTTCTGGAAAAACATGAAATACAATTTTGTGTAAGTTTTTTTCTCCATAAATTGCTCATGTCTGAAAATTTTAATTTGCATCTTTCATTATTGAATGACCAATTTATCCAGTACTGTTCAAACTATTGCTATAGGAATAGTATTAAATGCTGTACTAAATGATATATGCAAAAGTAAACAAATGAAAATATTTAAAAAGGCTTTTCCATTAACCATTCATGAAATAATTGACCAGCTTCATCACTTAAATTTAGGAAGCATCAGTATTTTTTATTTGTAAGGGAAAAAAAAAACCTAGCATCTTACTAATACCATATACATACACTTCCTATATAATCATAGACATAAACTCTAAAACCGATTCTGAAAATTTATCTCCGGTCAAATTCTATCTATTAGAGTACATTCAAAATTACTAGAAAAACGAAAATAAGTAAATTACAAGATATAAAGTAAAATTTATTTATATACATATAAATCACAGATTTCTTTCACAGTAAACAGCAATACATAAATTAGAAGCTACAAAAAGACATGAACACTTGTTGTCGATTTATAGTACACACTTAACATTTACACCACAATTTCAATAAGAAACATTTCTTGAGTATTATGAGTTATTAATGAGTATACATAAAATAAGAAAATGGCACTCAAATATCTGCTTATGTACTTGTTAAACATAATACTCTAACACACTGTTATTTTTAAGAAAACTTACAAAATCCGAGTTGTTATTGCTTGAATGTTATATAAATCTACTGAAACAAAATAGCACCAAATAATTCCCCCTCTTAATTTTAGTTAATAAATGAACAAATAAAATCCCTATAGAAAACACCGGTACGAAGTTGGTCACAATTATCACAACACTGTCAACATCGATACTGTACTGATGCATGGTCAACACTAACCTGTAAAAAATGCAACTAATTAAACTTTAAACACAATATAGTTCATTTGTAAATTTTAAACAAGTTACAAATACAAAAGAAGGAATAATAAATAAGTGAGTAATAGTAAAAATATCTTAAATTCTCTTCAGCATTTTTATTTTTCAATTGAAGGATTCTTCAGATTCTGAACTCAACATTTCAGATACCAATTTATAAGCATGAAATATTTTTAAATAAGTTAATGTGATGAACTATCAAGATGTATTCAGATGTTATTTATACAATTTAGAAACAAACATATTTTCTTACAGATGAGAAAAGTGAAATTCTTTTTTTTTATACATATAAAATTTCTTTTAAGTAAAATGTAATTAAGATGCTTATGAAATTAAAATTGGATAGCATAAAAATAAAGTTTAGAAATAAGAGCATTTCTTACCAGTTTAAAATCTATGAATATTAAGAGGAAATTTTTATTACCTATTAATCCATTTTCAAAAATTCTTAGTTGTGATACATTTTCAAAACAAATCTGCACATAGTAGTCATATACCTGTCCCACATCTCCATCAAATGTGGATCACTGAAAGCAAAATCAGAAAATCATAAAAAACATCCATGCTATAAAAATGGTGCACCTATAATTCTAAAACGGAATTTAAACGATTTAAATTTTCTGACAAATTTTGATAAAATGAGATGCATTTTAACACAATATTAAAATCTACCTTTTCATTTTTAACTAAAATGCACTTGTAAAAAAAAGTTTTTACATGACAGTCTCTTCAAATTTAGGACAGAAATCTTAAATCAAATAGATCATTGGTTAGGTTATATTTTGTTTATCAGATATATTAACATTCTCTGATTTGAAAAATTACTTAGCCAGATAATAAAATAACATAGAAAATGCTGTTTATTAATTTGTAGTGCCTGTACATGCATTATACAAGTTTGAACTTTATAAATACACACAAATATTTATATACAGTAAAACGTTTTTAACATTATTTATACAGAAACGGAGCCCTTCTCTGATTTATTTAAAATTAATAACTTTAAGATTTAAACATTTATAATAAATTAGACCAAAAGAAGTTATCTTATAGTGGAGAGGAGAAGATCTGATCATAGATGAGATTAGTAAGTAAAAGTGAAGCTTATTGGCACAAGATCCAGATGTGCCAAGCAAATTGTAACTGAGGTCTAGACGTTTGGAAAAAAAAAAAAAAAAAAAAAATGGAAAAGTAAAATGTTTTAATTAGTAGGGTGAAAAATACAGGAAGATCTCTAGGGTATCAACTGTGTTTAATCACTAGGGGGCCTAGAGATCATGATGCCACTCCTATCTAAAGAAGGCAAGTCCATGAAGTCATAGATGAGATTAGAGAATTAAGATTAACAATGAGTTAAATGATGTCTATCATTTGATGCAATCAATTAATTAATTTAAGCAAATCAGATGAAAGTTAAATTCAATTCAACAAACCTGGAAGAGGATGACAGTGGTGTCCCAATTGTAGTACTTTTATTTCCGGTAGATGAATGTTGGTGTTTTGTGTGTGACATGTCTGTGTTAATGTGATGTGTGAATGTCAAAGCGGGAATGTGCCAAATTTTTGGCAAGCTTCCTATTATAGTGAACTGCCAAGAGGGATGAAGGGCAACCACAAAGAACAACCTCCTGATATTGCAATCACACTTCTGAAGATCAAATGTTAAATGACTCTCCATGGGTCTTTCTTGAGCAGAATCAAAGCGTCCAAAAGGGACTGTCCCAAATTAAAAACCCATTGTCTTATGATGTGTAGGAACTACATGTCAGTACAAAAGCAATAATAAACATATTCTTATTTACTGTATTTTTTAACACTAAATAATAGTATAAACTAGCGATCTAGAGCAATTGATTTTTGTTCCATCATTATCACATTTTTGTTTTGTCTCACTTTAAAAATAAATCCCCTTCCCAATTAATTATAGTAACTGAGAAGATATATGCAACATATTCAATTCATTATAATTAAGCAAAAATGAAGGAGAATATAAATATAAACTCATATATTAAATATATTTTTTTCATACTGAGTGTAATAAAAAAAATCATCAGCATTTTTTAAGCAAAAAAAAATTCTTTTTAATGGATGATTTTTTAAAAATTGAATTAAATTTTTCTGAGGAAATTATTTTTACATTCAATTGAGAGCAAATTTCAAAGTCATATTGTTAGGTTGGCTAATTTTCTGATAATCCCACAATAAAATTTGACAATAAGAGTCATCCTGATGGCAACGGGGAAACGAAATCTTACATTTTTTGACAATTGAGGGTACATGCACTTAAGACAATGCGGAAAGCAAATGTAGTAAACAGGGAGGGGGTGAAATAAAATTACATCTTTTAAAATAAGTGTACAATGGAATTTCTAACTAATCACTTATCACAAATAACATCTTTTTGTAGAATGTTTATAACATCTTTTCGTACATAATTTTTTTTACAAAAATAAATTTGGAAAAAAAAAAAAAAAAAAAAAAACTAGAATTTACGAGAACTTACATAATTGAAAAAGCAGGGACAGACACAAGTAGCATTCAGATATCAAGCATTTTCTCCTCTCTCCCCAAAATCTTTTAAGTAGTTTAATACTTCATATAAATAAATCTTTCATTTATCTCAAAAATATTTCCTGCATTCTTTGAAGCATAATACAATTTAAAAACAAATGCCCCATTACAGTTATTATATTAAAAATAAATTACAAATTTTTGAAACTTCAATAACATGCTAAAATCAGTGACTAGAAAATGTAATTAACCTTAACTAAATCATGCAGTATTAAAAAAAAATAAAGACATTACATTTGTTATAATTAAAATGTGTCATTAGATTTCATAAAATAAGAAAAAAAAAATCTGTAATTCAATTATATAACATACTATAATAATTTATATAGCAATTCTAAATTACATGTATACTTACATTCCAAATTTTAAAATTAAAGAGAAATCAGACTTATCCATAACAATTTTTTGGCCGTACCTCACACCAAGTAAAATAAAGGAGGTTAGATTTTATGGACAACACAATTTAAACAAATGGAATTCAGCATTATATTTTTAATACAAAACATATCCAAATAGGTTAAATTTCATTTCACAATACACTTGTGTAAAAAAAAGTTTGTCCTATTGCCATAGTTTAAATTAAGATTTTCTTTTGTTCATAAAGGATGCTAGTAACATTGTTTATTAAACCATAAACATTCTTTATTTTATATTTAAGTTTGAAAGTGCTGTTATGAGTGGGGTGATTTTGATCTACTTTGGGCACTTTAATGATTTAAATAAAATACTTATTAAATATATATTTTTATTTAAATAAAGAATAGGATACAGCTTTTTTAAGTATAAAATCAAAACCACTTTAATATTTATGTACTGAGAAATTTATTTTAAAGTTACCTTATAATATTTTGATCAATTTCATTAGTAATATTTATAATCTTTTGACACCAATTTTTCAATTAATTTGACTTTTTATTCTCATCTTGTTTTTCACTTCTTTTGTCTTATCACTTGAGAAGATGTAAAATTTGAAGCAAAGGGTCTTACATTGGTTATGAAAGATTTGTAAACTTTGCAGCCCATTAGCATGGAATGTTGCTTGTTGTATTTTATCCATCTGGTAATGATGACAAAAGGTAACTTCATCATCCCTCTTAGAAACTTTTTGTGGAATATTGGAAATGGTGCACCAATTGGACAACTTTTCAGATTATGTAAACCAATTTAATAGAATATTATTTATTATTGTTTTTCAAATTTTGAATATCTGTGCTTTATTTGAATACAATATAATTAAATCACTTTAATTAACAATAGTTTAAATTTACTTTCGATTTGGATAGCATTTTTTAAGACTTATTTTTTCAAATAAAATCAAAATAAGAACAAATTACATAAATCATCCTATTTTTCAACCCTAGAAAATTTATCACTTCCTTACAAGTATTGAAATTTAATTACTTTTGAAAATATAACACAGAAATTTTTTTCCCTACATTTTGTTTCTGTTTAATGATAAATGAATTTAAGAGTTGCTAGCTATATATGTCTCTCAAATATTCATTTGATTACAAATAATATTTAGGAAGTAAAATTGCTGCACATAGTTAATGTGATAAAAATTTACTATGAAACATAAGACATAAATAAAATTTCCTCCTCCCTTGGTATAAAGTGGAATTAAAAAAAAAAAATTAAACGATTTTTCGACCTTGATTTAACGTACTTTAAGTTATGTGATGAGTTATAAACATGAAAAGTAGTGAATTGGAGCTACAATACATATTTTTTAAAATTTTAAATAACATTTATTAATACATCAATTTCAAAGTTTTTCCAAGGAAAAATGTAAAATAAATGACTCGAGAAAACAAATTATATCTAATAAATCCTTTTAGACTTAATACATTTTTTCTATTCACTGAGAGAAAATATACTTTGTTAAAAATTTAAAGATAAATAGTTGGAAAACTTACAAAAACAGGGTAATTTTCAAATCAATTTATTAAAAATTTAATAGCTTTCAGTCTGATTTTCCTTCTAGTAAATGAATGCTGGTGATGGGGAGAACCATTTCAGAAAAAGATAGTTGAATTAGTGAGATTTTCTATAATATTTTTTTATCATATTTTTAAATGCTGATGAAATGCAATTCTGAAAATAGATCAAAGAGAAGCAAGAAATGATATATATGCAGGATTTTATTAAAAAATAATAAAGATGTACAAATTACGAGTTGTATAAAATGAAATACATTTTGGAACATATTTATAATTCATTAATTTGTTTTCTGGAGATCTGGCTTTCTAGCATTAAAAGAAGTTTGAAATTCTTGATTCAAGAGTTACAACAATAAAGATAATACATTTACACGTTTTAATGTAAAACCATAGCTTGTTCTCCTTTAAAAAAATTATTCATAGATTAAAAACTGTTTTTAAAAATCCAAAATGAGTTTACAACTGTTTATATAGGGATGAGCCTAATTTCAAAAGAATGCTCATGATAAGTTTGAATTGAATCATACAATCTAATGGGAAAAAAAAAAAAACCCTCTATTGAACATCTAAAAATTTAAGCACTGAAAAGAACTAATAATATTATTATTCACAAGCAGTGTTTTGAAATGAAATATTTTTAAGTATTTTTAACTTTTTATACTTGGTAACCCTATTTTATTTGTATAATTCGTCCTTAGGGAGGCAATGAATATTATTTCAATTACATGAATACTGATAAAAAAAATGTACAGGTCATCTCCTTTTCTTTGTGGAGCCACAGAAACTTATACATGGATCACAGTGCAACAACACAGCAGGTGTTTCATTCATTCTTTAAATGAAAAAAACTCGAAGTTATATCCCTTCCCTTATTCATTTGCAGGAGAGGATAATATATACTGCCCTAAGTGGTGGAAAGACATTTTAAATTCAGTTTTAAAAACAGTGGCCAGATTAATCACACTAAAATTTCTGCAACTTTAATTTTCATCTAAAAGTAGAAGTTAAGAAAACATGCTAACCGAGTTAATTGGTTAAACTGAAGTATTGGTAGCTTTATCAATTTTGGTTAAAACAAGGTGAATTAGAAAATAGGTCACCAAAGCAGAGATTCGTAAGAAGCGACATAAAAAATACACACTAATAAACCTAAATTAAAGCAATTCTAACAAAGAAAATGGTAAATTTAAACATAATTAAAACATGGATGTTAAGGTTGTAGAAATTTTATGGAATAATTAACAAAATTTTAGCATAAATAATTACAAATTATAATTATTTTTATTAGTAATAATTATTTAGAATAAAATTTTTAATGATTTATCATATATTGTAAAATAATTATGTATAATAGAACATTATAATTACTCATAAATAATATCAAATAGCTTTTACATATTAAGGTGGAAAAATTCATTAACTTTGCAAACCCAACATTCTATATTTTTAAAATTATATCTTTATCCATGCATCGGTAAAAAAAAAAAAAAAAAAAAAACCACTATTCAGACATACTTAAAAAACACAATTATAGAATCCCTCAAACATATTCAACAATAAATGATTCAGGGGAAAAAAATGGTTAAAAGGCAAAAATAACTGTATAATGTATTCATACAATAAATCCCTGCTGTTTTTTAAAAATCGCCTGCTGCTTTTAAATGAACAGCAATCAAGGTGGGGGGGGACATGATTATGTAGAAGTTTCTCAAAAGAAGAGCAATCAGAGTCAACAAACACTGATTCGCCAAATTGAAATCGTTATCGCACCCAAATTTGCCAGTTGTCAAGGGGTACCCGATGCTTCACTTTAACCAGTTAATCTTTAATGAAAAAATAACCAGAAAAAATATAGACATAGTACAAGATGACAAACATAGTAAAAACCATTAATAAAACACTGTATTAAACAGAAATAAATTATATACAACAGCAGAAAGTATTATAAAATTTTGCAGCAACATATCTATCTGAATTAAATCAGAGATGACAAAAACGAAACAAACACAAAATGAATCTTACTTTTTAAAGAACTGAACATGGGATGCACCAAATGTGTAGGTCTCTAGAAAATTTCTGAGTTCTTTATCAGACCAACGACCTTGTCGCAAAGGTTCAATGAACTAAAAAAAAAATCTTCACTTTACATAACACACAAAACCACTCAACAATTTTTTAAAAACAAATAACAGATTAGTTGTGCTAACACATTTAAAATACAATACACTGTCAATAATCCGGCATTTTTACACAGACTTAAAAGTCACAGATAGTTATTTTATGCTATCTAATTAAACAATAATGTTGGTTAAAACACAGTACACACATATATATAGTTATTTTATACATTTGACACTTTATCAGAATGTACAGTATAAAACTTTATACAACAATACAAGCTTTTTCTATTTAAGCATTATTTTTTAATGATTTTCCTGTAATTCAGAATTTTTAATAAGTTGGCAGTGCTCTGACCCGATATCTGCTGAATTTATTGAGACAGTATCGTAATATGAAGTATTCAAAATTTCAAACATTTCACATCATAAATTGGCTTAATTAAAATTAAAAGAGTTCAATACATTTTTTAATACTAAATAGTAGAAATAAAAATGATATTTAATCATGTACACAAGCAGATATACATATAATCTACCTCTAACATAACCCATTGTTTTTCAGCTTAAACAGTTGAAGCTTAAAATTTTTAAGTAACAATAGGACCTTTAAACAAACAGTTATATATTTTTTAGAAACCCTAGTGAAATGAGTCTATTAACTTAGAATGTTTTAACAGAAAATAACAAAACTACACAGCAATAGCACAATTTCTCAAATATCCACATAACTAAATAAGATAATAACACATAATGTGTACAATAATACAACAGTTTTTAAATTAACTTTAACTTCAGGCTGTTGTAGTGTAAAGCAGAAATACTTAGGTAACAATGAACATTTTTTTCTTTATAAAAATTCATCACTAACATTTTAAATACAGATACAGAGAAATTTTGCATATGAATTATACTATATATATATATATATATATATTTATTATTTCCTTTTCCCTTAAATAAAATTATAAAAACCAAACATTTCTTATTTATTTGAAGGTGATAATATGACAATATTAAATATGATTTTAAAATAGAAACGATTCTTATAATTATCTAAAATAACTTCTGATTAAATTTTTTGAGCCTGCATATTATACAGATAAAACTCAAGTAATTTAAAAATTATTTCTTCAACTAATAAAAATTCCTTATTTTAACTTTACTTATCCCCATTCTCACCTAGACAGGGCCATTACAATGGCTCCTTACCTACAACTTTTTGTTACCATAACAGTTTACAGCTCCACACAGATTTCGGAACATTAATTTCAAGTCACTTTTATCATAATTACAGTTGTGTGCAACAATCAAAAATTATCAATTTGCCTTTAATTTAAGATTTAGGATGCAACTCTTGTGCTACATGTTTCAAAGTTAATTTGATAAGTAAAACAATTTTTTATGTAAATTTATGAAAATTTACCTTTTAACATAAATTTTTTTCAATTCATTCTTCTAATAATTTTTTTGAAGAATTTTAAAAATTTTATAGCCAACAATGAACAAAAGAAACCAGTAAATGAAGGGGTAAAGGTATTAAATGTTTATTTCCTTTATTGCATCATTAAATTAGCACAACTGAAGACAAGAATAAAAGTAGACAGCTATGTTAATATATCCTATATTATGATACAAAAATTTGAGCTATTTCTAACAAAAAACAAAGCTAACAGTCCTTTTAAACTGCTAGACTAAACTAGTTTTGAACCATCAGCCTATTTGGTGGTGGAAAGAAACCTTATTATTGGGCTCCTAAGATTTTATACAACTTTTGTAGTATAGTAAACCTTTGTTTAGGTTTAACAATTCATTTTCACTTAGTTGTAGCAGTAAAAAAAATGCTTTAAAGTTAGGTTATGTCTCAATTAAAAAGAAATTATTAAGCTACATTTACTTATATTAATAATCTTTCATTACTCAAATTTTATTTCAGTATTAATCTTAACAATCACCACTTCTCATACTTTATAAGCCATCTTGAAGAGTGAAACAGTCTGACAGGTCAAGACTTAAAGCAATGCTTAACCCCTCGTTTCTCTTTAAGAATGATTTACCTAAACATGATTTAAAATTAGATATACCTAAATCAAAAATACTTTCAATAGCCTATCTCATGTTGAAATCTATTAAGTTTTCTGCTAAAATACAGACCAGCTGTGGTAAAATTAAATGTTTATCGCTAGATTACTGTTCAAAGCATTCCTTCATAAGAATGGTCATCGTATCTTATAACAAATGCATATACATGGTACAATGCAAATGTTCATGTAAACCATCAGATACAAGGCTTAGAAAGTATTGAAGATTTGTAAGAACAGTTGAGGAATGTCATCAACAAAACTCAGGGCTTATATCTTTTTAAAGAATATATATATACACAAGGTGTGACAAATAACCGGACTGTGCATGCCCTAGCCATTAGGGTTGGTGTGGAGGAGTGGGAATGGAATGTATTTAACCTCGATGCTTCTGGTACAGGTGGCATGTTATTCCATCCCTCTATCTTGTTCAGTTTATTTTCCCTCCTTGTTTGAGCAAGACATTGTTGTGTCATAGTGCTGCAATTATGATCAGATTAAAAAGAGAGAAACACATAAATTTGAAATTCTTTGTAAAATTAAAAAAAAAAAAAAAAAAAAACTCCAACTGAATGTATTAAACTGTTAAAGAAGGTGTTTGGAGATAACTGTATATCACACAGTCAAATTTTTGAAAGGCACAAACAATTTTCGGAAGGACAGGAGATTTTGAAGATGATGAATGTTCTCGTCAAACTGTGATATCAAGAACTGATATAAACATTACAAAAATTGAGGAAATTGAGAATAAAGACTGAAGCTTGAGTGTTCAGATGATATCAGATATTATGAAGATAGGCAAAGAGACAAAAAGAAACATTTTAACCCAGGATTTGCATATGACGAAAGTTTGAGCCAAACTGGCACAAAAAAAAATCATGCAACAAGACAACACCCCGGCTTGCAATGCACTCTCTGCAAAACAGTTTTTGGTGGACAAACATATTACTGTGCTTGAGCATCAACTGTACTCACCAGAAATCGTGCAATGTGACTTCTACCAGTATCCAAAAGTGAAAAGTGCATTGAATTGAACACATTTTCAGTCTGTAGAAGAAGTGAAGGCAAAAAAGGCAGACTCAATGATGGTGACAATTAATGACCTGCAGCATTGCTCTGAACAGAGGAAAACTCGCATGCAGTGATGTATTGATATGGATGGGGAGTTCATTGGAGAGGACTAAAAGGTATTTGTATAATGTTTTCAATAAAACTAATATTTAAGAATAGTCTGGTTATTTGTCACACCTCATATATATATATATAAATTACTACTTAAAAATATTGATTTTTAGCTAGTATGTAAATGATTTTTTCTAGACTGGGACAGAATGTGGTATATTGTAAAGCATACAGTTATACTTATTCTATTTTTTAGCCCCTCTAACTTAAAAAAAATCTCTATTGTAACTTCTTAAATTTCATGAATAAACTTATGAATCAATAACAATATATTGATAGTAATAGCTCCATATCAAAATGATTACATTACTGACATAATTTAAAGACTTATATTTCAGTTGAAAAGTCACTGATTAAATTTTAGCCATTTTAAAGTTTTTAAACAGACGCTATTGTGTGTTTTAGATAATTCACTTAAACATTTTTTTAAAATATTGTATAGCTTAAAGAGAATAAATCAACGTGACATAAAATTTATGAGTTAAATTTCCTTTAAAATTTAAGCATATGTTTCACTTAGAAATGCAATCACAATATAAGAATGAATGGAAAAATACCTTTTCTACAATATCCACAAACAGATCTCGAGCCTCTTTGCTGTGGTTTAGTCCATATGCAATATTTACAAATGCTCTAGTGAAGGACTGAAAAAGGAGAATATAAATTATCCCTTATGTCAGCAATAGGATAGTTCAAAAGTTAGAACAATAACACTAATATTAATATAATAAAAAAGTAAAGTTCAGTTCTGATTAAAACGCAATGAACAGTTAGACTTTTAAACTCCTCTTCTAGGTTATACATATAGCACACACATGCAATGGCTTTATATTAAAAAAAAATCCATTTATATAATTTTAATTTGAAAGAATACAAAAAAAATTGTTACATGAGTGTTTGAACATACAGAGATACACACATATATTGTTAAAAGGGAAACTAATGGAGTAAAAAATTAAAATTACAACCTAAATATTCTTTATTGACACAATTATTCATACACAGCACATCACACTAAAAACAATATTTACATTTATTTTCAGTCAAAAAATAAAATATTTAATGAGAAATTGACAAAAAATGAATACAAAAGAATTAAAAACATGAATAGAATTAATTCAGGATGATAATCATATTTTGCTACAAAAAATGATAAATATAAAGATCTGGAATTAAATTTGGTTAGCAACAAAAATAAAATTTCCACACTGAAATTAAACAATTTGTTATAACTAAAAACAATAAATTTGTAGTTCAAAGAAAATAATACAAATGGATATCCTACAGATTTTATAAAGTTAGTTTTAAAGACATTAATGAGGCTAATAACCTTACATAAACTGGATGGGATTTTAATTCAAAGATTTGAGAAAACAAAGAAGCAACAAAGACGTAATGCTACTGTAGTTTGTCTAGTTATTGAAGAAACACTTAGATTACATGGTTTTAAATTCTAATAATTTGCCTTTTGCAGAAGTAACTCTCTGGGCGTTTCTTTGAAATTTAGGACTTTTTTCACAACTCTTAAATCAATTTAAATTAGAACATGATTATTATCATAAATTTATAATAACACTTACTTTAAAATTAGAATCCAGATCTGAATAAATTCTATCAGGAAGTTTTGATTTCATTACACCCAAAACATAACCTTTCAGCTCATCATAAGTTTCCTTTTCTAAAACTGGTTTTAAATCTCGAAGGTCCTGCAAGAATTCCCGATCCATTTCCATTGCTGTCTCTTCAAAACTGCAATCTTAAAGTGGAAAATAGCTCAGAATAGAAAATTGACTTGTCTCCACTTATAAAAACATTTAAGCTTTGTTTAATGAAACATATTTTCGAAATATGAATAAAGTAACTCATACATTTTGCATATAAATATACATTCCAAGTTTCATTTAAGAAAACTTGGGATATTTTAAGAAAATAAGTTATAAGAACTTTTTAGAAGAAACAACAAAACAGTAACACAGAATTTTAATTTAAAAAGAATCTTTTAGCAACTGTAAGATTTCAAATTTGCATCTTTATCAGTTTTGTTGCATCAGGAAATGTACCGAGTACATCCTAATTTATTTTTACAACTTATGTAAGAGAAAATTTTTGATATGCACACTTTTCTTCGTTTAATACCTTAAAAAATGTTTCCTTAGAATGTGACATATTCATGTAAAGAGATCTGTGTAATATATTCTTGCAATTTTTTAAATCATTGTTTGCATATTTCAAAGAAAAATAAGGCAAGTGATTTGAAGTGTAGAAAAAGCAAAGAGTTTAACGATTCATTATATATATATTTTGAATTTTAAAATTCCATGATGGAACAAAATAATACAAATTTTATGAGTTGTAATTCTCTGGAACTTTTTCTTCACTTACAAAAGAAAGAGATTAATTTCTGAAGTTAAATATCTATTATAGAGCTGTAAGTTGGATTGAAGATGAAACAACTTTATAATTTTAAGTCATGGTCGAGTGAAACAGGCAACACTTGAGAGCAGGTACTCCTTTTATCTAATTTCCATAATATGCCACATGACAACTTTAAGATAAGCTGTACTGAACATGCAGCAACTTCATGAGAAATAGACTATTCTCATAAATAAGGATAAAAATTATATCATGCTTTGGATCATGTACTCACAATGATCAATTCTTAGACATGAGAAAGGCAGTTGAAATCAAGAATTTGGGTTTGGGAAGAATTTTACAATCCTAATTCAGTAGCATGTAAAAATCACTTATAAATCAGTAATTCTTTAAAAAAATTTATACAACAAAAAATTGAAAAACTAATAATAAACTTTGTAATTACTTGATAAGTTGAATTTACATCTAAGGTAATTTATCAGGTTTTATAGAATTTTAAGTTTTCCAAAGTAAAACATTCTTTAATACAGCACTTAGAAAAAAAAAAAACCTTTACAAGATATTTTTACACAAATTTGTGCTGTGTAGTGCAGCATGAACTAATATTCATGAAAATAACAATTACATTAAAGTAAAAAAACTCTTTGAAAATTAACGATTCTTAAGGAATGTATGAAAAGTTAAAAAAAAAATTATGATTAAGTTAAGAGGAATTTTATTTTCAGCTGCATACTTTTATGTTATATAATTATAAAATGTGAAATGCTTATCTTTAAGTATTATCTTTTTCAAAATAATGATGTAAAATACACTTTACATGAATCAGTTAAATAAATTAGTCCATTAATGTACATGATACATGTTTTTAAAAATACTTAAGGCAATTTTTATCAACTCAAAAAAAAACAAAAAAAAACTGAATAACTATATTGTGGACCTCAGTATAGGACAAGAGGATTGATTGTTGGAGTTGATGGTTACATATTGCCTACCTTCAGTAAATAGCATTTTTGTAAACAACCATTGATTCCACTGACATAGCTTAAGTGATACTGTCCACTACTCCATGAATTTAGTATCTGCTTGAAAACATTGCATGAATTGTTTTAGCTTCAAAATAGCAGCTGTTATCTAATAAATCTCTGTAAATAAAAAACTGGAGACACTGATGTAGATTTAAGAAACTGAATTCTTTATTACATGTAGCGACTCTCTTCTACGGCAGTGCCAGAGGTTAAAATACCTTACTAACTATAACTAACCCAATCAGATGCCTTTTTAGCATAGTTGGTTAGGGCAAGACAAAAAACGATCAACTTTTCTTCAAACCCACTAGTCCAGGGTTTGAAACAATGCTGCTGCTTCCCAACCGCTGCAGTGGTGACTCAGGACATGATCACTAGATGGCAGCACAGCCTATACCTACTGATTGCATATGGCCCAAATGTATGCCTACTGATACATATACTGATTTTAATGGCCCCATTAATGATTAATTAAATGACCATACTGATTGCATATGCCTCTGTATGTCTAACTAAGACAAACACATACAAATCACAACTAGTGATATTCTGGCTCTGGCACACATGTTGATGAGACATGTTGCTGATGATTCAAAAATGGAAACTGTCCCAAGTAAAAACTCAATTCAACAGGGAAGGGTTGTATATCAATTGCAGTAATGGCTGAAAAAAAAAAAAGCAACCTTCTGTACAAAATGTCAATGTTTATCTCCATGTGTGTCTGGGGGAGTGTGTAGCGATTCCCTTCTATAGCATCGCCAGAGGTTAAAATGTTTTACTAACTAGCCCAATCAGGATGTCTTTTTAACCTAGTTGGTTAGGTCATGACAAAAAGAGATCAACTTTTCTTCGGACCCACTGGTCCAGGGTTTAAAACAACGCTGCTGCTTCCAGCCCTTTGCATTATATAATTTTCCTATGCTGATAAAATCTTAGAATCTTTTTCACTTCAAGAAATGAAAATTTCATATTTTAACTCGCAAATGCAAGATTTCCACAATTTTATTTTTTTCTTTATTTTCGAAAGAAATCCATTTGTATAAGTATTTAACAACAGAATTTTTTGTCATTCCACATTTTTATTTTCAATATATTCACACCCATAAAAATTATGTTCAGCTTGGGTTCCACTGTATTTTAGAAATGAAAACTTACATTTAGCTAAAAAAGATTACATGCATGCAATATTGCAAGGAAAAAGCAGTAAGAAAATAATTATATACGCAACCTGTTTTAGGACAGCACCAGTTGCACATCATCAAATTGGCACAATACAGAAAATCATCAAAAGTTAAATATTGAAGTTTTCTTTTACCAGTTTCAAAACGATTGCTTGTTAAATACATTATGGCAGCATACTTCCTACAAATTAAGGAGAGAAATATGATAATGCATTCTTAATAACACAAAATATTAAAATATTCTTAATAATCTGCAAAAGTTTCTTCAAATTCACTAAGAGATTTTGATGCAGAATTATGTAAAACTTTTAATTTCATAAAAAAAAAAAAAAAAAAAATTAGATAAATCTTTTAAATACACATGAATAAGAATTGTCAAATAGATACACGATATTTTGAAAACAGGAAGAGATATTATATTAGTAATTTTGGAGTCTACAGGCTTTTAAATGAGTGAAAGTTGAGATTAATGGTGCAAGAGATAAATCTGGCAACACTATGCCAAACTATATGCATCTGTGTTTTAGATGTTAAGAAAATAAAAAAAAAGGTTGAAAATAAAGGATTGCTAGTTTCCCAAGGGTGCATCACCTGTGTTTACTAAAGACTGTAAACCCATTGGAAAGGAAAAGATTACTAGAATACCTTGGACCATGATGCTTATAATTACCAAAAGAAGTTAAGCCCAAGAGGCAACTGGCAATTTGAATGCCTCCAAATACTCAGTTGTTTAAACTACATTTCAAAACAAGGAACAGAGATTAATCCAATATTTGAACAGAAAAAAAAGACCTTTAACTTCCTAAAATTGTCTAATTTTCATTTTTAAATTTGAAAATAAATATTGCCTTTTAAAACTCATTTGCACAGACCAGAGCAAAAATGATGTAAAACGCACTAAAAATGTCATTTTATCAGAAATATAACACATACAGAGATCGAGAAAAATTTAAACATTTTTGTATATATATTAACATATACTCTCACAACTATTACATAAATAAAAATATTAAAGTAAAAATAAAAAAATTAAATTGTATGTATCAAAACATATTAAAGCATGCAAAAATACCTTGCAAGATTTTCAGAAAGTAAAAAAGTGGCCCGAATGCTGTCAACCAGATCACAATTACTGTCTTCAACAATTTTGTAGACTCTCTTCACATTATCAAACTAAAATATTTTAGTTTCTCAATTATCATACTTGTTTCATATACATAACAAAAATTGTACATTTTTTTAAAAAGGAAACCAATTTCTTAACTTGTGAATATAATTTGTTAAATTATTATAAAAATGTATTTGTTTTATATATATATAGTATATAAACAATATTTAACTATTACCAATAAAAACATATGCAATTTAAATTTCAATTCATATCTTTACAAGCAACTGTCAAAGGAGTGAGTTACAATATTCAAAACATAACATACATTATTTCATATTTCATGATTACCTGTCTTCTGCAACTCTTGACTTGAATGGTAGTTTTTTCACTAACATCATCAAGGTCTTTCCGGTTACGGGCAGATAATTTTTTTCCAAGGAATTCTCGGATAACAGAATCATCAAATTCATAATATCTTAAACAACAATATATATGTAGATAATTAATATAATACATGCCTCCCAAAATAATATTAATAATAAATTAAACTAAAAATAAATTATTCTATTAATAATCAATGCATGAAAATGAAGATTTTAAGAGGAAAATTATCAAATATGAAGAATGTATCTTCCAATGAGCAGAGCAAAAAAAAATATACCATAAATTAATACTCATATTAAGACATAGTAACAACAAATAAAAATGTAAGGTTTAAAAAAATTGCATTGAAAACTGAATGACAACAAATTTAATTCCTAAAACTTGACTAACATATGGACTTAAGATAAAAATGAATTACATGAAGCAGAGAATATTCAAGTTACATTCAATTATTATAAACGTTCCTGAAACAGTATGTAAAGTATTTAATGTTTTAAAGAAAAACTAATATTGATTTCCAAATTTAAATAAAACTTAATATAGTAAATTTTAGAAACTGTTACAGCATAAGTTTATACACCACAAAACAACTGAATTAGGGTGAGCTGTTTTCCATCAAAAGTGAGACTGTGGGCAACTATGTAAATGACTATTATCAGACATTACAAAGTGTAATGAGATGGGAAACTCTAAAAGTCAAACACAGTATGAATAAGACTACAGCTCATTTTATTGAGGGCAAATTGTTCGGGCCCAACAAATGGGTCATTATCAGTTGGATGTGGTACAAATACAAAGATTTTCATAAGCCACTGTATTATGGGTGTACTGTTCTTTGTCTCAAATAAAATCAAGGGGCAATTGCTGTGGACAATTACGGTCATTGTCTGTTAGCTAGCATTGTAACAGCAGACAAAAAAGACAGAGATCAAGATCTCACTTGGTAATTAAACAGTGCTACAAAAAATTTTCAGCAACCACACCATTCAGAATACTTTCCTTGCTATAGAATACAGAAACCATAGTCCCATTACGGTGCCTCAGCTGATCGCATGTAACATAGCGTTAAGGCTATGATATGTACATCCCAAATTAACCCTAGACATGTGAAAAATATTGTCAGGACTAATGAGTCCAGATGCATGTTGACATGTGATGACGGCTGAGAACGAATATGAGTGTCAGTAGGGAGCTCTTCAAGTCCGTGGGAGTGACATTGTCCCTCAAAGATCAACATGAATGTAATGTCTCCCAAAACCTTGTTTTTCAACAATACAATGCACTGTGCCATCGCTTCAGAATTGGATCCAAATGGTTCGAGAACTCTCTATAAACAAGACCTTGTTTCCCAAACCAAATGGTCTTAAACTCATTGAGCACACCTGGGATGCCATTGAGAAAGATGTCCAACTTCTCGACCCTGCTAGATCCCATTTTTGTGAACTGCAGGTGATAGATTAGAGGTCCTAGATCCATATGACTTGTCTAGTCGAGTTGATCTAGTGTCTAGTTTGAGTCCTAAATGCTGAGACAAATCGTCACCATTATGAGGATGAAAGTGTTTCACCATACTAAATGTGTATTACTCATTTAATTATTCTTCAGTGTGTGTGCACATATATATATTAACACAGTCTATTAATCTTGGAATTACTGTGAACAATTATAATACAGTATATTTTCAAACTTTTTCATCTATATAAATTTAATGAGTTTAATAAATATTAATCAATTTGGCTTGTTTATCATTTCAGGTATAAAAACAAGTTAATTTCCCGAAATTTCCTTGTGTTTGGCACAATATATTCCTGGAGGATTCAGCGCCATAAATTCAACCACACACACAACCAATCCAAAATGTCCTATCAATTTCTTAAAAATATATTCATTTTATTTAAATCCTTTTGAACCAAATAACACAACACAAATAGCAAAACACAGTAAAAAGAAGTGATTACTCAGAACTGATTATAACATAACATTTCCCTTACCATATTTCTTTTCATCCCATCAATGTGCTTTTTATTATTCAAGACAAAAAAAAAAGGGGAGATTTTTTTTTTTGATGAAAATTTTGTACAAGTCACATTTTGCAGAATGTACAGTTAAAACATTATACAGAGAGCAAAGCTGTTAAATTAGCATCCCATTAGACATATTATAAAACAAAGTTATTTTCATTATCTACATATAAACTCTTGTATGAAGATCAGTTTTAATAAGTTTTCATTACATGTAAATATTAACTAGTTTGAATACTGAAAGAGGCAAGTACATGGAATAATTACAGAGAAACTAAATCATTTATATCTTAATGGATGATTAAGATACTGCTGCCTTTATACTTAAAGAGTGGAAGGGGGAAAGGAAGAAAACTTTAAAACTAAATATATGCAATTCCATATGAGCAAATCTAAACTTAAAAAAAAATGAACATAATTTTTTGCAAAGATCTAAAATGAATGCAAGAACATATTCAAAATGAAAGTCTCACAAAATAATTATTAATACCTTTCTATCAACATTCGTTGAATACTAGGAGCTATTTGAAAAATCCATTGTTCAGTTAATCGCTTTGGATAGTGAAGAAGTCTCTCAAGCATTTGAAATGTCCTATAGTGATCTAATACGTCGCTCAACAGCATGCCATAATCAATATCAAAATCTTTCAACGATCCATTAATTAACATGATAGCTCCATCAGATGCTAAAAAGTTTATAATGAAACAATACATAAACTAAACTTAACTAGTAGATTAAATAATTGAAGGATACACTAATAATTTAATAACATTATAATATTTTTAAATGTAGAATTAAATTGAATATGACCTAGAAAATATATTCTCATACAAAAATGGAAGCTTGCATGTTATCACAAACATATTGGTGAAAGTTAAAGTTACAAAACACATTAAATTCTATTAGCAAAATGTCAGTGCTTCATGACAATTTCATGGGCGATTTGTTGCCTTGTTCTCACAAAGATACCATTTCCATTAGGTTTATTGTTTTTAGATAATATTTCTTCTTTTCTTTCCCCTTTTTCGTGTGTGGTAGTAGTGGGTAAATGGAATTTCTAAATGTAGATGCTAAATTTGGAACAAACCAACAAAGCAAGAGAGTGTAATGTATTCTGACTCCTGGTTTACTAAATCAAGGAAGGACTTAAAAGGTGGATTAGAGCATAGAGCATTATCACACATATAACTTCTTAGATATGAAGATGGGCACTCATAATTTGTCCGATAGATGTCGGGATAAGCACAGTATTGCAATAAAAAGCACAGGAATTCTAGGTTAATTTATATGGTGCCAAGAACAACAAACTAAAGAAAGTAGTTGCTTTGAATCTATTATTAAATAGTTTGCAATAAAATTTCCATCTGAAGAAAAAACACAAACTCAAAGATTTACAGTTTTTTTTTAAAAAAAAAGTAAACTAAAACTTACACTGTGCTTGTATAAACATTAATGCAAGTAAATTTTTTTTTTTTCCATTTTCTAAATCATTCTTCTCTAAAAAAAGTTGCCAAACTTTTCCAACATGGTTTTGATAATACACAAATATCCAGAAATGTAATAAAAAAATTGCATTGAAATATATGTTATCTTTTTAGTTAAACTAACTGTACATAATCATTACAATTGTATAATGGCAAAATAATTCCATATAGAATAAGTTAATTTTATTTAATTATAAGTAATCATACATTCATTTTCATGACAAATGAAGTATAGTCTTTTATGTATATCCTTTACTATTAATGATAATTATACATATATACATGAGAAAAAAATAACTTCAGAGAATAATAAATATTGATATAAATTAAATATTTGTATATGACTACAATAAATTATTTAAATTCAAAAGGTTTGAAACATCTCCCAAAATATGTATATATAAGATTATATTAAAATCTTACAAACTCTAGAAATAGCCATAAAGCAAGGAATTTTATATCTACTGCTGTTAAAATCTACCCCAAATTCAAACAAATTAACAAGATTACACAGTTGTTTTTATAAGAATTGTTTCTAACACAATTTTAACTTAACATTTGCATATTATTGTGTAAACAGCCAATAGTGTATTTATATATATACACTGCTCAAAACAATTAAAGGATATTTTAAGTCTTACATAAAATAACGGTCTAAGCAAAAAAATTTTTGCAAAAAATAAAAGATAGTCAGAAATGCAAATTTTTCTCATTTTTAAACTTCGGAGTATGCACATTTTGAGTCTGACATCAAAAACGACGCTTTAGCGGTAGTGAATGAAATTTGCCTTTCAACTTAATGAAAGACAAAGCGGAAAAGATTGATCGGCATTCAATAAGTGTGTTGTTTCGATGATTGCAATGTCTCAAAGAAGACATTTAACAGATTCAGAAGCCTGGAGAATTGTTGGATGGTTAGAGGGGGACCAAACACAAGCCGAAGTAGCAGAAGCTACTGGAGTTGCACAAAATGTGATTTTCAGAATCTGGAACCGTTTCTTGGAGACTGGAAATGCAGACCAAGGACCAGGGCAAGGTCGAAGACGTGCAACAACGCCCAATGAAAATAGATATTTAACACTAACGGCTCGGAAACACCAAAATATGAATGCCACTCTTCTTCAGCAACACCTTCGCTCGGCTACTGGCACCCCAATTTTGACTCAAACTATCCGAAACTGGCTCCACGATGTAGGACTGTATGCTCACTGGCCAATGGTATGTGTTACTCTAAGAGCAAGGCACCATCGTGCCTGTAAGGAGTGGGCAACTGAGCATGTGAACTGGAGGAGAATTGAATGGTGCAATGTTCTTTTATCTGACGAGTCCCGTTTTTCTGTTCATCCTGATGATAGGCGTATTTTTATCTGGAGGGATACTGGCATTAGAAACAATCCTGCGTTTGTGCTTGGAAGTTTCAGATTTGGCGGAGGTGGAGTGATGGACTACGCTGGCATCTCCATTGATGGGTGCACTGATCTCTACATCATTCAAAATGGAGCTCTGACTGGTTGCCAATATAGGGATGAGATCTCAAGACCGATTGTAGTCCCATACGCAGCAGCAATTGGAGATGACATCATCTTATTGGAAGACAACTGCAGGCCACATCGTGCCAACTTAGTGGGCGATTTCCTTTTCGAGGAGAGAATCATACAAATGGAATGGCCAGCATGTTCTCTGGACATGAACCCAATAGAACATGTTTGGGACATTCTAGGCCGATGAGTTGCTGGCGCCCCCCCCCCCGACTCTCCAAGAATTGGAAAGAGCTCTTCTTGAGGAGTGGGATAGAATATCCCAGCTCCTCATAAATAGCCTCATTAACTCCTTGCCTCAAAGGTGTTCAGCATTGCTAGCTGTCCTTGGAAACCATACCCCCTACTAAAAATTTTTTTCTTTCAAGTAAATACCTTTTATTCGTTTTTTCTTGAATGCACAAATTGTGTTTTTTTCCTTTTGTGTCCAAATGCTAAGTAAAATGCATTTACTTCTGCTGAACATGCTTGATTTTTTTTCTTATACAGCTTACCACGTCTGTCAATCATGTATCAGTCATATAAACAATTCCCCAGCCGCTTAATCCACCCAAAACCTCAATATCCTTTAATTGTTTTGAGCAGTGTATATATATATATATAGATATATACTGCTAGACATTAAAAAATGCTACACAAGGAAGAGATGCAAATAGCAGAATTGCATGTATTGTTCAAAAACAGCATAATGGGAGGAAGCCACAATTAGATTTACAGGTGATTTGGAGCAACAGCATACAGAACTAAGTACTCAGAACTGCCCTTTCTGACAGTAATATTTGCTCTTATCTGGTTGGGTATCAAAGCTTGGATGACTTGCAGTCCATGCTGGCCAAGGTAACAGTCAAACAGCCTCTGTATTGCAGAAGATCAAGACAGTACAACCAACATGTAGTAGCGTATTGTCTAGTTGAAGAGTAGCTCCTGGAATCCTCAGTCAGGGCAAAACCTCACACCTCATCTGTTACATTTCCAATATGTTCAGATGTGTGGCTGTGCCCTATCTTGGAGGATTCCAGGATGCAACTTTTCAACAAGTACTGGCTATCAAACAAGAAATTAACGGGATGTATAACAATGGTGCTGGGGCTGAATGATGATGAATGTAAACTGCAAACATTCATTCTCCACATGACATGTTGGTTAACTTGGGTTCGAAATTTGAATGTGAAGTTGGGTTTTCTGTTTAGCTGTTTTGTGCAATTTAATTTTTGAGAATAGTAATGGCTTTTAAATTAAACTATAAGAAGACTGAGCTCATAAGGTTGGCGGAGGAAATGGGTCTGGAGATTCCTGCTGAGGCTAAGGTGATTCAACTGAAAAACCTAATTGAATCAAGTGATATGTATAGGGACGATATTGACTTTATACGTGAACTCATGTCAAATATTCAAGAAGAAAGGAGAGATGAAATAGAATTGCAGAAATTAAAATTATCCCAATTTGAAAAAGAGCTAGAACTTATAAATGCAAAGAAGGGTTTAGCCAATATATCCCAAGTTTCTGAAACAAAAGAATCGAGTTCCCTAACCGATAACTTAGAATGTCTGATTCGAAGTGTGAAAGTTTTGACAATTCCTGTCCCTGTTAAATTGGAATCATATAACTTGTTTTTTCATTCTTTGGAAAGGGCATTCGAAAATAAATCTGTACCTAATGAATTAAAAGCAGAGATTCTGTTAAATATTCTAGGAGAAAAAGTAAATAACTTGCTTACTTATGTTGATCAGGAGGACTTGAGCGATTATAAAAAAATAAAAGAATTAGTATTAAGGGGATTTCAGCCCACCCCACAAGAGTGTTTTAATAATTTTAAAAGAGCTCAAAAACAACCATCGGAAAATTATGTTCAATTTTCTTCTTGTTTGTGTGCTTCCTTCGACTATTACTTTCAATTGCGCAAAGTAACAGATTTTAAATCTCTGTGTGATCTTATAGTTTTGGATAGACTTTTTGAGACTCTAGATCATGAATTAAAGATGCATACTGGAATTAAACAGGGTGAAGGCTTTTTCAAACCTAAGCAGCTTGGACGAGAGTGTGACATTTATCATCTAGAGGTGGGAATTCGAATGAATTAGTGAATAGAAATGCTGTCGGTGAATCAAAACGAGTGGTAAGAAATAAATGGCAAAGAACTCCAAATTGGAAAACAAATACAAATGTATCCAAGGTCTTCTTGTCGAAAACTAAAAATACAACTTGTGTTCTTTGTAAGCGATTATCACACTCCCTTTCTAAATGTCCACAATTTAGGCGACTTTCAGTCTGGGAAAGAGCAGAGGTGATTAAGCGAAATAATCTTTGTTTTCATTGTTTTATGCCTCATAAATTGAGTGAATGTCGATCAGTAAAAAATTGTTTTTGCTCGAAGCCTCATCATAGTTTGATTCACTTCCCGCGTGAAGACTCTAGCATTCCCCCGTCTCAGTTGAAATTCGATGCGCCTGTTTTTATTCCAAAACAGAGCGAGGAAACTCTGGAAGCGGTTTCACAATCCCAATTGGTAGCGACTAGCCTTGTGAAGGGAAAGGCAAAAAATGTTCTTTTAAGCACTATTCGAGCATTTGTTAAAAACAAATTCTCACAATGAGTTGCATTTGCATCGGCACTTAGTAGAACAATATTCTAAATTAAAACTTCCTTTAAATGCTTGATGCTTTGACCCGTAAAATATGATCTATGGTTTTTAGGCAAATAAATAACTCAAAAGAAGGATTATTCTCACTAAAATACAAATAACAATAAACTTTATTCGCCAAAGAATGATCAAATTGCCAAAGAATGGAAGGAGTTTGTGACCACCTTTAAGTGTATTGAAACGGTGAAAATAAATAGATTTATTCTAACCAATAACACATCGATCAATAACTCCCGAGACTAACCCAGAGATGGCGCTCGTAGTAAACCAGTAACCAGGTCTTTCTAGAGTACTAACCTTTGCTTGAAACATGTTAAAATTTTAAGTCGATTGGACCAGGAAAAAGGTTTTTTGAAGTGAAGTGAAAAAGGTTTTTTCCAAGTGGGTGCCGCGATTGCTTTCGATGGAACAAAAACAGCAACGAGTTGATGATTCAGAAAGCTGTTTATCGCTATTTACTCGCAACAAAAAAGATTTCTTGCGGGAAAAAAAAAAAAAAGAAAGAAAGAAAAAAAAGAAGAAAAAAATTTGGGGGGGGGGGGGGGTGTTTTGGAAAAGCGTTGGAACGATTGTATCACCCTAAAAGGTGATTAACAAAAGGTGTTATGTTGATGAATAAAAAAAATTTTGCAAAAAAAATGTTGTTTTCAATGTTAGACTCGGGAGTTATTGATCGATGTGTTACATGGTTAAGAGTTGTCCTTCAGGGTTTTGCAGATTCGTCTGAAGTGGCTTACGGAGCTGTCGTTTACTTGCAGTGTTTCTATCAGACCGATCGTGTAAAGGTGACTATTCTGGCAAGCAAGTCGCGCGTTGCACCTATTCGCGTTATTTCAATACCTCGACTGGAGCTCTGTGCCTGTGTTCTTCTCACTCAGCTTATGCAGAAAATACGTTCCTGTATAAAATTGGAGATGAGTGATATTGTGCTTCATACGGATTCAACGATTGCCTTAGCGTGGTTAAAAACACCTGCAAATCAACTCAAGACCTATATAGATAATTGAGTATCAAAGATTGACGGAAAAGTGTAATTGGATTCACGTACCATCGAATCTAAATCCTGTTGGATCTTATTTCGCGTGAACTACGTCCTAACGATCTTCCAGAATCAGAATTGTGGTGGAGAGGCTTACCGTTTCTTGAACAGGGTAAATTATTCAGTGTACAGCCAAGCTCTGGTCTGCTGAACGAGTTTGAGTACTCCAGTGAATTCAAGGCAGTGAAGTTTGAAGTTTCTGTATATAGCGTGAATGTGTTCGCAAATTGTAAGCAGTCCTTTTTATCTGATATCTTGTGTATGAGTAATAATTATGTAAAAATTCTTCGCATTTTTAGCTATGTGTTAAGATTTCTGAATAATTTGAAACAATCTGTGATACTGTTTGGTTCTCTAAGTGCCTCAGAATAAGACCTGGCTGAAATTAAATTGATCCGAATGGCTCAAAGAGAGATTTTTTCAGCTGAGATTCGAAACCTTCATGACCATAAGATTATCTTATCAAACAGTAAAATCAAAAATTTAAATCCTTTCCTAGACAGGGATGTTATATTGAGAGTAGGTGGACACCTCGGAAATTCAGATTTGCCTTATGTTGCCAAATATCCAGCAATCTTGCCCGGTAATCATAAATTGATGAATATAATTATTATGTATTTCCATAAGAAAAATCTTCATCTTTGGGATCCTCCCTTCTACACTGTGTAAGACAGAAGTACTGGCCCCTACATGGTAGGTCCTTGTGTAGGAAAATAATGCACGAGTGTGTCATTTGTTTCAGAGCCAAACCAATAGCTACAACTCAATTAATGGGTAATTTACCCTGAGACAGAGTAGTTCCAGATTATCCCTTTAATTGATCCGGTGTAGATTTTTGTGGCCCATTTATGATTAGATATTGCAATCAGAGAAAAGGCGTATTGCATAAAATGTATATTTGCATATTTGTATGTTTTGTCTCTAAATCAATTCATATTGAAATTGTAACAGATCTCACATCTGACGCCTTTATTGCGATGTTAAAGCGATTCTTTAGCCGTAGAGGTAAATGTGCAAAGTTGTACTCCAATAATGGCTCAACCTTTGTGGGAGCAAATCAAGTAATTAAGAGACTTCCAACACAGGTTAAAACGCCTGATGAGAATCTTGCTGGTTTCTTATCAAGGGAGGGAATTGACTGGAAATTCATTCCTCCAAGAGCATCTTCCTTTGGTGATTTGTGGGAGGCTGCCGTAAAATCGGTTAAATACCACCTTAAGAGAGTAGTGAGAAAGTCTAACTTAACCTATGAGGAATTCTTGACCATGTGCATCCAAATAGAGGGAATCTTGAATTCTAGACCTTTACGTCCCTTATCAACCAATATTGATGACTTAAATGCTTTAACACCTGCGCACTTTTTAATAGGTAGACCTATTAATTCAATCAGTGAGCCTAACTTAGTTGATCTAAATGAGAATATCCTAAAAAGATGACAACGAGTTACAAGATTTGTGCAGCTTATTTGGAGTAAATGGCATCGAGGTTATTTGAACGATCTCCAACAACGCAATAAGTGGCAATTTCTAAAAGAAAACGTTAGGATAGGAGATATGGTAGTTCTCATTGAGGACAATATGCCTCCATTTAAATGGCCATTGGGTAGGATTTTAGAGCTTTATAAAGGTGATGATAATTTAGTTCGAGTTGTGAAAGTGAGGACTGAAAAAGGAGAATATAAGCGAGCTATTTCTCAAGTGTGTTTACTACCTGTGCCAACTTAAGATTGTACATTTCATGAATTTCTGTGAATTTATATTAGTAAAGATTTTAGTGAATGTATAGTTTTATTCTGTGTGCAAATTGATATTAATGCATTTTAATTTATAGTTCGTTTATATGTATTGTGAAATTTGTTGCATGTAACCATGGCAACAAGGGGGAGAATGTTAATGCCCTGCCTTTCTTTTGACGATGTCATCGATAGGTGGTGTGCTTGTTTCTTTATATAGTGCATGTTTTGTAAATAAAATTTAGTGTTTTACAGTCTACTTGCCTGTGTTGCGAGTTTCTGTGTCTAATGCGTGCGTAATTATTCAGTTAAAAAGATTCAATACTGTTCATATCCCAGGCATTTAAAATTATACTATACATTAAGTCACTATTCAAAATCAATACAGAAGGTAGAGAAGTTTCTATGAAATGGATATTTCAAAAAATGTTTCATATGCTTCCAAACAGGAAATAGTGAAAGATCTGTTTTCTTTGTTTGAAATTATTGATTAATATTTGCAAATAAAAATATTATGAAAAAGCGAAAACAGATTTTTCTTAAAATGATGGTCAAAATTTCTCTTTAATAATTAAAAGATTACTACAAGAAATATCTTCATAACTCGAAGATATATATAAATGCAAAGAGTGCAATAAAACATTCTTTAAATTAAAAAAATGCAACATATATATTTTATGCAATAATTAATGCATCAGAATTTCAATAGTCACATTAATTTTCAAATCCTGCAATGAATTGAGTTCTCCTTTTATGATCAGAGTAACAAAGAATCCTTTATTAGAATAGTTAATGTTCCACAAGATCAATATGGCAGAGCATCAGTAATATTTTGTAGCTTTGAATCAAAATCAAACAATAGCATTGATATTTGAAATAGTATCTCACTGTCCAAACATCCACACTACATCACATGAAAGTTTTGAGGTTCAACAGGTACCAATTTCTATTTCCCCAAAATTACTATGATGCAACTCTGCCCATAATCAATAAGGGATTAAAATGACAATGCTACAATCTACTGATCACAGTAAAGAAACAAAAGATAGGAAACTGTAAACTGGTTTTATCACATTAAGCAATGAAGAAACTATTACTGACAAAAACAAAAAAAAAAAAAAATCAAGCTTCAACTCGCCAGTCTAAAAGATGTCAAAACTGAATAGATATGGTACAGCATGTTTTCTATAAAAGGCTATTTTCCATCATCTAAAGGTTACTGTTAATTTGTATGGTTCAAAGTTAATGTTTTTCACAAAACTTTCCAAGATACAAAATGCATGATATCGTAATAATAAATGCAATTAGTCCTCCCTCCCTAAATACAAAAATTCCATAATTTCTAGACAAGACAGAACATTTAAGCTATCTTGAAACTGTGTTATTAGATATGATGTAATAATACCACATATACACTTGTTAGAGAATCAGATTTTTTTAAAATAAGATTTGACATTCTGTCATGAATAAAATAATAAAGAAATATGTTTTCAGCATCAGTGTTTTTCAAAGTTCTTTACATATTTTTAATTACTTAGTAAAATTTAATATAAATAATATATCAAATGATTAAATACGTACAAATTCTTCAATGAAGGTTTTTCAGATTCTGAAAATTTATCCTGTAATAAGAAGCAATTGTTTTAAAAACTCAGCCAAAATTATTTTTTATAACTCAAACACAAAGTACAAAATCTTGATGTTTCATAATTATGTTTGGAAAATAATTTTCAAATCACCAGCATGCCAAAGTCAATTTGTATTCACATATTGCATTGTATTTCAAGCCTTATTAAATATTCTTATTCACTATATCTGAATATTTATTATTAGTATTTTATTCTTAATGTTCATTATACCTATATTCTATATATCTAAACTAAGAATTGAAACAAATGACTTTCAGATTAGGCTCAATAAATGATATTTTATGGGTAGACTAAGATGCTAAGACAACTGAGGTGCATTTAAATCAAGCTGTTCTGAATTTATATTGGAAAGGTCAAAGTGAAGTACTCGTTGGTAATTTTAACAAGTGAGTGTTGGTGTTTATGGTGCAAGAGCCAAATCTGACGATGCTGCTTAAAGATTTATTTAAACTGTAGTCTAGACAGAAAAAAATTTGTTGACAAGGAGAATTGAAAATAGGAAAGGATCCTTGGTGAATTCAATGAAAAAAGATGACAAGCTATAAAATAGGTCATGAAAGGAGGAAATGACATAAAAAAATGAAGAAGAAATCAAAACCAAACAGATTTTGATGATGAAAATGGTAAATTTAAATGAGAATGTTCCAGATTAAAGTAATTTTATGGGACAAAATTATATCTAATGACTTATAAATAATTATGTAATAATTATGAAAAAATTGTAATTATAAACAATTATTTATAGTTACCTATTATAATATTAATTATTTGTAAATTACAATAGAATACAAAGAATAAAATAAATTGCAATTTACATTAAAAATAGGAATTGAATTAATTTACTACTTATTAATTGAATTAAGCTACTTCATTTATATACAAAATAAAAAGTACTTTTAGAATAGTTCCTCTGTAGGAAGATAAGTTCATTCATTCATTGCATGCTGAATATTATTCTGGCAAACTGAACATTCAACTTTTTTTTTTTCCAAATTAAATCTTTATTCATGCATCACTGAAAAACATGCATTTTATCCTTTTGTTCCAAATAGTCATGAAAAAATATATATAAATCATACTTTTTGAACAAATTTCACAAAACAAAGAAACTATCCAATGCATACAGATATCATAATTAATGATTTGAAAAAAAAAAAAAGAAAAAAGGTTACAAAGCAAAAAGAACACAGCAACATTTTTTAAAATTTTATGTCTGATTTAAAAAAAAAAATGGTCCGTCACTCTTAACAAGATGAAATCAAGAACAGAAAGCACATAACCTATGTAGATACTTCCCAAAAGAAAAGTTATCAGGATTATATAAAATTAATTCATCAGATTGAAATCATTACCACACCCAAAAATCACAAGAAGCATTCGATATTATACTTTAACCAAATTGTTTTATAATCAGAAAGGTTAAAAATATTTTGATATAAAAAAGTATTTTAAATGATAAACAGAAATTTCTAAGATAATGTGTTTGTGTTATTCATTGATAAACTTTATATTCCTTCTTTGCTACATAAATTTATGAAACAATACATTTTAAAACTGATACGCAGTAGATGTGTTGAGTTGGGATGTTATCTAAGGTTTCTTAGCTTGTTGTCTACTCATGATTTGAAATTAAGAAATGCAAAGAAGACTTTTGAGAAAGTCAGAGAAAGATACGTGGAAAATGTTCAATAACTATTTGTTGGAATAAGTTTTGTTACTTAAGCTCTTACCATCTTGATATCTCATTTAACTGAAGTTGAAAACTCATGACTATGTACTTTAAAAAACTCCCAATTTAACATATTTGAAGAATTTGAAAGTTGTACTGCATACACGAAAAGAAAAAAAAACCCTTTTAAAAAACATATAGAATACAATAACTTAAGTTTACTAAATTAGTAAATAAGTTATGACACCCAGTTATGTATTAATTGCAAGCTGAAATTAATTGGTTTTCTTTGCTTACATTTATTAAAATGAACCAAAGAGAAAGTGCAAAATTGCTGTATTAATTTCATCACCAACTCTTTATATGTAACTCTACTATTAGTGTAACAAACATATGCATAAATAAACCATCTACAAATTTGTTAATTCATTTCACATGAAATAATAATTAAATCTTATTCTATATTGAAATAATGAAGGAATATTGTTTTTAATAACATAAATTAGTGGCAACTCGATATTTCTCAACAAATAACGAGTTAGTTAAGCATTGAAAATACTAAGCTACCAAACGAAACGGAAAAAAAAAAAAAAAAAAAAAAAAATCGTCGAACTTGGCGGAGGAAAATTAAGCTGTTTTTCTGCATGATTCTTCTATAATTATTTATTAATATTTTAAAACTCTACAGGCGGCTTTCCCCCTCTTTTCAGTAAAAAAAAAAATGATTTTTCATACCTTGTTGACCGGACAACCACATCTCATATATTTCTGGATCCAACAAAGTGTTATTTCCCACAAAAATATCAATATCAACTTCCATATCATCAGAATCATGAATAGTTTGATTTTTAATACAGTTACTTAAAGTTTCACTAAGTTCTGTACAAAATTTTGGTGAATAAATATACCTAACCTAAGTTTTGTCAACATTTCTTGCTTTAAGGTCATTTGCAGATGAAAATTCCAAGCAACATGTATGTACGTGAATAAAAAAGTGTTCTTTAACATTCCGTAACTCAAACAAATTTATAATCTCACATAAGTTATTCATTCAATACAACAAATTAAAAAGTAAATCAACAGTTAAACAGTCGCGGTCGCCAAGATCTCTTATTTACTTCTACTGTATCTCATCCAAGTCTTATATTTTTGAGGCTTTTCAAGTAACATATCCCAAGTTAGCTCTTTTCTTTTACCTTCCAGTAGACATATTTATCACACAAGATAATTTTATTTCTGTGTTAAAAATACTTTTTTTTTTGTTTCTCAAAAAAAGATTTAGCACATGCATCTGTGAGTCTTGATGATAATTCATCAAATAATTTTAAGAAATGTTAAGGCATTTAAATTCATTTATAATTTTCATATCCTGAAGCCTGATCCACATGAAAAAATTCATATCTACTATCAAACATGTTAATTTAAAAAAAAAAAAAAAAAAAAATCATTTTTCAAGGCCATGTTATTATTTAAGACTCAATCCCACAAAGGTGGCCAAGCTTAGATATCGTCCTCGTCATTTGACAGAGGTTCAAACTTACGATGTCTGCTGGCAAAAACTCTCGTGTTACTTCTAAAGGCAACGTTTCAATGAATTAATCACACCAAAGTAGTCACGCAGCAAGTGCAAAGAAGAAAAACGAGATTTTCTTATTCTCTAACTCTCACCAAAAATATAATTCGCTTGCAGTTTGACATTGATTTATGAGGGATATGGAGCAGCAAAAGCTTGCCATAGTTCTAATTATGAATACTCGGTGGATGCAGAAAATTATTACCAGTTAAAACAAAGATAATTTATGGCCCCGATCACCAAGTATGGAGTGGTACCATGAGCATTCAGCTCGTGGTCGGCTATGGTTTAGTCAAACCCCGTGTTCGAGTCCTGTTTCCATTAAAGATTCGTCACGTAGAGGGGCTACTGCACGTTAAATCTGTTGGGAGTCATAGACCTCACATTGGCATCGCGTGGATATGGAGAGTTAGGAAACAGCTGAAGAATCGATTTCGCTATTGACCTGTGCTTAAAATTACGATAGACTGAAATAAATTTGAGTATATAGAAATAAACGTACTTATTATCAATCCTGAAAGCTCATGGATCTTTTGTGGTGATAAATGATGCTGACAAGTAGTTTGTAGTTGTATGAGTTACGACCAAATATATAAATAAATGTTTTTATACCTTTGGGGCAAATATTTTGATACGAAACAAGACTCAATTTATCAGGCTTTCTTTCCTCATGAAAAGCGAAATGTGTGATCAAACTGGAGTTACAGTAAAAAATGTTAGCTTTTCTGAGACTTGCCTATTCCCACTCACTGAGCAACTGCTTAATTAAGAAAAACGATAAAATTTAAATGAAATTCGTCAAAGTTTATGAGTTTTTTAAATTTATAAAAATAAATTTCATAAATGCAAGTTGACATGTTTCGTTGAAATGATCCACACATTGGTCAACAAATGTCTGCAAATATCTAATTGTTAGTCAATGACACAGAATTTTTTGAATTTTTCTCTGTCACAGTCCTCTGCTATTAAAAGCGAGTATCCAAAAGCCTTTGCCGAAAAAATTAAGATTTACGAGAGTACAATTTTATTCGCAATGCAGTTGAAATGGAAGCGGTGAATGATTTGAAATGAAAAACACGGTCCCCTCCCTCCAATGAATATGACCAATTTTTCTATATAACGGTTTATGAAGATTTTTAAGTGTAATTTTTCTCCCGTGTAAGCTATGAAATACTTATTTTTTATATTTATCTTTATAAATTAATTGTAGATTTAGTAAGAGTTGAAATAAATGTACTATACAAATTTTTGTTTTCATTCTGTAAAATTCATGTGTTAATAGTGATGAGTTTATAATACACTGCTGGCCACACAAAATGCAACACCCAGAAGGATCAGAGATATCACAGCGAAATTTATTTGGCAGATAACATGTTGTACAAAGATCAAACGATTAAAATTACGGCCTCTTGTGAAGTGTGGATGATGACAAAGTCAGTAGTTAGTGTAGCCGCCATTGTTGGTTATAACCGCTGCCACACTCCTCAGCAAAAAATCAAAGAGGCTTTCGATGTATCCTTGGGGTACAGCAGTCCATGCGGCTTCCACATATTACCAACGTTGATCTGATGTAGAAGCGGGTTATGTATACCGGGCCAGTCGTTGTGCAAGCATGGACCACACGTTTTCGATTGGCGATAGATCGAGAGAACAAGCAGACCAAGGAAGCAATTCAATCTAAGGGGTAAAGAAGAACTCTTGAACATTGCGTTCCACGTGTGAACGCGCATTATCCTGTTGGAATATGGCTGATGGCAAGCGCTGAAGATATGGGAGGACCTCGGGCTCCAATACCTCAGAGATGTAGCGCTGGCTGTTCAGTGTACCGGTAATGCGTACTAGAAGGGTGCGGAAGTGAAATCCAATACCACCCCAAACCATGATACCGGGTGCAGGATCAGTGTGGCGATGCATAAAGCAACAGTTCAGCAGCCTCTCACCACTGTGTCTCCAAACTCGAATCCGACCATCGTGATGTTGCAGGCAGAAGCGGGATTCGTCAGTAAACACAATGCCTTTCCATTCCGTTATCCATGTCAGCCGATCATCGCACTATTGGCGGCGCAAACGCCTGTGGTTTCGAATCAAGGGTAATCAAAGCAATGGACGCCTTGAGGATATTCCACTCTTCTTCAAACTGCGTCGAAAAGTACGAGCGGACATCGAATGATGCGTTGCAGACCGAATCTGTTGTGCTATGGTTCGTGATGTGGCTGCGAGATCCATCACTGCCATGTGCACAATCTGCCTGTCATCACGGGCAGTGGTGCAACGAAGTGGGTGCGATCGGCCCCGTCGATCCGTCGTTCTCTCCTGCATCCAGCGATCACAGATCCGCATCACAGTTTCTTTGTTTCTTCTAACACGTTGACCGATTTCTCTGAAGGATAATCCGCAATCCCTATAGGCTACTATTCTTCCTCGGTCGAATCCAGAAACTTGGTCAAAAGAAGCTCGATGTCTTCCACGAGGCATAGGTAAACAGCTTACGCAAAAAAAGAAAAAAAAAAAAACATGCGCGAAAAAACAATTACCGTACTTCAAATTGCCAATCTGTTCTTCCCTTATATAGCCCTTGCGAGTGGCGCTACGGTCGCTCTTGAAGTGCGTCTGCGCTGCAATGCTAATGATTTGCGTAGCTGATCGTCGCAAACGCATGATGTAAATTTCACATGGTTTGTATGATTCCTTCAGTGTGTTGCATTTTGTGTGGCCAGCAGTGTATTTCTAGTGGGTCTAACCAATTTTATAAAATAATTTTACTTTGGAAAATGGTGCTTGTGCTTTTGAGTGATTCTATGCATCTTAGAGATATAGACGAATACATGAACTGATCAAATACTCAATCCTGTACGAAAATTTCTCAAATAAAAATCTGAAGATTTCAAAGCATTTAATATTTTCTAGTTTATTCAATTTCTGTGAGTTTTGTCGTAAATTTAGAAACACAAAGAAACTTTGGTCATTTAATGTGTAACAGCTTCCTTTAAATAAACTCGGAAGGGGAGGGGTCACTTAACTCGATTATTGATACGAGAGCTTCACCCGGTCAAAGAGCAGTGACTTGTGTAAATTAGCATTTCTTAATAAGAAGTGAAACGAATGAGATATTGGTATTGGAGGAAATAGTGAAGTATTAGAAGTGGGAGGAGATAGAGAAATTAGCGAAATTGACAGGCACATTAATATTGGTACTAACTGTGAGGCAATATTCTAAGACTGTAAATCTGATCCAGATCCCGTTACAAGAAGACATATGGGTCCGGAATTAGTTAAATTAAATTCACTTTTTGTTTTTATTGAGATAAGTAGAATTCTACATCATAATATTTGGTTACGGTGGCGATTATGTAAACACTTGAAAGTATTAATTTATTTTGATAGTGTTCGTTCTAAAATTCTGAATAAGTTCGTTAGCTCAGCTCGTCATATATGTAATCTCTATTATCTATCGTTATATATCTAATTTATGTTCTAAAATTCTGGATAAGTTCGTTAGCTCAGCTCGTCATATATGTAATCTCTATCCCAATGGTCTCTGAACTCTTGCCTTTTTTTTTTAGCTAAAGAGGTTCAAAGGTTTTCTGAAATTATCCAAAAATCCCACGCATCAATTCTGTTTTAACCTATATTTCACCTCTCTTTATCACCAGGCATATTCGATCAACTATCATTTTACAACATATACTAACCAATACATCTTAGCATTTAATGTAATTTAATGAGAGTTAATATACAAGCAATTATTTTTGTTAATTAGGAAGCCTGTTTTTATTTTTAGAAGCATCTTTTAAACAAATTCTTAAGACAAGGCTTAGGTTAAGTGTAATACTTACAGCTCACGTCCTAAGATTTATTGAGAAAAAGCTATTCTGTGAATACCCTTGCCACCACTGCAGCTTTTGTCCTAGGACTTTGTGAACAAGACTTTAGCTGATATGGCTCCAGATAACCTAGAATTTTTATATGTTACACTTTCACAAAGACTCAGAGATTTAATAATTTTGCTTACGTGTTTTTCAAACGATTTAAATATCTATATTTCGTAAACTTCTTTCACAGTTAATTGCTAAGCTTTAAGCAACTTCATGGACAAGGAAAAAGCAAAAGTATTATTTTTATATTATATAGTTTTCAAAAATACTGAGTGATGATGGACTAAGTCTTACCCTCTCTTAAAAAAAAAAAAAAAAAAAAAAAAAAAAAAAAAAAAAAAAAAACAATATTTCAATGTAATGATTTTAAGATTGCCAGCTACAGATTATTATTGTGTATGTATTTTTAAATACAGTAAAAAGATGTATATCTTATGTACATTAAGAATAAATTTTTTAATATTTAAAACTAGAAAAATGTTCATAAAAAATTAACAATTAAAGAGGATGAATCAAAGAGTCAAAAGCGATGTAAATTGTTCTAAATCAGTTAAGGATAGCTGCAAAGGATAAATTTCGTACAAAATTTTCAAGGGTTGGACCGATCATAGTAAGCAAGATAAAATGTAAAAGTGATATTAGGGAAAAATCACAAATAAGGATAATGTTATTGCGTTTTTTTTATTGATAAAAGTAGTTCCCAATTCTTTTGGAAAATCAAGTAAAAACATCTCAATTGTCTATTCTTTTTTAAAAGTTAGCAAGAAAATAAAAGTAGCAGAACACTAAGGAATATTATTAGATAAAAGTATTAAAATTCTCTCAAAGTTTTAAAGAAATGAGTTTTTCTGTGAATAATATGCGATAAACAGATCTGGACGTACTTGGTAGCAATAATAACTGTTTATTTTTCTGATGATCATGACATATTTAGTTATTTTTCTTGCTTATCTGGGAGAATTTGCTACATTTTTTTACAAAAAAAATTTGCATAACTTTTTTTAAGTTCAAAAATGGATTAAAACGATGCAGTTAATCTTTATAAATGAACTTTACTTCATTTTTCAGATTTTAAGAAATCACATTAAATAATTATAATAAATTTCTAAAAAGAGAAAAATAATTTATATTATTTTCTGTTCCCTAATAAATAAAGCAGTTTTGAAAATGAACTCGTTATAATTTTCTAAGTAAATATAAAAGAATGTAAAATACTTTAGCTTTTAATATTATTTTTAAGCGTTACCTTTTTTAAAATTAAATATCATATTTCTACGTAAATTAACACTAAGTTCACAGGTGATCATGTGGGATTACAAATGATTGCGATTAAAAAACACTGGTCTCCAAAAATTAAGATATAACCAGTTTTTTTGAAGCTCCCTATTGAATAGATAATAAAAGTAAAAAATATATTTATATGAATGATTATATATAACTTCAATAAAACCTTATGAAAGAATTGGTACCCACCACTATTTTGAGAGGAATTGAACATTTATATAGCAGTCGTTTGAAACTGCGAATCTTTCCTTTTTGTAATTTGAGTGAAATTTTTAATTTGATGTTTGCTCTTCAATTATTGGTACTAAGATATTTTTGGCCATATCATTTATTTGATTTGGTGAAATGGTGGAAAGTCGGATGGATGGAAATAGAGTAATCACAAATTGATACTAGTATACATCTCTATGTGTCCCGTAATGTGGTTCAAAGACTCTATGATAGTTTGAATTTAAAAAATCTATTGTCAAGAAGGTTTATTTCAAGCCTATGATGAGGTACAATCCCGGAACAAAAGATTGCTGTCTAGCTCTTTCGTCCCCAAAGACGAGGAACACTATTGTGTTTTAGCCAATTTCAGATCACTGTGCCTACAGTATCTGTTACTACGATATGCTAACGTTTTCACAAACAAGGCTTCTATGCTAGACGACCTCTTGTTTGTATGCTTTTCTTAATAGATGACACAAAAATGCCTATTTACGTTGAGGAAGAGAACACTTTTCCCGAATTAGACAGCAATGGGGTTCTGTACTCTTCACAAGCAAGTTTTACTTTAAAATACGATTCAGGACGTATGCGGATCTGGAGAGAGATGAAGGCCCTATATGTTGCCAATTTACCAAATGTTGTGAAAATCGGAATACTGAAAGATGCTATGAAATATCGGAGCAAGATATTTGCTCCATATAGCACACAATTTGCTGGTGCTATTGGTGATGAATTCATCTTTCTGGGTGATTATGACCGAACTCACTTAAGACCGACCTACTTTACTATTGTTGATGAATATCTTGAGGATTAAGGTTTGGAGCGAATGGAATGTTCAGATCGATCTTCAGACCTTGAATGCGATTGAACATCTTTGGGACTACCTCGGCAAATAAGTAGCTGCTTGAAGTCTTTCTCTGAGGATATTGAATGAGCTGGTACAAGAGTAGCTCCATATATGAGCGTTGCTTCCCATTCCAGTGTTCAGCAACATAATTGACAGAATGGAAAGTCGATGCCTCTTATATTCATTACAAGGGGGGGGGACATACTTTGTTAAAACCCATTTATTTGTTTTTTTCTCTAAAATCTGGGGTTTCTTTTATTAAACAGGGACTTTTGCCCACAGACACACAAAAAAAATGTTGTTATATATTCGCAGATACTTGATATGAAAACTATGTAAAATTCAATAAGCATTTGAAGATTGGTTGTACCATAGTTTTTGAAGGCCAGTGTGTTTTTAATTTCGATAGTTCTACAGGTTGTGTTCACTGTTTGAACTATATTTGCTCGTATTTTAAAGGGATATTTTTTTTTACTATCCCTAATGTACTGAATCAAACTATAGGATCAATTTAAATATTACAGAAAAAAACCTATTTGCTCCTTTCCCCCCAAAATGTTATCATCATAAGAATAAGAACAAAGAAGTTTTAAAAATATTACCACTCTCAACTCAAAACAAAACAATATTTCAATTCATAGCAAAAGTAAAACAAAATTATTTGACAGAACTCAAATGTTCTCCATATAATAAAATCACGAGTTTTTGTTTGATTGCTAATTTCTTAGCTAGCAATAAAGTAAGAAAACAAATGGAAAATCGAGATCTACGAGTAAACGAGCTCAGTTTCAATCAAAGTAAATCACACTCAATCCGATATCATGTTATCTAAGGTATTTTCTTGTCGTCGTTGAATCCAACTTCTCTTATATTTCTCTCTCTCAATGAATTTAATGTATTTAAATAATTAATATAATGCCCGAACATGATACTATTATCGTATTATTCAGATAAACCGAGCATTTTTGGTTCTATAACTAATTGTAACATGAAATATTCTTGATAAATTGCGATTAAATACTTGTATATTTACTTAAGAATTTATTGTTAGTTAGTGATTAGTAATGTTTATAAGTTTGTCCAATGACTGTATTTTTTCTGGTTAAGTTTGCCTTTTAATAAAAGAATTTATTTAATATTAAACTGCTGTTTGTAGAAAATGCAACACCATGAAGGAATCATCAGAATCAAATGAAATTCGCAGCATATGTCAATTATAGGATATTATGCAAATTAATAAAGTTTCAGAGCCATCGCGCGTGCGCGGCGCGCGCAGCGCCCTCTGAATTGATGCTGAAAGCGTATAAATAAAGTGCTGTAGCGGGACGTTGAAAAAAGTCTATGATTATTTGTTAGTGGCAAACGTTTAGTGAGACCTGAGTATGCCTCCACGACGGAAGAATAAGAAATTCAAGCAACTTACGGAGTTTGAACGAGGGAGGATAATCGGCCTTCGAGAAGGAGGATTTTCCTATCGCGCAATAGCAGCTCGTATGCAGCGGAACAGTTCCACAGTGATGCGAGTTTGGAAGCAGTGGACCGACGAGCACCGAACAACTCGAAAAACAGGCACTGGACGACAGAAGGTGACGTCAGAGCGCGATGATCGACACCTGCTCCGCATGGCGGTGAATGATCGCACAGCTTCCTCCAGGCAGCTGGCAGCACGTTGGTCTACTGCTACAGGTGTACAATTGTCGGCTTCGTCAATTCGTCGTCGTCTGCTGCGCCGTGGATTGCGTGCAAGGGTGCCTTTATACAGGATTCCCCTCACGGCGAATCATCGACGGCTGCGTCGGCAGTGGGCTCTTGAGCACAGAGACAGGCGAGCTGATTGGCACCAAGTTGTCTTTTCAGATGAATCACGCTTCAATTTGTGGACCCATGATGGCCGTGTTCGTGTTAGACGTTATGCCGGTCAACGCTGCCTTCCTGAGTGTATTATTGAACGACATAGTGGTCGAACACCCGGAGTTATGGTCTGGGGTGCGATTTCGTATCATGGACGATCCAATTTGATACGAATTGAGGGTAATCTCAATAGCAACAGGTACGTCCGTGAAGTGCTACAGCCCGAAGTCGTTCCTTTCCTTCAAGGCATCCCTGGAGCTATCTTTCAGCAGGATAATGCACGCCCACATGTTGCGCGGACTGTTCGAGACTTCTGTTCAGCACAACGCATGCAACTTCTTCCTTGGCCTGCTTATTCACCGGATATGTCGCCTATTGAGCACGTGTGGGATATGGTTGGTCGGCGTCTCGCTCGTGATCCGCGTCCTGCAGTTTCCAAAGACGAACTTTGGTTGCGCATACAAGCGATATGGAATTCTCTTCCTCAAGCAGATATTCAACATCTGTTTGACTCCATGCCACGTCGTATAGCAGCACTTATTGCAGCGCATGGTGGCTGCACCAAATACTGATTTCGGACGCTTAATTTGTTTCTTTTGTTTTGAAAATTTCATCATTTATTTGTATCAGTACAAGTCGTTTCTGCATTAAATTTCATTTGATTCTGATGATTCTTTCATGGTGTTGCATTTTCTACAAACAGCAGTATATTATTTTGAATATTATTATTTTGTAAATTTTGCTTCTTCAGAATTGAAGAGGAGAAACAGGAGAAAGATTTCCCTAATTGAAGGGGGGAAACAGCACACTTTTCATAAGAATTTGTAGCTTTTTCTTATTTCACCATAATATCGAAAGAGTATGTTATATGTGTTTGTGATCCTTTATTTTTACTATACATAAATCAAGCCGAAGCAGTGATAACTCATCTCAGTGTAGAAAATGTATGATGTTTTGCAATGCATGTATGAATTTCAATGCAACATAATGAATTCTAAGCTTTGTTAAATATTATTACACTCACCAAAATCAAATATGCGATGTTAATGTTCATCTTAAGGAAACGATTTCTTAATTCGACAATTTATTTAGTTTGCATTAGAATTATTTTTCGTAGTATACTTTAAATGAAATATTATACTTGTTAACGATATTGATAAAACTATGTTGGTTTAAATAACATTAAATTTTACAATCAATATTGCAGATTTTTCTAGTAATTTCACTTCTTTACTTTGTTCATTAATATAACACTAAATACCGCTACTGAAAACTTTAGGATTGAAAAGACTTAAACATTACATTATTAAAGAAACTCATTTAAAAAAAAAATGTTCAGATAAGTATGTAATTTACAAATTTGCTTACTATGTACTAAAAATTGAATGTGTGTATTCAAAAGACGAATCGAAATTTTTATTAATTTTTTAACAAAGTATTTTTCTGGTGTGTACTTGAACGTAATCTTTTACTGGAGCCGTATTTCAAATTTGTGAAGTTAGGTTATTGGCTATTTTATCTTCACTAACCTAGGGGACTTTATATCAGTTTGAATTGCATAAAATTATAATTTCTTCCCAGCCAAAATGAAGCGTGATTAGGTAAATTATTTTAAGATAGAAGTGAAGTGCTTTAGAAATATTGATATGTAAATGAAATAGATTGAAAGGAAAATGAAGGGAGGTATAGGATACCTACTTGCTGATAAATACTTATAAATTGGTTTGAAGCTATTTAATTAGTTTTGTGGATTTATGCGAATGTTATCTGAAGTATTAAGATAAGAATAAGCTCTTTATAAGAAGTGATTGAATCAACATTTTGAAGTGATAAGCTAAAAGTTTTTGGGTTTATCTTATTTTAGTAATATAAAGTATTTTGGTTTATTCTTACATGTCTTCAATTGGATTTCAGAGTTTATTGCTTGATATCTTTAATAAAGATATGGCACAAGAGCAGAGTAATAATGGGCAGTCGTTACAAAGTACTATTCACTTTTGTTCAGAGATGTAAAAATTTCTTTAGAAACATTAGGAATCATTCTTTCAAGTCGTTTGTAATGCAACCATTACTTTTTTTTTATGGTATTTTAATTAATTTATCTCGTTGCCTTCTTTCTGTTTGGGTTAATCTTGATTAAAGTAGTCGTTTAATATGTTTTGACTGGTTGGGCAATCGACCATAATTAAACTCACCTCCATACGTAAAATTTGTTGGGATTCAATACCCTCTACTTATTCCAATAGGTAAACATAATTGTTTCTTACGAAAAATTCTGTTCGATATACAGAAACTGCTTTTATAGTGAAAACTCTGTTTCTGAAAAAAGTTTGATGCATAGAGATTTACGATACATAAAATTTCGGAATATAAAAATTCGAATGTATAAGAAAGTTGTCTAATTTTAGGCTCTATATTTAAATAATATTATTTCGATAAGTGTTCCGCGCTGATATGCATACGTACCATTTATTAAGCCCATTAATTCCTTAAAAGTAATATCTTTACCTTTTTTCTTCAGAGTTTCATCATGTTCCAGTCATTTTAATTAATCTTAACTGTTTTATTACTATATTTAAAATAAACATTCATATGTTGTGTTAAATTCTGGTCAAATGTTTTTAAATATTCCCCCAATAAGGTTTTCAAAATCCAGTTTTTTTCAACTTTAAAATTTTTTAATAATCTGATTCTACGTTACATACTTACCTTTAAAACTCAATAAATAATTTTGGAGAATTTGGCTAGGGGATGGTTGGATTTTAACAGCTAGAAATGAAAGGCATTTGCAATAAATTGGAATCCATTACACATGAATCTTATGAAAAATGGATTTCAATATATTCTTAGCTTATTTCAATTAAAAGTATTGAGGATTTGGAAACTAGGAATACCCAAAGACTGCGCAACTAAAACATCCGAAGAAAATAAATTAGACTGGCATTTATATTAAAAATAAATTTGAATATAGAATAAATGTCGAGAGTGAGAATTGTTATACACTATACATACTTTTGAAAGGAAACTCCTACACGATTAACTTGTTTAAAAGTACCGCCTAGTTTAATTTACGCATAAAACTGACTTCGAAATTCCTTTTGTAAGTAATCCTTTGTGTATATTTGTACATAATCCTTTGTGTATATTTGTACATAATCCTTTGTACATATACAACACTAAAATCTCAAGTCTTATTGAATTCTTTAACAAAAAAAAATCATTTCTTATTATTTACAGCATCATAATAATTAAAAATCTACTAAGATCATTACGAAGGAAAGGTAAACACGAGAGGAATTGCAAAGTTTTAATAATTACTAAGAGGCAACTAAATTTTCAGGATAAAATTTATTCTGAATATTATTTGATCCCTATGCACATAATACTGTAAATTACAGCCATTAATATTAATTTGTTTGGTTTCAGGAAGCTGCACATTGAAGTAACTAACAGTATGGAGAAGATAAGAGTTCAATCTGCCGTATCTTATAATGACAGCCTTCGAAAGGTCGAGAAACCCTAGGAAAAATGTATAATTCTTGCGATGATAACTTCGTATAGAAGTTTCTGAAGAATAATATATAAAATTTAAGTTTCTATCTCGATTATTTTTTAAATAATATTTAAAATTTTACGGAATCCCGGGATAATAATTTTTATGATAACACAGGTTAATAATCAAAGCTTAACAATACTAGGATTTACTACAATCTATGTCTTCCTAATACCTAGTAAATCAGCATTAATAGATGTAATTTACTACAACATGTAAAGGATAAAATAATATGCAGAATAAGTTTTATCCAGATATTTCGGTTATTTTTTAGTAATAATTAAAACTTTACGATAATTCATCGTAGATGTAATAATTATGTTTGTATTAATCTTTAATAAAACATCACATTAAAACTCATCCAGCGGAAAATGAAATCTAATTTAACTTTATTTTATTTATTTAAAATTCTTCATATGTTTCTTCCAATAATGTTAAATTCTGTCGATTTTACAATTATTCGCAATTTTCCAAATACTTTTTCTACGATGTTATATATACATCAAAATGATTAAAATTCCCCTCATAAACAGTTTTTAAGTATCCGAATGATATCAATTTTATGAGAATCGGATAAAAATAAAAATTATGGTCGATAATATAAGACAATCAAAAATTTATTATACTTTTAAAACGTAATAACTACTAATTTAATATTAATTTCTTCATATTTTCTTTAATATTTTTTCACAAGTTTCAATCTTTTTCTTTGATTAGATTTTTTTTTTTTTTTTTTTGAATTTGATCTGCTGATAAAGATGCAAGTGTAATATGAATTTACAATTTGTCTCTTAATTACGCGTAGTAAAATTTTCGTATTTATCACTAAAAATTTATTTTGATTCAAGATATATGAATGCTATCATACCAGCATCTCGAAAGGACTTTTTCTGTGATACCTCAAACTTTTTTGATTAACTATAGATGCATTTTAGGTGATATTATTGTGGTAATAGACGTATGAGGACTTTGTAGATATCGCAGATAAGAGCTGTAGATATGACAAACATATTGAAACTATAAATGTAAGAGGGAAATGTTTTGACTATTATTATATGTATCTTGTAAGAAAATATGTTCGAATTGTGTTTATAGCGACCTGTAATGTAGGCTGCTTTTTGATGTGCACAATCTTTTACCGGAAGTAAAAGGGAAAATTCTTCAAACAAAAACAACGACACTGAAAATAAGTCTAAAGAAAGATTTCGACTCTTTAAAATAAAACAACGAACATAGCATGACATAAATAAGCAAAAATTATAAATATCCCTTATCACAGCTCACAAATATATTCATTAAGTTTTATCTTATTGATTAAGATCAAGAATTTAGGGTTTTCTATTACGTAAAATAATTCCTGAAAAAAGATGTTATTCCTCCCCCCCCCCTGAAAAAAAAAGGTCTCCCATCAGCACCACTTGAGATGAATCGGTTAGAAATGTAAAGCAATTTTATAGCTCTCTTTCTTGTGTACTGACAAGGGCAATTGCAAAGAAGTTTTATAAGTTACAAGGAACAATAATGTCTATATTTGGTCAGAGAGACAGAATGAAAGTAAGATTTATAAAGTGCACACTGGTTGTTTTTGAACTATATATTTTTCAATGTTAACGAAATTTTATTGCTTGAACTGTTATCATTTGTGTGAAGTAAACTGTGAAACTACTGAAAAAAGAAAATTTTATATTTTTCACAGTTTTCACGGATCAATTGTTTAAGTGGATAATTTTTGTTCCTCAATTTTGTTGGCGTTATATACTGAGTGCATATCTAAATTCATGCATGGCAAAATTTGCTTAAATTTCCATGCTTTTCAAGATAACTATAGTCAGTGATGTTATTACACAGTGACTTTATGGATGATTAGCGTGCGGATTAAAATTACCCAAGCTATTGTTGTGTAAGTATTTGATTACGCCTTTTTGAATTGTTTCACTGTTGTTTCATTTTTATTGCAATACGAAATATATTGTTTCGATCAAAATATAATTTTTAGATATTTTGAGTGGTATTTTTCGATTTCATCTTGATTTTATTTGATATTGTTAAACTCAACTTTCACAGCTTTTGATATAGCTAAATTTTAAAGTTTAACAGTGTGAAGGGCATTATAAATGAGATGTAGATAAAATGCGTTATATAAATGTAAAATAACGGATAAAAATGTATTGGTATTTGTATGAAAATATTAAAACATTTTATATGAAAATTATTCATATTTAAGACGTCATTGAAAGCCTGAATATGACTGAAAAGAATAGGTAAGATTTCATTAATGATAACATCTCTCTTATACATCTCATCATAATGGGTAAAATGTAATTCTTCCTGTAACAAAATGTATAAAAAACATCCCTTAATTAAATCACTGTTAAATAAAGAGTTATGAAATTCATGATTTAGTAACGAGAATTGAAATTCTCAAATTATTTTATCAATAAATGTAACTATTACCTTACATTTAAGGAAGCAAAATTTCATTGTTATTAAAACAGTTCAACTTATCATTTAGCAGCGATTCACCAAGTTGTAGGAAAAAATCATTTGACAGGAAGAATACTCCCCGTTGTACCTTATGAATTTTTAACATAGTTGACAGTTTGGGTGCTTTTTTTAAAATTTAGTATAATCCTGACATGACACCCTTATTTAGTATAGTTTATTTCAATAAATGAAATTTATTATCTCTTCAGAATTTTAGGACATCAAAAGTAGAAAAAAGAAAGGAAAATAGATTGTTTGCATTTGGCATTTAGAGGAATAAAATAGCTTAATTGTATCGATCAAGAATCTAGAATTGAACTGAAAACCTAGAATCGATATTCTCAGTTTTATACTTAATAGACAATGCTATAATGTTGTTTTTACAAGATTTGCAAAGAAGGTCCATTTTATACTTAATTGATACAATTTTGAAGGATACAAATTTTTTGAACAAATTCCAAACGTTCTTTCAGCAATTATTTGGTTATACATATTTACTTAGCATAATATATCTTTAACTGCTCCTTACAAAATTTTGGTTGAACAAAAAAAAAAAAAAAAAAAAAAAAAAAGATCTCCATTAAAATTCTTTTTTGAAATTTCAAAATAAACCCTTCTTGTTGAAACTAGGAAAGGAAAATGTATTTTATTCGAGTTCATGTGATCTTCATTTGCTTGACCTTTTGCTATTTAACGTATCAAAAAGTCATAAGAAAGGACTTACAATAATCTATATTTAGCTATTTAAAGATGAAGACAAAAACACTGTTATTCATTTGGATAAACTGCCAATCTATTTATACTGTTTAAAAATGCATTTCAATGAAAAATTTTCTGTCTGAATATCCTATTTTATCAATGGAAGGAAATTTTCTTCCAAGTTAGTACCAAGATTATTTCATTATTTCGAGTAGTTATGAATTTCAAGCAGTAAAATAGTATTGTAAATTAGTGTTAGAATTATAAAAGTTTTCTAAAGTTAAAAATTAAGAGATGGCAGACTTTAAGAATACATACATCAACTCTTGAATCTTTATAATATTTACGTTTGAAAATAATACCTAAAGATTGTATTTCCCCCATTTTCTCTTTAGCATATAAAAATATTAGTAATTTTAAAGTAATTTTTTTAATTTTTACTTTATATTAAATCGAAGGACTTAACTTTATTTTGGTTTAGAATGCACCGGTATATTATTTATATGTAATTTTTATATTTTTTTTCGATAAAATTGTGCTTTATAAAATAATAACTCAACATATTTAAAATAGTGGGAAATATCCCAAATGATACTAAAATGGAAAAATGCCCATATTCAATCAAAATTAAGTCTTTAAAAATATTAATGAGTGAAAAAAAGGAAAACTGAGAATTATTTTATTTTTTAGTTATTATTATTTTATTATTTATTTTCATATAATAACGAAAAATATTAACGATTTTTTTTTGTTATTTCTTTAAACATCAGAGAATAAGCTAAAATGTGTTTTATAAGCTTTTTCTGCAGAAAAACGTGCTATATTAATATCTTTAATAATTGAATGATAATAATTTAAGTATATAATCGTCTAAATATGAACTGAAATTAGAGAATTATATACAGGTAAAATTCATTCGTTCTCTTAACCGATGAATGTATTACAATTTTGGTAATGACTCCTATGTTTACTAAAATGATTTTTTTGAAGGAGAAAATTTCAAATAGTTATGAGCCAAATTTCTATCTCAAATAGCTAACACTCGAAAATATCTTTGGAACTTCTTAAGTTTCATTAAATAGCAAATTAATTTTCTCTATATCCAGAGCAGATCATGAGCTATTATTTGTTTAAACTGTTTTCTAAAGATCAATTTGTATTTGAGTTATATTTTTCAATTAAAACTATTCATATTCGAGAACAAATTAAACTTCTTGATTTTAATTATTGCTGTAAATATCAATGGATGATCATGTAAAATCAGATATTTGTGTAAAATTCATTATTTGTTTTTAGTGGTAGTCAGTTCAATAAACAAGGCAAATCCAAGACACACGTTGCGATTTATTCGACTTTCCACTTACAAACAGGTAAAATATTGAATAGTAATACAGTGTAAATATACTCTCACATATTGCGCTTTATTTTTTAAGTATCGATTTTAAGATCACAGTTGATAACTAATCACATGAAAAACTAAATATAGAAATATGTTTGAAAACAGGAGTAGCTTTTTCTGTCTAACATGTACACATCAATATTTGATTGCAATAAAACAGAGTGCGAAAAATGCAAACTAGCTCGGAAAAATAGCACTGCAACATCAAAGCCTTTTAAACCCATTCGGTGACCGAAATGGTCATTGAATTGTGCTGTTTAAGTGAAGACATCAACCATCATACATTGAAGTAACATCAATAAATTTTTTTGAAGAAATAATTTTTAAAGCAGCAAAAAGTCGAAGCTCATGAAATTCACGACAATACACTCAAAATTAGGTTAAATACTTTTTAGTACACACCATTTAAACGATTTATACAATGGCTAATATATAGACACTGTCAAAGGGTTAAAAATTGTTTTACGTGATACATGTAGAGGAGAGCAAAATGACTGAAATAATGTATCAAAGAAAAAAAAGTATGATTGGCCAACAGTTTTTGTTGTAATATCTAATAACGGATAATTTTCAATTAGGCATTTGTTTCATATTTGGAGATACACTTTTACGAAGTGTCATAAAAAAGTAAATGTGAATATCTTAATCATTTACTTCTGGAGATGACACTTCTCCTAAGCATAAATAGATTTTTAAAATGTTTTTACGTTTATGTTCTATAATATTTGTTTAGTATTTTTTCAAAATTACCCCGTTTACATCAAAATGAACGTTGTTTTAAGCTTCTAATGCGTTACGAGTCTCTTGATATATATATTTATATATATATAACGCACACAAAAGTACAATAGTATATTTGTACATCAAGTAACAAATGGAATAATAAAAGAAATGTTTTTTAAAACTTCAAATACAATCTTTACAAAATTATAAAACTATTTACTGCGAAGTTAAGGCAGCTTCAGTTTGTGATATGTTTATTCTTCAGGTCTAAAATAGACTATCATATATTTTTTTTCAATTTCTAATTCATAATTTATTTCAAAGAAACATTTTAATTCTATTATGAAAAAAATTGCTCTAGTATAAGCTAAACAGAGCTAGTAAAAAATTTTAAGTTCATCGATTGATATGTAATGTTGTATTTTCTTCAGAAAATGCTGAAATCATCAATTAAAGCACTTTGCGCTATTCATCCAATGTTCCAAAAAAAGCTAATTGCTAGAAATAATCAAAATAAGTATTAGAAGATTTAGAAAAAAAAAAGAATTTATTGTTTTATCTACTCTGAAATGTTTTAATAGACTTGTTTTTGGATAAAAGCAGGTTAAATGAAAAATATATGTTATTAAAAGTTATGTAAAATATTAATATTTCAGTCTATATTTGTTCTAATCGTAAAAATCGTAATGCTTTCCGAAAACTAAACAGTTCTCATGTATACCATAAAGCGATAAAAAATATAGGAAATTACGAATCGTAATTGTCTATTTAAAGCCACCCTGAAAAAGTTAGAAGATATGTTTATGTATTATTAAGTTCAAAGAACGGCAATCCATACATATTCGTTGTGCATAAGCCTTATAGAAAGTTTTTACAAAATGTTCAACTCTCCTTTGAGTGAACACATGCTCCTTCTATCAAATATTTATTTAAATATCGATATAGAATAAGTTATGAAGCTTATTGAAGACACATAGACGAATAATTGGTCGAGAAACGTTCAAAAATTCACATAGAATTAACGTCTTCTAGCACAAGTCAAACAACAGATATCACTAATTTTTTTTTCATAATTGTAAGTGAACAATACAATAACATTAAACATGCCTCTCAAATATGTATTACCTTTTCAATTGTACTTAAATGTTTTGATTTTTATCGAATGACATTCAGTAGCATTTTTGGTCTATTATATTGGTCTTAAAATAGTTTTTATCCAATTTATTTTCTCAACTTTGTAATAGTATGTACATCACCGAATCGGCTTAAAATAAGTTTTGATTGATATGATAGTGCAAATTCAGGAAAGAAAGCACACATACATCGAAAAGGATCTCTCATTGAGTTGAGAGTCGAAACATCGATAATATTAACACCGCATATAGGAAATCCAAAGTGCAACTTTACATATATATATGGAAAGCAAAACAGCGTAGTGAGAATACAGATGCTTGCAGGAGAGAAAAGAGCTTGCAGTGTCTGATGCTTTTACAGACTTCTATGCAAACTCATCTGGCACCATGAGTCGACACTTAAATCCAGCGTTCTATTGAGAACGACCAGTGTTTTGGATGACCATAGGACAAAGGCAAAGTCGATAAAATACATTACCTAAACTGTAATTCGGCTCAAAGCTTGGCAAATAACTAATACACAGTAGTTGTCATGAAATTGAATGTTTTCATATATATAAGTAGTGATATAGTCATACTGATAAAATATTTAATACAGTATTAAACTATATTCAAAATTTTAAGCCCAATAAATGATTAAGAAGCAGAAGACTTACAAGAAGAAAGAATATTTTTCAATTATGAATTTTATTTATTTCGGATACAGGTTAGCATAAAAGGAGTATAATTATTTCTGTTACACTGAACTTAGAACTGAACAGATTAGTGAGTGAAGAATTGGTTGTTTGTCTTTATATTCATTTCAAAGTTTGAGTTACACAATTTAATTCATACGTAGTTTTAGATCGATTATACAATACTTATAAAATCCGATTGAAAATTCAGTATCAAAGATGTAACGGAATTTTTTTTTTATAGTGAAAAGCAATTTTTAAATCACAACTACATAAAGCTTAAATACAATACAATACAGCTATGGTACAATAGAAGCAATTTCGTTCACAAAATAATTATTCAAAATAAATTTTAAATCATTGAATGCTTTCAAAAGCTAATTAAACTTAGGAAAATCGACCAATATAAAAATGACAAAGAAAATACACCAATTCATAAGTTAGAAAACAAAATTTAAATTGAAACCAGATTTGCCAAAAGCTTTGAGACCGAGTTGGGAATCTCTGAGCCGTCCACCAAGCATCTATAGGTCAATAAATAAGAAGTAACGGCAGCATTTGTGAAAAATTACATCTACACTTGAAATACTGAATTATACATATTCTAAAGTTGACGACGTTTGTGCGCTAAAATGTTTGAGAGTAATTACGCAGTTTGACGAAATAAATATGCACTGATTGTAAATTCAAACAAAATGTAGTTGCTTATGTCACTGTAGGGGATGGAAGATATACATATTCTAATGAAGAATTTAGTTAAATTTTCTTTTTTTTCCCCAAGAAAATATGCATGATTTTAAATGCATAATTTTAAATAAATAAACAAATTTGATGAAAAAAAGAATTAAAATTAAATATTTTGTTAAATATTAAACAATATGTTGCAGTTGATGTACTTTTAAAGTGACAATTAAAAAGTTGTATTCCAATAATCATTAATAAAACTTTTAGACAGAGGTAAAAATTTGGTCACAGGTTTTTTGTTTGTTTTGAAAAGCAATTTTAGAAATTTATTTTTATTTTACTGTTTTGTCTTTCGTCTATTTTTGTAGTAACTCCCGTCCACACATATGTCGTATCAGGAGTACACTGAAACTCCTCATACGTAAGTGGATTGATGCGTTTAGAAATACAGATATATGTTGTGTGTGTATATTTGTATGTACTGGTGTTGACGACTCAAATGGAGGGAATTAGGAGGGAGGAGAGTTTGTAGGTTATCTCTTCTTTAATCCATGAATCCGGTGCTGACGAGTTTGTCCAAGAAGAACTTCACGTCGCCCAGCTCTGAATCTCGGATTCCGAGGGATTTTAAGAGACTGAAATCCCCAGTTTCAACAGCCATGAAGACATTTCGAAGGTGTTCCAAGTCAGATCTCATCAGATGCAAGGCTTTGCCAAAGTCCTCAAGGGTTTCGCTCTCTGTAAAAAAGATTAATACGATATATATATATATATATATATATATATATATATTATTTTAAAATTTAAACCATATATTAACTATTTCTTTTAAAGGCATACTTAAATTAAGTTCCTTTCGGATTCCAGCTCATACAAATCCAACAAAAATACACCAAAAGATTAAAAATATATTATTTTTATGTTTCAGTGAGAATCTCTTAATTTAAACGAAATCTTCTTTTTAAGATAAAACCACTCATTGAAGATTTTAATGATATATATGTACTATTGCATATGCATTTAAAATAAATTAAAATCTAAATGATTTGTACAATACATTTAAAATTAATATTTTAAAAAAAATACGGTTGCTTTAAGATAAATAAGTGTGACATATTGGAGCTGTTGATTCCGTATTTTATTACATATGATGCATGAAAAGAAAATTAAGAAATATAAGATATTTTTTTTTTTTTAAAAAAAAATACCTCTCCTTCGATAGAAATCTTATAAAAAATGTAGATTTTTAAGAGAATAGTGAAAATTTAGTACATTGTAAGTAACTATAAATTGATTTAATATAGTAATTTCAATTGAATCATGCGTCACAAATATTTAAAAAAAAAAAAAAAACATTTGCTGACCTGACAAAGCTATTGCGACTTTCTGCATTCCACCAAGGGGTTCCAAAGCATCACGGGCTTTGCTTCCAAACAGTTTTTCCAAGTAATTTGGCCCATGGTTCATAATAAGAGTGTGGAGAAAGTTAGCTGTTTCCTCAACTGGAGGGCGTTTAGCTGAGGATAGAAAATAAGATTAATGAACTATAATATGAGGGATTACACAATGGGGCAGTCTGAACAAAATGATAATATTGATATAGAAATTAATTATATTGTATTGTTTCATAATTTTGATTGATCAAAATTCTTAAATTGAAAAACTTCAGTTTTATTAATTGAATAGTCCTCCACCCGTATGTTGCTATTTTACTTAATTTTTAGTAGATAACAATATGTGATTTATCATATAAAATTATTTAGTTATTTAAATTGATTTGGTTTTATTAACGTCGCACTAGATGCAACACGAGGGCTATTGGCGACGGACCACGTAAGTCGGTCAAGTGACGAGGACGACACCTAATCTGGTATCTTCCTCTCCTAACTTCCACACCATACCAACGGGAGGACTTTGAGCCTCGTCAGATTTAACATGTATCAACCCTGGATACAAGACTGCTCTGTAATTTCATTAATTTCGAATCCACGACACGACAAAAACTGTTGGCCATGAGTCCTCTACTATGATCACTAGGTTACCGCGGTTACTGATTACTCGGAATTTTTGATAAGGTGTTATTTGAAGTTCATTTATCTTTGTTAATATAACTGCATAAGAATAAATATTTGTTACCTGTCATCCAATGAAGAAGTCTTAGAAAAATTTTAAAGTCTAGTAATGCATTGTAAGGCACAAATTTCATTCACTCAATTTCCTATTATCGAATAAAATCAATATAAAATCACCTCTTAAATTTAAGTAAAATAAGTCCCCTTTTCTCTGTTTTAGCTCTAAGTTCTGTATAATAGACAGTTTAGATGAGAAACATTTATTTTCGCTCGCAATATTAATATCAGAAAAATTGCAAGAAAAGTTTTTAAAACTTAATCTGTATTGTTTGAAAAGAAACACTGTGAAATTTTGCTTAAAATTCAATACACAAATTTTTAAGAATGTCTCTATGTTTTAAAGCTAAAAAATTCTCTTTAAATGTCCCAAAAGTAAATTTTTTTCTTGTGTTTCTAAAATCTGGCGACAACACCGTCCTTGTATTCTTTAAAATCTAAGTTGGATGTATACAGTTGAATATTATGATACTCTGAAGCATATGGTAAGAAATAATTCTCCAAGTACTAAAAATGAAAATATTCGAATGTAAATAATGGTAAAAAAGTTTCTTATCATACTTTCGCACATCAAATAATAGTTGCTATTTTTTTAATCGAAAACTATAAAACAACATTTTTTAAATTTATTTAGGCATTAATCATTTCGAAATTACATTTTGTAAATGAATCATTGCCAGAAAAGATACACGGACAATTTGTTTTGTCAATTTAGTTTGAGGGCAACATGGGTCTCCTAATAGGTCAAAATATCTATGTATGAAGAGCTAACGCAGTACGATCAATCGATTCAAACCGAGTTTGCTTTGTAAGACCAATGAAAGAGGTCTCAATATTTGAAGAAGGACCGATATAATGAAGAGCCATTCACCAAAAGTATTGGAAATTGGTTCTTCACAAAAGAACAAAGATCGTGTGCGTAATAATTCATTAAACGTAACTCTATTCATATTATCTGCGGGTAAATTGTTATCGCTTTTGAAATAAATTCATAAAGAAACTGAAAAATGAAAGCGAAACAAATCTCTGAATAATATATATTTAGCTTCAATAAAGAATGCTACTTGTTTCAAGAACGCTTTAAAGGAATTCCCACAATTTATTGTCAACTACAAGATGAATAAATTATTTTCATTTCATTATGTACAAAATTATAAGTGAATAAGTTGTTATCTTGAGTTTCAAGAAAGAGAAAGAGAAAATTAGTAAACTGTTCAAGAATAATGTATGTGAGACAAATTAATACTAATTTCCTGCAGAATTTCGTTGGACATCGAAGTAGAAATGTCGCAGTCTAATTTTTTGACCTTTTAAAGGATTCAGTGTCACTTTGGAATCATGCTATAAAAAACTAAGTAGAGATCAACTATTTTTTCTAATGAAGCACTATTCGTGGATTGAACTTTTTTTTGTTTTGTTTCCGCTGATGATTTGAAGCTATTTATAGTTTTAAAAGACACGTTATTTTTCTAATTCAATAATTCTAATTATGCAATTGCTAAAATATATCAGAAGTAGGAATTTCAAAAACGAGTCCTTTTTGGAGTGACTCTATGAGTTTTATCAAGTATTTCAGAAAGATTCACACATTATTCCAAATAAAATTCTATGTTCTTAAAAAATTATCATTATTCATAATTTATGTTTTCCAAATTTTAAAAACTACTTCGATACTATTTCTGTTTCGACTAAAAAGTGATCGAATACACTTATTATTATTTTTTATTTTTAAAATATAATATAGCTTTGAAATTGTATTTAACTCTTTTTTTTTACATCAGCGTTAGCTTACATTCAAGATTAATAATACTTTAAATGTACTTTTTAAATTCGAGTGCATCAATAAAAAAAATCTCGAAAATCACCTCCTTTTTAAAACTGAAAAACCTTTTAGATTTAGGAAAGGATTTTTAATGGGGATTGTAGGCAAGTTTTGTTATTAAACTGCTAAACTGCTGAAGTAAAAATTCTTGAAAAATGTGCCCTATACTTGAAGTAAAATTTAGAAAGAGAGGGAATTCTACTTAACATTAAAAGTTATTTACAAAGAATAGACGTAATGCATGAAATAAGTGCTCAAAATGTAGCCTGAGTGTATTTTCAAGTATGGATATAAAATTCAGGTTACATAAAGATAAGAAAGGGGCTTATTCCCGAGGGGGCATGTTATTGGGATTACGCAATATTAAAAATCGTGTCAACAATTTTATCATTAAAAAAAGATATCTGATAAATTCTGAATTTAGAAATTCTGAATTTCATCAAATATAATTTGATGAAATTTCAATTTTACAACCGAATTTCTTACAGATTATTTACTCAAATATTTCATAATTTTTTACTTAATACTATCAAATATTTATTTACATATCAAAGAATTTCATATCTTTAAATTTTTGAAAGTATAAGACACTGTAATTTGCTTAATTTAAAAGTTATCCTCAAAGAAGGTGAAGTAATGCTTGAAACATGCAACTATACATAAAATAAATGCTTAAAGAATTTTGGGAAAAAAAAAACCAAATTAAGTTAAATTAGGAAGGCTTGTTTTGTTTGGATTCTGTGGTAAATTGTTCCAGTACTACTTAGAAATACTTGAATATTTTTGGTAGTGTTGAAATTTAGTAAGGGTGTGAAATAAATTACTCCATTTATAACTGGGTAATCGTAACTTGAAATGTGATATTTAGCTTAATTACCTGCAGTGCACAATCTGGGATCTTCATCATAACCATCCTGGCAATCTGGAGCGCCGTCACACAGGTACTGAATGGAGATGCAAACAGTTCGCTCTCCAGGACAGCGGAATGGTTGCGTTGGGTGGCAACGATCGGTGTCTGCTACAAAAAAACGCACCTGATTTGAAAACTGGCAAGATTAAATTATACAGTTAAACTATGAGACATAAACGAAGAAAGAAGAGATCAGAATAGTATTAATTTACTTCAGAGTACAATTAGTAGCAAGAATACAGTAAAAAAAAAAGCAATAAAAAATTTCATTTGTATTGAAAATTCCTGTTTCAGTATGATCTACTATATAATAGACAATACTATAAATATATTTCTAATCTAACTTACTACTGTATACACACACGCACACACACACACGCACTCACACATATACGTCATTGTTTTCGTATGGCAGATGAAAAACTAGACGGAGTTGAAAAACAAAAGGATTTTCGAAGCAAAAACTCATTATTCTTCTGAATGTATTACGAACTTGGATAATTATATAGCTTTAAAGTAAAGTAAGAATTCTAAAAAAAAGTAATATTTCTTATTACGTTTTTTTCCCTTTCATTCAAAAAGAAGCATTAAAATTTTTTTTAAATGACGTTAAAAATAATACAACCTAATATAAATCCAATGAAATTAATACAGAAAAAGCTGTCCAGAATTCATATACTTTTTAATTCAGCAAATGTCTTGAATAAATACAAGTATAACAAAAATTTAAGCTAGTTATAAAATGTTTGTAAAAGAATTTCAAATAATATTTGATTTTGTTTGTTCATAAAATGGATTGCTCAAGGCCTCATTTAGATATTAAACAAACATATCACATTCCTTGAACTGATTTTTATTTAATTAAGAGAATTAGGTTTGAATTAAGAATTAGAAACTCTTTCTATTTACATAAAATCCTATGGCATCAATAAAAAAAATCGAAAAAATTATAGTATTTATTTTCATGGAAACCCAATGACGAATAATTAATATTTGTGCTTTGTATGGGTAAAATAAATGCTTTAAAGTAAATATTTTTAATTGAACCAAGATATGTGATATAGTCATCAATTATTTGTTAACTTTTAAATTTTTTCTTAAGAATTTTGTTAGAAAAAGGTAAGGGATTGGGACTGTCATTAAATCATTAAATCTGTTATTTATATAATGTTCTGTGTAAAAATAATAAGCTTCACTAACACTTTTACATTTTTAGTTATTCTTCACTGCTCAATTACTTTTAAATGAAATTTGGATTATTTAACAATCTAGTTCGAAAAATAGTTAAAAATCATTCTTAAAATTTCCAAAATTACTGGCTGGTATTTACATAGTGATAAACATATTCCTGTTGAATAAAACTATGCAAAATGAAATAAATTATTTCTGTAAGTACTTTGAGTAAGTTCTTTACGTTAAAACACTCAGTAATTCTTAAAATTGTAAATTTCTAATAATTTATTTTATTGAAGGAATTTGGGCTGAACTTAGCTATGTTTCAAAATCTTGAAGATTAAATTAATTAGTTTTAATTTCTTAATAGGAAGATTATATATATATATATATATATATATATATATATATATATATATATATATATATTTTATGCTTTTGAATTATTTACCTATATCCAAAAATTAAAAAATGAAGACTGTGCATTACACATGAGTAATACTATGAGCTCAACATCGGAAATGTGTTGTCTGAAAAAACGCACTATATATAAAAGACTATACTGATATATTTGTCTGAGCCCATAGTATTATTTTTGTCTAGACCTTAAGAATAAAAAGCATGGTAGCAGGATAAAAAATGCTTATACCATTTTTATTCAGAATAGATTGGAATTCCGAGTAAGATTAAAAAAAAAAGATAAAGTAGATATCTCTACCCTTTAAAAGATAAAATAATACTTTAACCTTTTTAGAATGAAAAATTATCCTTAAAGAATAAGATATAAACTTCTTAAGCATAAGAAATTATAATTTCACACTCTATAACACAAAATAAGCAATTAAATATTTCTTGAATATTTAACTTATTAACCAAATGCTTTGGAATAAAGAATAACCCTAAGTCATAACCATTAAAAAAAGTAATTTTTAAAGTTTATTCTTTATGAAAATGCTACAATGTGTTTCTTAATTGAATTAAAATTCAATGTAAATGCAAAGGCTATGATTATTCTGCTCTTTTTTTTCGATATTAAAAGAAAAAGGCTACTAAAAGTCAAGTGATATGAATTTGAAAAATTCTTAAAGTTGAACAAATTAAAAATTCTTTTATTTTTATGAATAACTGGATATGAAACACTATCTGGAAGATTACAGTTCTTTAAGGCAAAATTGTTTAACATACTACGTATTTATAAGCCAATTAATTGATTTTTCCTAATTGAATAGAAAACCGATTAGCTTTAATTACTGTTACGATCCATGTCATTATCATTTACAACAGTAATCAAGAGATCGTTCTTCTGGTCCATATTTTGAATGTGTCTGGAAAGTTTCAAAAGAAATACTTCAGAGTAAAGACGAGAAGAGTCTCTTTTCCTATGCGGCAATTAATTGCCAGAGATTGAAATATAACAAAGCAAATGTTTTTTTTTTCATTAAAGTTCACAAGTAATCCTTTATTATTTGGAATAACAAGAACATTATTGAAAATAATTAATGCCATTTAAAAAAAAGTTGCAAAAAAAAAAAAAATGATGAACGGAATTATTTATTATATTTTTGCTTTTTCATATTTTCACTTTTTTAGTATACATCTTACGAGTTAATTAGTGACATGGATTAACAAAGTCAAATTAATTTTCCGACATTTTGACTCTATTTATACTTTTCGTTCACAAATAACCCTAAAAAAATTAATGCAGCTTTTAAATCTCTTTCTTCAATAAATATAAAATAAGAAATAAGTAGCATTCATTACTTGAGTCTCCTATACATATATTATTATTTTTTTTTTTTTTGCTCGAAGCAAATTGTAAGTTTTTAGAAGAGCACTTTATTTATGGAGCCCTAACTTTATTTAAGACAATTTTTTAAGACTTAAGTAATTAATATAAGCGTTGTTTTGCTAATGGGGACATTCTAAACCTCTAATTAAAGAAAATCCCAAGAGCTTTACAGGACTTAAAGAATGAATTAAGAAAACGTATTCACTTCTTAACTTCCCCAATTTCTTCTGTGCTGTCTTGTTTAAAACATGAATTATTTAAAGTTAACTTAAAATGTATTGCAGCGATATTTGTTGGTAATTAATCTATTAGTCTTTTTATAAAATAGGAAATTGCAAGTATCTTTTTCATGTCGTGTATTTAAGTGATTCAGGTATACAATTCACAAACTTGTTTATTTAAATAATTTAATTAATTTGGGCTTGGTTCGTTGAGCTTAAGGCACATGTTCATTACTATAAAATTCCAAGAACTTAACAATTGAAATTTTTTGTCAGTTTATGGGCTTATTCCAGAGATTGAGTTAGAAGCTGTATTAATTGTATAAAAGGTGTCAGAGAAATTTATTAGAAAACGGAGCGTTGATGTAACACAACGAGTAGAGTAATATTTACTGGTATGATTAGCAGAAAAGTAAATGTTATTGAATTCCTCCTTTATAAGAAAAAGAGGAAATTGAAATATTACAGATTTATGTAGCACATACAGTTTCGTTGTACATATTAACAGGCGAAGTAAGAATCGCTGTTCTCTTTGGAAAATTTTTACAGTAGATTTGATCCTGTATGCAGCAATATGTGTTTGAGAGACGAAATCTATTACAGATCTACTACTTCATATGTCTTCAAGAAAAAGTTGATTAAATTATTATTAAGGTATTACTTAAGAACAATAATTGTCAATGCCGCTTCGACATATAACCTGCTTTGTTTATTGCGTTTCTAGTACTAAAAGTGAGATGCGAGATTAATTTGTATATTATTCATTTAGTAGCGATGTAATTCTTCTTCTTTTGGTTGCAAAATTTTACGGACACCCTTCGCATGAGATTATATTTTGGAGAAGCCAATGGGTTCTATCTGCGATAGTTTTCAACTTAATCAAGTAACAAAATGTGTTTTAATAATCACTTCACAATCGATTTTGAATAAATATATTTTTCTTAATTAATTATATAGAGAATAGGTTTTCTTGGAAAAGGAAAGTGAAAAGGTATTTTCATTTTCTATAGTTGGATATTTCTTTCGGGTTGATGTTTAATTTTTTTAAATGCTCTAAAGAGAATATTTAGAAGAAAGTTAATGAAAAATTCAATGCATTTATTTATGTGAGCAAAAGTAAACGAATTAATAATAACAAATCAAGGATGATTAATTTTTAAATGGGTCTAGATCCCCGAACTTTACTTTAAGTATGATATTTTCCCTTTAAAGCGTCGAGTCTCAATTTATGTTTGAAATATTTTAACTTTCTTCATATGCTGATGTTTGTTACTTCAAACGCTAATTAATTATAAGAGTACTCTATGTTCTGTTTAGATGTTTCCTATTATGATTGAGTGATTTTGTAATTACCTTCTTTATTGTAGGAGCAATAGTTTTCACACATTTTTGAGCTAATTACACAAGCGGAAATTTAAATAACATGCAAGTTTAATAGATATTACTACTATTAAAGGTATTGTATTTATTACATTGCATAGTATGTTACACTTCTGTTGAACATTAAATAAACGGGTAAGAAATAGTCTGATAGTGTTTTTGGTCTATTAATAACACTCAAGAATTCTATTCTTTTTTTTTTTTTTATTGGAACGAGTTGGGAGGCAAATAAAAGTTAAATTGCTTTAATATGTTGGAATGTTTTTATAAAAATACAACAATGATGCTCAATGTGTAATGCGATTCTCAAAAAATATTTTGAAGGGAAATAACGAGTGATATACAAACTAGGATTCACAAAAATAAAAAAAAAATTAAAGTCGGGAGTGACAAAAACACTTCAAACAACAAAATTGTAAAAATATGTATGTAAAAACGATATTATGAAGTCAAATTATTTTTCTTATCTCGTTTTTTTAATAATCTCACTGCAATATATATATATATATATATATATATATATATATATATATATATATATTTAGATTTAAAATAAGCTTATATTTTTTCATGGATTTTAATAATGTGTAATTAAAATTCAGGAAAAGTTTAGAGAGAGAATTTCCTGGGTTTCAATAATACAAATAAAATTCAGGAAGAGTTTAGTGTGAAAACAAATGTATTAAATCGAATGAATATGTAAGTTAACTTGGTTTTGTATATAAATTCATTTTTTGAACCCATAAACTTATGCTAAAATTGTTGTCGAACAACAAGGATTCTATGCAGATTACAACGGGATCAATAATTCAGAGCACATGAATTTGAAATTCCCCATAATTTGCAAAGCTAACGAATCTTTAAAAGCAATGAAAGCCTAACTGAATCGTCTTATTTTAACGAAAGTTGGAAATGAATAATTCAGTTTCCTTTGAAGTATATTTATAAAAGCCATATTTTCAAATGGTAATCTTTTTCTTTTATTCATGAACATTTTGAATGCTTAAATTTATTGCATTTATTTTTCATTGATTTGCCTTTAAATTTTCACTTTCGTAATTATGCAGGAACCCTTTTTCTTTATGCAAAGCACTCTTTTGCTCGAAAAGAGAAAAATATTCAGCAAAATCGCTTTCCATCATTCTTGTAATCTACTTTCTAGTTTCATTCATATTCGCAGTTAAACTCTTATGAGTCTCTTAGTAAATTCTAGCTATCTATTTTTATGTTGACAATTTTTCTTCAATTTTCGTTTTATTTCCTTTTAGCTTCCCAAACAATAAAGTGATATTTGGTTGCACATAATCCCATTTGGTTACTAGTAAGTCTCCTTATTTCATGTTGAAGTGATTTGTTGAAAAGCCTTTTTAATTCCAAGAAAATAATTATATCATTGATTACATATTATTGACTTATATACCATTGGTTAATGATTTTAAGACAACAAAAAAATAGTTTGAACTCGAACCAAATCTAAAAATACCTTACCTCTAGTTTATATTTTACAACATATGTTTTTGAAAAAATAGGATATTAGACTATTCACTGATAAATAATGCTTATATATAAGCTAATATCTTATGATATACCTCGGTTATAAATAATTACTTATTTACCAGTAAATGAATAAATACTACATCAAATAAAGCAATCTTTCTAACTTAGAACAACAATATTTTTTCAAAAAACACCCGATTTCTATGTTTAATCCGCGGATTACTTTGGTATGCAAAAATACCAGAAATTGTTTTGATAACCATTTTTTTTTTCTTATAGAATTTTAGTTTTTCTCGTCCTTTACATTAATTGTAATGGTTGCAAAATTGAGAATTACCAGTTTTAATAAAATAAAACTCTAAAGACATCAGTATCCTAAACTAAATTTTCGTCTATTTTTATTTTATAAGTTACATGGAGCAAATTGAGCCCAGCATTAATTCAATTAAGCTTAATATGTTTCCCGTTTTCATTTTACAGTGATTATAATACAGCAAGAGTTGCAAATCATTTACTTAAGATACATCATAATAATGTATCATAAATAATTTATAATATGGGAGTTGCATTCAAAAATTTTGACTCATTTATCATTTATTGAGCGCTGATTCACGTACCAGATCAAGATGTTGAGTCGAAATAAACATAAAGAAGTATTTTTTGAAAAAAATTATTTAAAAAAATTAAGATGTACAAGAACGTAGACAATTTCTATTTAATATATTTTTACTACGCATTTGAAAAAAATATGTGCTTTGATTTGTAAAAATGATGTATATATATATATATATATATATATATATATATATATATATATATATACAGGGGGTGGACAAAAATATGGAAACACCTTGTAAAATGCATGTTTGAAAAGAAAGATTGATTTTAATGAAATATGTAGGTGGCGCTGCCGTTTTTGACTACTAACGCCACCTATACAACTTCGTAAATGTGCTAAACAGTTCAGTTGTTGTCGGAGTACTGTTATGTGAGGTTGTCATTGCATTATGTCAGAGTTAACAGACTTCGAACGTGGGCAAATTGTTGGAGCACGTATGGTAGGTGCTTCCGTAAGCAAGGTAGCCGAGGTGTTTAGTGTTTCAAGAGGTACTGTATCGAAGATTTATTCCGCATATTTGAAAAGCGGAAAAACATCATCTGCTAAATCACAGCGCGGACGAAAGTGTGTGCTGAGTGATCGTGACAGACGATCATTAAGGGCAATTGTGACGAAAAATAAGAAGACCACAGCTGCAAAAGTTACTGCTGAAATGAATGTTGTGTTACAGAACCCTGTGAGTACCAAAACAATTAGAAGGGAGCTTCATAAACAGGGAATTTCTGGCCGTGCTGCAATTGAGAAGCCACTCATCAGTGATGCTAATGCTCGTAACAGGAAAAGGTGGTGTTTAAGTCATAAAGCCTGGACTATAGGGCAGTGGAAGCGTGTAATATGGTCTGACGAGTCTTCTTTCACATTGTTTCTCTCTTCTGACCGAGTTTACGTCTGGAGAACGCCATCTCAAGCCTATAATACAGACTGCTTGTTGCCAAGAGTGAAACATGGCGGGGGTTCTGTTATGGTTTGGGCAGCCATATCGTGGTTCTCTGCTGGCCCCATGATAACTGTGTCAGGGCACATGACTGCCAAGACTTATGTGAACATTTTGGCAGATCAAGTTCATCCCATGGTACAAACTTTGTTCCCCGATGGTGATGGTGTCTTCCAAGACGTCAAAGCCCCTGTTCACATAGCTCACATTGTCCAGGACTGGTTTTCTGAGCACGAGGAGGATTTGTCCCATCTCCCCTGGCCACCACAGTCACCAGACCTGAATATTATCGAACCTTTGTGGTCTACATTGGAACGGAAAGTGCGTTCTCGTTATCCACCGCCAACATCGTTATCTGAACTTGCCACCGTTTTGCAGGAAGAATGGTATAATATTCCCTTGGCACACATACAGGAACTGTATTTATCCATTCCGAGAAGACTGCAAGCTGTTTTGGATGCCAACGGGTTTCCTACACCATATTAAGCAAAGAAACATGTTTTTTAAAAGGTGTTTCCATATTTTTGTCCAACCCCTGTATATATATATATATAGTACTCATTTTTTAAACGAAGTATTTTATCTAGAGTGAATTAATTATTTATCATTCTACTAGAAGATAAATAATAATAATGATAATGAAGTAGATAAGTGTAATTAGATGTAGAATGTTACTAATAACATACTTCAACATGTGTGCCACATGTTGATATACTGATACGAAAATATGTATTTTTCTGTAAGATAATTTTTAAAAGACATGAAAAAAAAAGTATTACACAAAACTTTTAATGTTTCAAAAGAAAGTAATATCGCAAAGATTAAAAATTGTTAAATCTCAATTAGCATTTAAAATGCAATACTCTTTAAGTCTTCGTTATAAAAATAAAGTTCAGTGCTAAAGAATGATATAAATATATGATATTTTAATGTTTATATAAATTTATTAATTTTCTAAAATGTTCAATATGCATTCTTATTTTAGTGAACAGATATTAAAATATTTATTTTTTAAAAATGTTATTTGATACATATCATAAAAATTTATTTCTTACCATTATTTTAGGAGTGATACTTACAATAAATAAATTAATAATTAATAATATCTTCGGTTGTATAATTTTTTACATATATGCATTTGATTTATTTTTTGCTCCAAATAGACTACATTATTTTGTTTACTACTCACAGATACTATGTATAATTTTGAACCTTATTAGGTAAATAGTAAGTTACTTATGTGTTATATACAACGATTGTGTTCGTTTATCTTAAGTTAAAAATAATATTACTTATAACATTCATTGCAAAATTATTCTTATTTTTTAATTACCTTGAAAACAGATTGGAAGATTATTTTAGTTTGCTATAAAATACCTTAGACAACATACTAAAAGGCATTTTGATTTATTCATGTTCTCTATGAAGTTATGCTAAATCCTAACAATTAAGATTGTTTGAAATATCAGTCACCACAAAGAACAAGCGCTTTTAGGATTAAATCTAGGCTTAACATTTCCCATTTATTACAGCTAAGCGGATAGAGTTTAAGGAATCACATCATAAAAGAGACAATACACCTCCAGAAGAAAAAGGAAGACAAATTCTTTTATCAGACACAATCTAAGAAATACGACAGATAGATCACGACAGATGGAGAGAAGTGATGAAAGCAATAAGAATTTCTTAATAAAACAAACAGAAAACTCCCGAAAGACAGACGGAAAAAAATACCTTTCAATAATAGTCGAACAAAGAACGCAAACGTTGTCTGAAGATATATTTCGAGTACTATATGTTCCATTGGCGGAACTCTTGTGAAGCATACTAGTCTTAAAGAGTTGTATTGTTAGAGAAAAATAAAATATGAAATATTGATTAATAATCTATATACCTTGATAACTAAACATGAATGAACAGTAAATAATTTACTTTCTTAGAAAATTGTTACAAAATTTTTATCCTAAAAGATAGAAAAACATAAAGAACTCTTCATGGCGTGCCTGAAAAAAAAAGCGTAGAAGTTAATGAACTTACAAGATAACAAAAATTTTATTAAAAGACTGAAAATAAAAATTCTTTATTTTCAGTCTTTGCAATAAGACATCTTTGCGCTTTGGTATTTATAGAGGCGGAGTTCTGATAAAAATAATAAATTCATCATGAATATTGGTATATACTTCTTCGCAGTTAAATTATTTGACAAAATCAGTGCACAGAGCAAGCTTATTTTTTTTTAAAAAAATGAAGGAATATGAAAGGATAAACTTTTCAATAAATGCCTTTATCATTTTTTTACAGAATTCATTTTGAAATTAAAATTGTCTTTTTTTCAAGAGGTGTAGTTATTAGTTTTACTTCTTTAATTTTTATTTTATTCAAAAGAGAGAAAAATTTAAAGATCGTTGAGTAGATAAAATCCTAAATTCAATAACTTAGACTATTGATCACTAGATGGCAGTACTAGTTAAAATGCGCTAAACTCTGGATTCTGTTTTAATTATCCCTGTGTGTATGTTACGGAACTTCTCATAAAATGTAAGGAATGTTCTTGTAGCTTTATATCCCATAAAATCAACCAATTGTCTCATAAGAAAATGAACAGTTCGCCTTAAATACAAAACTAACTCGGGAAAAAAAAAAAAAGAAAGAAAGCGGAAATACTTACTTGAAATATTACTTAAGAAATCAATATTTCCAATTTGATTCAAGCATGCCAGTTAAAGAAACTGCAAATTATTTCCAAGTGATTGTAAAGATAGCAATGTAGAAGAGGAAAAATATTTATAGGAGGAATTTTTGAATTTTCGTAAGAGGTGAGGAAAACATTCGTTTTGAAACGACAGAGAAATATGTGATTTTTAACAGATGTATCAATTCCGAAAAATGAAATCTTGGGAAATAACTGCTCCCATTAGACATTGAAATTTTCTATTTTTCGTTCAGAGATTATTTGTTATCACTAAAGATTTGATTCTTTGTTACAAAAAAAAAAAAAAAAAAAAAACCCTCTTTAAATCAAGGTATTTTCAGTGTCTACTGCAGATGATTGATTCATCTTCTGTAAAAACAGCATTTACTTTAAGCTAAAATTAGAGAAAAAAGTGTAAAATAAAATTCGAATCGACTAAAGAGTGCACAAGCCTTCTATATTTTATTTTTTAAAATCCGTAAAATAGCCTCGGAGCAACAGAATTAATATTACAGTTGTCTACAGTAAATGGAACATTATAAAAAAAAAAGACTGAGTGCTGAACGACTAAATACTTTTCGAGAGAATTTTTCTGTGATAACAAATCATATCTGAGCAATAAATATATTGAAAAACTAGAAAAAACCAAATGAATAAAAATCGACAATGACAAAATATTGCTATGTCACACACTTATAAGTCTACCGTTTCAAATTGCTCTAAGAAACACGAGCATAAAATACTATCTCACAGCTTTCATCTGTGAAAAATTTGCGGTTTTAGTCTTTTTCGCAACTTTTCAGGTAATGCTCAGAAAACAAAAATTTTGCTCAGGGGAAAACTCATTGATCTAAGAAAAAATTCACGTCTTTAATTTGTGCGTACTTAGAACAGAAATTAATCACATAAAGATGTAATAATTTATTTTAAAATAATGAGAAAAATAATGCGTGTGTGTGAAGTGGAGTAAACTTAATATCATAAAAACAATACATTCATTCAACAACATCAATCCCCAATGATTAAAACAATGCAATGAAAATCGTTTGAAACGTATTTGAGAGGACCGAAATACTTTTCCGTGATAAAAGAGTTTCGTGTTAATCGTTGCAATACATATAAAAATATTGTTCAACACATCTGATTATCTGCACTATTTACACTTCAAATAATTTTACAAAATCAGTACAAAATAAGCAAAAAAATCATCGAGTTTTTCAAATAAAAAGAATTGATATTTTTCAGCATCAAATTGTCAATAAATTGTTCGCTATCTTCCATTGCTGTATTCATTTTGTGGTAACCGAGCAAAAGTGGCAACCACTATTTATTTTGTTTGGGTGAAACGAAAAAATAAATTAATCAAGGAATCTGGTTTTGAGAAGCGAAACATTTTCTTTTCATGCGATTTTTGTTTCGTGTTAAAAAAATGAATGGAATTGCATAGGATTTTGTCGGAATCGCAGTATTATTTCACGCTTTCATGTTAAACGTTTTTCACTGCTTTTTAAACACTACAACACTATAGCCACTACAAACTGAAGAATTATAGCTATTTGGAAGACAAAACCGCACCCCATATACAAATATACGAAATATCTTTACGATTTTAATTTTATGCCATTGAATGAGACATGTAGAACCATCCCATACAGCAAAGAAACATAAAATAATTCAGTTTATACTTTTTGTGAGTGGCTTTGCACCATTTGAATCCAGAAGATTATCCGCATTTCGTCTAGGTTATAGCCAACACAAACACCTCAATTAGTGATCCTTTTACTTTGGCTACATTGGTAGTTCAAGTTAATGTCTGATATAAACTGACTGAAACACTGTTCTCTAGATCCTCGTAAACTCTGCGTTAGTTGTTGTAATTAGATAAAAGAAAATATTACCCTCTCTCTACGCTTCTAGCGATAAACGTATATTAGACGTTCGGGGCTGGCTGGAGAGTTTATCTGACCACGTTAGGAGCACAATCATTCTTATGTATAGCCAGACGTACAGAACAAAGAACACTTTAGAACGGCAAGTGGTTAAGTACAACAGCTGCTACAATACAATTGAACAGGGAAGCAATTGTTTAATTTGAGAATTAAAGGAACAATTTTACCAATTGAACAATTGAAACAAACTTATAACTTTCAGTACTTTTTTCTTCGTTAAATGCCGAATCGATTCAATGCGCACTCTCATCCCTCGTTTTGCTCGGTACTTAATTTACACGGCTTCTTCGTTTTTATACTGTTTTTTAATAAATAATAATAATAAAAGAGGGGAACTAGGTTATTTTGATTATTTTGTAATTTATCATTTATAAATTAGATGAATGTCATATTAAAGTAATATTTGCTCATATCCGAAATTGTTGTCGAAATAGTAACCAACATCTGAATTAGTGGAGCAGTACTTATGAGAAGCGTGGATGAATTTGGTGCTAGTGGCTCGGATGTGATGCTGCATCTGCATAACCAAAGAAAAGGAGAATTCTAACTTTTCAATTCAAGAAAAGTAAATGTTTGAAATCTTGTATTGTTTTTTTTTTTTTGTTTGTTCGGAGCATTATCAATTTGCTTATGCTTTTATTTGAAAGAAGCATTGTTCATTTGTGTTTTTTTTTGTACCAATATTGCTAATCTGAATTTATGTTTTTCATTTTCAAAAATAAATTGAAAACTTGTAAGCATCAAATTGTTCTTAAGATCATCGAACAAATACTATTTTTTTTTTCATGTGATCCTGACCTCATTTATTTCGGTTTCAGTTTGCTGTTTTTTTTAAAGAACAAATCTATTCGTGCAGTGTAAATCGGGATCTGAGTGTTCTTGTTTAGGGACGAGTTAACCGTTTGTAAGTTGGTTATAGCACAAAAACAACAAACAAAATGCTTTCAAATATTTTTCAATACTTTTTCAATACGTTTACACACTTTAAACTGGATAAAATCTAAGGGGAGGCTTAAGTCAAATGCATCACAAGAATTCACTGAAAGTTTTGACCTTTTTACGGTAAACTGTTTACTGTAGTGCTTATTAGTTATGCACTTATGTTATTCTTTGCTCTTCCATCGAATATCAAAATTAATTAATCTATTAGTTTAGCTAAAGTCTATATTTGCATTTATATAATGAAATTAATTTTAAAATTAAAAAAGACTGCGACTCTCGAAAAATGGTAACGAAGATCAATTCATTTAACTAATATGAGTGATTAATTAAATTTTTAATCACCTTTATTCTCAATTATCCCTTGTAAACTTTGCATTATTAGATACATGAATTACAGCTATATTTCTATTTATACCGATAACCCTTTGAATCCGTTACAGATAAAGTAAAAATAATTAAATCCAACGATCTGATTCCATAAATGAGCCGATGGTAATGAGATTAATTAATTATCTCGAGACAGTGTAAAATAAATTTGATTTATGATTTCGAAAAGAGGCTTAATTGAATCTTAATTAATGAATCGTGCAAGTAATGATAGATCATGCTGAAATTTAATAGAAGAATTAAGTTCATAAAATGTTCATTTAGCAATTTTAGGTCAATAAACATTACAAAAAAATATAAAAAAAAAGCACGTATTCATTAATTTAATTATACATATACACAGTGAGAGAGAGAGAGAGAGAGAGAGAGATTTATAACATTTACTATTCCATAGATAAGTTTCAGAAAATCTGTTTGGATGAACATTTTCCTTTGAATTTTATTAACAGAAATTTAAAGTATAATATATATAATTATAATTTTTAATTTTTCTTTTTTTTTTCTGGTTACAATTTTTTTTTAAATTTGTGTTTTTAAGCATTTTTTCCCTCTTTTTATTTTGTTTGTAATTTTTCTTTTCTTTTTTTTCTTTTGGCTAAATTAAAAAAAAACGTCAAAAAAGCTTTTTATTAGATTAAAGCCTTTTTTTTTGCAATAGTATTCTTTTTCTCTGACAGATGGCATTGCTATATTTGGTTTTAAAGGCAGTAAAATATTTATAGGTTTGTGTTAAAATTTTGCTTTACATAAAAAGATAAATTACATTTATCTTAAGAAAGCTAATCATAATTCATTTCAAGTAGATCATCTGAATATATCTATGAATAATAAAATTTCCTCTATCGATGTAATTATGATCATAAAAATGTAAGTATATATATCATATAAAAAGTAAAAATGAAACAAGTATATAAGCTAATAAAAAATTACATAATTATCGCGATAAAAACAAAACATTATGAATATTAAAAACTATTATATAAATACTTATTATTTATAAGAAATATGAGTTCATTTAAGTGCTAAATAATTAGAAATCATTATACTTAACTACTTTCTTACAAATATATGATTGCTTTGCCAATGTTTTTGGTAGGAATATTTAACACTATAAAGTCATCAAAAATGTATTTCGAATTACTTCATTATATATAGATTACTTCATTATATATTACAAAATTATCAAAAAATAGATATTTTCTTTAAAATTTAAAATAATATATACATGTTACAATTTTTAATAAGTTATCTGAATAGATATGATTTGATTATACAGTATTAAAAGTTGATTACAATGATAAAAATTAGGAATGTATACAATTCCCACACAGTAAATTAAAAAGATGCTACACATAAAAGTTTAAAGTTATAAACAGAATTTTTTTTAAAAACTTATTCACTTATTTTTAAAAGAAAGCTCTTTTGATTCCTTTAATTAAAATGTATGATTTTAATTTACGAAATGTAATATACATATCTACAGAATATTTTTTAATGAAATTTTTATTTTTGGCTTTTTAACAGCTGAAAATCCAGATACTCTTGGAACTTAACAAATAAATATATAATAAACAACATATATATACATATATATATTGATATATATATATATATATATATATATATATATA
>BMAW01068237.1:474275-499685 GCA_019974015.1 Nephila pilipes
TATATATATATATATATATATATATATATATATATATATATATAATGCGCTCTTATAGTTTTCTTCTCAAGCCCACTCTCACTTTTCGACATATTTCATACTGGTTAAAAAAACTAAGTCTTGACTTTTATGTACATATTTTTAACTGACTGGATATTCTGATTTTTAAAGTACTTCTTACTTTAAATGCTCAACATTTACAGCGCAACTGCTAAGGCTCATAAGTAAAATATCACAAATCCTTGGAGAATTTTAGTAATTTTTTTCATGGTACCTGAACTCCAAAGAAAATATTGACTCGAGATTTCACTTTAGCCGTGGAAGATGTTGATACTCAGTTGAGATTCAAGCTATGAATTTTTCATCCCCATCCAACCCATTTCCTTTATTGGGGTAGAAACGTCACCAAACACGAAATGCTGGAGTACATTCAAATGAACGTACTTTCGCTGAAGTTGTTTTTTAAAGATTTTTGAAAGCAAACGCTTCATCTTCCGCTAAAACGATTCCATAACGGAGTTTGAAAAAGAAATCTATCTTGAAGTTGTGCATGTAGCCTCTTGAAATTTTTGCACACTACATGGAATTTAGAAAAGTGGATAATGCTTTCATAAAGGAAAGATGGAGATGATGCTACTAATTTGACAGGTCACGGAACTCTTACATTCGTGTTTAATGAAACTTTAGAGTCTTTTACATTAAAAAAAAGAAGGGAAATTTCTACTCTGAGTTATTCACCAAGAATAATTAACGGCTCTCAGACATACTCAAAAATGATTCTGGCTTTTGGTTTGAGAGAAAGGCTGTTGAGTAAATTATGGTTTGTTATAAACGGAAACACGAATAGGGTTTAATCTGTTTATTTAACACGCTTATTAAATATTCTGTTTGTCAGTTTAATTACTTCAAGGTTTCTAGAACTAATTTAAAAAAATGTTTACCCATGTTGTGTTATTTTAAAAATAGAATCAAAACGTAACTGTATACATTTTTTTTAAAAAAATTATCTGAAATAAATGCATAGTTATTTGGAAATAATGCATTTTCTCGTCAATTTTATGTTATTTATGTAAAATTTCATTACTATAGTGCATAAAAAACAGTTAATTTTAAAATTTTTGTAATACAAGAGCTCCTATTAAGAACTCAATGAGGTTTAGGATTTATTATTTGGTCTGAAAATGTGACGATGAAAGATATTTTTAAAAGAAAGGGAATTTGATACAATGGGAAAATCATACTGCATTTTATTTTTAAAATAAAAATATGGATAAAATTTTACCGAAATAAGTTGAACCGATTATAAGAGCCCCAAATGGATTTTTTCTCATGCCAGTTAAACGACAGAGAAGGAATTGTAATATATTTACAAATATATATTAGCAGGATAGTAATAGTAGTAGTAGTAGAGAGAGAGAGAGATTAATGAGTATCTCTCATTGCTCTTCTAAATCATGCAGAGAAAACTCTTTAACCTATTTAACATTAAAATTTAAAATAGAGCAATTAATGTTAATTGGACAAGTAATTAATAAGCAGGATTTCAGGTTAAACTTAAAGGAAAGTAAAAAATAAAATAAAATAAAGAGAGGAAATGAACACAAACAGTATTGTTTTATTAACAATGTTTCGTGAAAATTGCAATCTTATTTGAACTTATTTAAAACAAAGTTCTTACGAGTTATGCTTTGTGATATAGCAAGTAGTTGACTTGTAAATATTAGGAAAATACATATTGATAACTATTTTGGTTTTTTAAAAAGTAATTCATTTTTTTTTCATTTAATATCCAACACATTTTATCATTATAATGCAAATGAAAAATATTGATTTTGTAAAAGAAGGAGAATGAAGTTATATTTGCTCTAAAAGTGATTGGAGGAGAACTTCAACATGTGACTTAAATTCTAATTACCTTGGAGAAAGATAAATTTAATCTAAAATTTTTTTGCAAAATAACGGAAATAATTTTCTCTTAGTTTCAAAAGAAGCTATCGAAGCTATTATAGAAGCTAGAAGCTATTGCCGTGGTAAAAAGATCCCTAATAAAATTAATTATTATTTACGGTCCATGTAATTAAGAGCCTGTGAAGATTATCATAAAAGTTAATCATTTCTTCATACGCACAAGTTAAAAAAGCCTTTGCCTTCTATAAGTGTTAAATTAAATTAATAAGAGTTTTCTTAAACTGTGGAATATTTTGGAGCATAAAACATTCTTTGCAAACATAATTATACTTTGTTGAATTTCCGTTGCTAATAAAACATCGTAAAAATCCTTTGAAATTCCACTCATTGAAAAATAAAAGAGCATGGAGATTTAAAAGTTTATTGGTATTAAAAAAGAGCTTTTATAGTTCTTAGGAGTGAGAGAGAGAGAGATAAATACAATTAAATAAAAGACTCGCACATCAGAATAAATTCCTATGTTTTGTGTGCGAAATGAAAGGCATCCAGAATTGAACTGAGCTGTATAAAATTTTACTTCTTAAGCAGAAATTACCTTGCTCGAGGATCCATTTAGGAAAATTGAAAAAAAAGTATTACTTTCGATTTGGAAGAACTTATAATTAATACAGGTTATAAGAAATGAAAAGAAAAATTATTGCAAACCTTTTAATACTTCTTTTTTTTTATTTATTTCAGAAGCATTTGAATTAATCTGAATCTTTTATTTTTCTTACTGAATTAGTTAAAAGTGTAAAATTTAAATTACGGAGCTTGCTTATAATATTGCTGGAAAATAGAAACTGAACAATTCATTTGACGATCAACGTAATATAATTGGATGCAAGTGCTTTGAGAGTAACAATGACGCGCATGATATTTATTTAAATAAAACTGTAAGCTCTTGTAAGAAAATTTCTTTCTTTAATAAGCATGATTGAAAGAAAAGGTAATCAAATTTATTATAAATTTGCGGTTTTATCCTGTAGAGAGGCTTAATTAACGGAAAAATATGAATATGATTTACTTTATTATTTTTTTTAAAAGCTAAAACGTTTTACTTGCTGACAACTCGTTTTCCTTAATTTATAAGGAAAATTAAAGAACTATTAAGAGTATGCTCGTTTCTCTGTTAAGGATTTTATTTATTTTGACACCAACACTGAAATCATCATGTACACAATTTTACATTCCTAATTTTTTAAAATGTATTGTTCAACTGCAACGAATGCCTTTTTTCCCTTACAAATCTTTAAAAGCTTACGAATCATGTGCGTACACAATTTTAAAACTTATTGCACGTGGATATTCTTTCATTAGTGTAATAAATTTCAAAATAAACAGTTTTAAATCTGGGATTTAAAAATGTGTGGGATATAATCAAAATATTTTTGCCCTTTTTGATTTTTATGTCTTAAACTTCAAAGCATTTAAGAGTTTATTGTAAAATAATTAGTAAAAAAGAATCATTATACTCTTTGAAAAATGTGTTTCTGAGAATTAAAAATCAACACAATTTTAATTTTACAAAAATTACAAAGAATTTCTATTCCATCTAAGAATATATATATATATATATATATATATCACTGTTTCTTAAAATAAAAATATGTGATTTTTCATGGGAAGGGCTGATTTTTTTTTTTTTTTTTTTTTTTTTTCAACTCGTATCTCAAAACTAATTTCAAACTTCATTGTTTACTTTTAGGTGAAAAGAATGTTTATGGGGAGTATGGGATTTTGAAACTTAATTTTTTTGAAAAGGAGGCATAAGAGTTAAAAGTATTTTTACAGAAATTAATATAAAGAAAAAAGAAATCAGATTTCTTATTGCAAAAGATTTTAATGCACCTACAAAGCGTTATTTTTTTCTTGCTAAGAAGAGTCAAAATATCTTTGGCATCAACAAAAACATCATGGTATATATATAACATAGAAAGTGCACTTACTCATCTTAGCTCATTTTGTTTCTCAAGTAAGACTACAGAAATCGAAGAGGAGAAAATGCTCTTTCACTCAAAGTAGTAGATATAGAAAGGACTCTACTAAGATTTTTAGAAGTTTTCCTACAATTAGAAATTATTCAGCATTACTCACATGCAGAACTTCCTCAGAAAATTTTGGTAATTTTTCCAAACCGGCTACCCGTCTGTAATACAGTTCAAACTCCTCCATAGCTACAACTTAAGTGCAACTGACATCTTCCTGATATCGTTGTGCTAAATGTTGCATCAGTTCATGCTGTTTAGAGTTCATTTGAGAGTAGGTACAATCTTCAAGAAGATACATGAAACTTTCTAGAAGCGTTTTGTGTTTCTTCCTTTGAAAATTTGTCTCAAATAAATTCAGCGCAATTAATAAATCAACTGATGTGATTGTTTATTAAAGTCTCGCTTAGAAGCAACACAAAGGCGACTGAAATCGAACCTCACATATTTGAACCTCGGTCAAGTGACAAGGGCGACACCTGAACTGACACCTCCCTCACCAAATTTCCACATCACACAAATGGGGGGGGGGATTTGGTGATTTAACGTGCATCAGCCCCGCTACAAGGCAGGTCTTCAGAGGCATCAAACTCGAACCCACGACTGGTCGAAAATGCCGGCTGGGAGACCATGATAATAACTACTAGGCTACAGTGGTCAATTAATATATCGAAATAAATGAATAAGTCGGACTGTATAAGACATCTCAACTGTAAATAACTGTATAAGACATCTCACTACAAGTAACTAAACATCCGCTCGTCTTAAAAGCAGTGCTACCGGATTAGTTTAAAGCAAATATGACAAACTGTTCTTGATAATATGAGGAACAAAACATGGTCTGAAGGAGGTAATGTCAGTACTATAGTATTAAGTTTTGGAGATAATTACATATCTTTTTCAACTCCGTATTGTTTTAAAACCTGGATATTTTTATGCAAGCAACTCCATGCACATTGCGAAAATGAAAATATATTTCATTTAAATAAAAATAAAATTTTTATTTTATTAGAAGTGATCTGTTTAAACACAGTACTCAGCAATCCTTTTGGGGAGGGATTACAATTCCGTATCCCATTCACATCGCTGCGCCACTGATTAAAATGTATTTAAATTTTAGTTTTTTTTAGTTTAGTTTAGTTTTTATTAACGTCACATTAGAAGCAACACGAAGGCTATTGGCGACGGACCTCGTAATTTAAAATATATTTAAAAGGACTGCAGCTCAATTTAGAATTGTCTATTTCAAAAATAAAAAATCTATATACACAGAAAAATATTAAAATAAAATAAATCAAAAATAAAAGTTATATAAGAATTTCCTAACATTTCTTTATTAATTATTGCTCTCGTATTTATGCTATTTTTGCAAACGTTACATTCTATTGAAAATGATAATGGTTATGAAACATTTAAAATTAGGAAATTGTTTAAAAACTTGATGCAAATAATTTTTAAAAAAACTTAGATATTCTCTATTCCCATAAGGTTTAATTACTGATTTTTTTCATCATTTATTTATCTTAATTATTTCATCAAGTTACTCTCGAAAACTGGATGCTATTTTTAATGATGGAATTCTTTATATCGTTGTAAATTCATTAAGTCTAAAAGTCAAACGAAACATGTTTTTTCTTTTAAAATTTGCTTCAGGATTTTTGTTTTCAAAATATTATTTTCTAGAAGAGAACAAAAATAACAAAAAAATTATCTGAAAATTTACGTAATGAAGGGATTTTTTTTGTTTTGTAAGAGTAGAGGAATTCTGTTTCCCCTTCATTGTAGAAAAAAACAAAAGAAAAAAATTCAAATATTAGGAAAATGAGAGAGCATCTTACTTTTTTTTTTATTTAGAACTTTGTTCCTCTAGGGAACAAAAGAAGAGTAACATATCTGTGGATAGATATTTATATATCATCATTTTTGTTTCTGAATTGTATGTAGAAAAACACCAGGAAAACAGGATAGATAGTAGCGAAAAAAAGTAAAAGAAGCGTGAGATGAAATCTGATTTGAGTTTGGGAACGAGAGGAAAAGAAATAACTAAAGTGAAAAGACAAGAAAGAATATTGAAGTACACGTCCTGTTATTGAAACGAATGTTAGTATCCAATTTTTTTGTCTGGTTTTTCAAATCATGGATTAAGGTAAGATGTCGAAATGTTATAGGTAATGCAAATGGATTCTTCTGCATATCTTCTTGAGGCTTGAAACAGATAAGTCAATTTACATTGCAAAATTATATCTTCAACGGAACATAATGGGGAAGCTGATTTAGATCTCCGCGATTTGTTATATCAGGTTTCGGAAAGACAAGATGCTTAAGAATTTATTTCGCATTAGAGAAGACTGATTTATGGAAAGACTTATGTATTATAATAGAAGTGAGATACATTGAAAATTCCTTTAAAGTTTCCAATCGAGTGAGAAAATGAGAAAGGATTAAGAGCCTTTAAGCTTTTAACTTATTCCATTTGTATCAGTGAAATATTTATCATACTTTTGAAATCCTCAATTTCAAGATAACATGCATAACGCAGTTAATATAAAATCTTTGAATGAAGTTAATAATGTCATTGTATTTCATTTAGATTGAAAGATACAAGTTATTACATACTATATTTAACTAAGCAGATTATTGAGTATTATTAGGTTTTATAAGAACTGTTCAGTGATCAATTTATATTTTGTTGAAGCCTGAATTTTATAAAAAATAAAATAAAGAAATTCTCAGTTTTTCATTTTAAAAAACTTCTTTACTTAATATTGGATAATTATTTCAGTAAATACGTTAAATATAAACATTATATGTATTTTTGAGTGGAGTTTTTAAGTTTCTGAAAGCAAAAAAACTAGAAAAAAGTTATCTAAAATGGATTTAATTTTGCGTTTTGCTACCAAAGATGTATTTTTGACACATTTATATTTTTATCTGCATCTTTATTAAACTAGTTTTATGTGAAAGTTATATTTTTTCTTAAAATAATTTGAAGCTTTCGAAAGACTTAGAAAACTTAGTAAAGGAGAAAAAAATGATACAATTCTTTTTTATCATCACTTCTAGTAAAGGATCATTTAATGAGTAAAGTAGGCTGAAAAATCAGACATTTCTTAGTTATGTTAAAGTGTATGACATTTAAGACTACTTGCAGAAAATTCTCTCCTCCCCCCTGAAATACCTTCATTTTTATCGTATTTCTGAATCTATTAAGAACAATTTTTCATTTCTGCAATTACCTAATTCGTGGAGTACAATGATTTTATTCTGTGAATAATTGAGAACACACATTATTTATGTTATTCTGTATATATAACTATATAACATTTATATAGTTATATAAACGGCTTTTTGTTATAAAAAAGCATGAATCATAAGTAATGTAAGCAGTAGGCATAGGGAAAGCTAACAATACAGGTAATCGATATCCATGTAATCAATAAAAAAACAAAGCACCGTGAACAAAAGTTGCACCAAAGAGAGAACTATCCATACCCTGAATAGGACGGACATAAGTTAAGTTCACAATCCGACAAAACCCAAGGGATCAAAACTACATTAAATAGCTTCTATTAGTGGTTAAGTGACGTCCTTTAATGTTAGTATCATCACTTTCCAGGGGATATTTTCGGGAATGGCTTGTTTAAAGGTACACGCGAATCTTTTATATCAAAATGTGTTATCGTCCAAATAGCATTAAATAATGGTAGTCAAACATGATATTCAGAGAGACGTTCTTCGTATTTTCAGAGCCCACGTTATGAAATTTTCATTATGATTTGAACATTTAAGAACATATATTTGTGATAAGATACAAGGGAAAGTTCTTTTTATGTGTATAATTGTATATATTAGATGCTTATGTGCAATGTTAAAATATGCAGCTATTAATATGGGTTTCATTCTTACGAAACGCAGAGTTACTTTTGAACTTAGAATTAAAGTTTATTTCGAATTTGGGTGTGTATGTGACGTACTTCTTTAGATATTGAAACTTCATTGAGACAACTAATTGATATATGGCATATCTCAAATAAATTGCATTTTCACATCAGAAACAAAGCGTTTCAAAAGTTAAGAAAATACGACAGAAATTTAGAATTTACCTTTAAATTCAAGAAAAACTCCTCTTTGTTGTAATATTATTGCAAGTGCAACAAGTTTTTAAGCAAACAGTGGTCAAATTTAAGGTGCTAAATTATGAATTATTTGAAATACATAGTTGTGTACCTAATAAATTTACTAAAATATCAAATACGGCATAAAAAGAGTTTTAACTAATATAAGCTGACTGAGTTTGATTATGTAAAATATAACCAAATAGTTCTTATATTTCCTTTCACAATAAGTCAAAACCTCTTTATTTTGGGAAAAAGCCTATTTCAATTAAAAAACAGCACCATTTGTTTTAAAAACTATATGTAATTTAATAGAATTGTTTACTAATGAATATTTAAGAATTTTCTTCCTTGCATGATATCTTACCTTACTAAGGAAATCTAAGCTGTAAAGATTAAAAAAAAATATCTGAGCTATTTCTGCAATTTGAACATTTCAATTAAATCAGATTATAATACATGAAATTATTTAAAAGAATTTCAATAAATATAACAGTAATTTTCCTTAAAAAACTTTCCTTAAAAGAAGAAAAACCTTGTAAAAATATTCGCTTTTTTCTCTTCTTCTCCCTTTCACATTTAGTAAATTCTCTTTCAACTTTTTGGAATTCTCATCCCCAGCTTAGGAAATCTCTAGGGGTACCTTTCACATTCTTCGAGTCTAATCATGCTTTGCATGTAAATTAACTTCTAGGTCACTCTTAATCCTACTTTTTCGAGGAAACGCCCTTAAAGCAACGAAACAATGCTTGGCCTCCAAATACATCATTTAATTAGCTATTTAGGGTAAAGTTTAGTTAGGAAATAAAACTTGGATGTATCAACAAATACAGATAAAACCGTCTTGCAGAGAAAACGAAGTGTTACGAGAGTTTGTATTTTACACATCCGGGGATTAGTTGCTCTTGAAAATCGATACAGAACTGAGCAAGCTTTACATCTGATAAATTCTCTGTAGAAAAAAAAAATACGAATTAATATAATACACGGAATTATTGCATTATATTCATTAAAAAGGCTACGTATGAAATTCCAGTTATGAATTTTAATAATTCTTATTATCTTTTCTCTAATTATGGAATACAATTTTCTTAAAATAATGAAAAGACAAAGAAAGAGAAAAATAAAATGAATTTTTGTGTGTGAAAACAACAACTAATTTATTTAAGAAACAAGTTTTTGAAAGCTGTAATGAAATTTAAAATTTTAATAAGCTTCAATAATTGAAATGTTAATTAATTCTGAAGTGTTGAAAATGGAAAAAAATAGTTTTGGTAATTCAGAGTAATATGTTTTTGAGATTGGAAAATTTCTGTTTAATGTTTTATAGCATAATGATCTTATATAATATTTATATAGAAAGAATAAGCAGAACCTCTAACCAATATGTGGAAAGTTTAGAAATCTTTTTTAAAAACATAAAGGTGAAAAAACTTAGAAATCTCTATATTTTAAAATCCTTTTTTTAAAAAAAAATATATGCAGTATTGTAGAGTGGCAGTTTTAAAGTCTGAATCCCTAAAATTTACCCAAAACGGAAACTTATATAGTTATAAGAAATATAATATATCAGTCATATAATATGAGAAATAATTTGCCATACTCATATTTTAAGATAATTTCTTCTTTAATTCGAAGAAAATATCACTTCAGTTCTTACTAAAAAAAGGGAGAAAGATAAATTAAAATCACCTTTGTATTTTAACAATAGCAAAAATTTCTTTATGTATAGTAATTATTGAAATGTAAATATTGTCTTCAAAAATAAAGCTATGGCAATTTACAATGCGAAGAGCATGTAAACATTCTCTGCTTGTATTTATGTATCCTTTGATTCGAGAAATAATAAATAGCATTTCTATGAGACTGACTTATTTTAATTTTTTAGTGAAAATTCCGAAATATTTTATTCGATGGAAGGTAAAAAGAAATGGAATGAAATTTAGTCAGCTTTCATTCACAAAACCCTGATGTGAATTGGAAACGTCTTCTGACTCGGTCGTGTCATTAACGCCTTTCATCTTCATTCAGAAAAGGAGGAACTCTCTTGTTTGCTAATAGCTCAGACCTCATATTAACTACCGTCATTAGTTCACAAACTGCTGATCCTAATTTATTTCATTGGCTTAAGGTTCCCAATTAATTGCTAAGGGACCAATCGATTTCGACAACATTTTGCTGATAGTTCTAGAAGTCAAGTCAGGTATTGGTGATAAGCCTTTCACATAAATAATTATTGCCTTCACACTAAATATTTTAAGGAAGTTAATACTAATTAACTCAAATTTTAAAAACTTTCAACAAAAGATTATATAGAAGAATAATATTTAAAATGATAAGAATGAATTATTACATTTAATATGTTAGGTATTTAGAAAAATACTGGGTGTAGATTAACTGATATCAATAAATAATTAGTAGCATTAAGTTTTGAATTTTAAAAATTCATATCTTAGAAAAGATGTAAAGTAGATAACTTGTTTTAGGACATTTTCTTTACCTACTTGTAAATATTAATTACGTTTGTGTATTGAAATAAAAAGTTTGGAGTTTTCTCAAAAATTAAAAAAAAATTATGTAAAATATATTGATTTCTTTTTGTGAATATTTTTTTGAATTATCTCTAAATTTTGGCTTGAAATAAGATATAAAAAACGCCGTTCAAAGAATTAAAAAAAAAATCATTATATCATTTAAGGAATTAAAAGAGCTGAGGAATTAAGATGAGGAACGGGCACATATAAACACATTTTTACTCACTTTGGTTATTGATATTATTTATATCATTCAAAAAAATTTCATAGCAATGCACTTTTAGTCAAGTTTTTCCAACCCCTTCAATTAAAGTCTAATGAATTTAAATTTCTGTAAAGAAAAAGTTTATGAAGTGACTAAACTCAAGTAAATGAAAATAAGGAACCGAAATTAAGAACTCTGTCTAGGACTCTTAAATTACTTTTTAAAAGCAAATAACTCAGTCAATTAAAAAAAAGCTTATTCCAACAGTTCCTATTAAATTCGTTTGAGACTTATCTTTTTAATTCAACAAGTTTCAAATATTTCTAATTGAAGTTTATTTAAATTAAACGAACAGTTACCACTTTAACAAATTAGTTGTTCTTAAGTGATCACGCCTTTAAATAAACAAATACTGTTCAGACTTTGTGAGTTGATTGGTTAAGTAGTCAATTTGTTAAATGCCACTTTTTTTTTGTTTGTTTGCAAATTAACTCGTTGAAATTTAATTACAGCTAATTTTTTTAAAATTGAAATTGACATTTAGTGTTTTTCATTATTTGCTGTTCCATCACTAAATAGTAACCGGAAACTATTTCACTTAAACAAAAGCAAGTGCTTCTGTATTTCAATGCTTTAGAACTTTAGTTAGACAATTTAAAGAGATAAATACTCATATTTAGATTAATGTTAAAACCCTTCTAAAGCAAGAAATTCTGATATCTAGCCTGATTATATATTTATTTATTAAATTAAAAATATTTACATATAATTTAGAATAATTTATTAATCTCCTCAAACATTAAGAGCAAGTCAAAAAATATTCATTAAAAGAGCTCATAAATATGTTTTTCTTTTCCCATAAGTACGTCGTTTTGCAAATTATTTTATGAGTACTGAAGGAAATCCTAATTTATTAGAAGCCAAATTTAAAAAACAGTATAAAATATAGTAAATATAATTAAAATATAATATATAACCACTGAAGTACTTTAACTATATTTACATTTCCTTTCAAACGGTATGTTGGTTTATACCAGTAAAAAATTAATTTCTTAAAATCTGAAGATAGAATTTAAATAAATTGTATCATTTTAATTTACTCGCTATTTAATTTATTATATCTTACGGAAAAATAAATTGAGATCCATTGGTTATTGGGCTAGAAATTATTAGATAAATTAGAAAAAGTAATTTATGTAAAACTATTTGTGATACCCATGCAGAATTTTGTATTACAACAGGTCTGACTACAGATATTCATTATAAAACTCAAAGATTTGTTTCATGAAATAGGGGTAAGAAATCAATCTTTCTATTCTCCAGAATCAGAAAATTAAGATCTGCTCTTTATCCAATTCAAGTTTGATGTGTAATACTTTTTTCTTAAGAATTAAATTTATTGTTTCGTACAGTGAAACGTTTGTTACCTAAATTTTTTCTTAAAGTACGTACAGTATTCCGTACAATTGCTATTGTTGGAATGAAATCAACAGGTTATACCGCTAAACATGTGTATTTTGACGTCAGTGTTGGTTCAAAAAGTAATCGTGTTAGGAAAGAGATATTCTTTTCAAGAAATTCATTGTTTTTCACCCTGAGAGAGCCAAAAACTCATTCCGATAACTGTTTCGGCTGATGAGACCATCTTCGCCTACTTTGGAACATATTTATCCGATACAACTCATTGTTTTTATTGCTTCTTGGCTTCCGGCCCAAAAGGATTAAGTCAGGTCTTATTGATAGTAACAATTCGACGAGGCAGCAATAAAATTTCGCTTTGACATTAAATGTCTTCTAAATCAAAACTAACCAATAAATCAGTGGGAAATTTATCTTGGCACCGTTTAAACGATGTCAGACCTCAATGGTAGCTACAACTTACCTTCAAAGCCATCTGTTGTGAAACACAGGTACTTTTTGAAATGACTTCGTATATTTTTGCATTCGAGCTTATCAAAGCTATTTATCAGGTTATATTATCCGATAAATATTTACTCCTATTTCATTTAACACTATATATAACGATCCTATGTCTCTTTTATGATATTGATTAAGTAACTCTGAGAGATGTTTATTACAAAATAATTGATACTAAAATAAATTGTTGCTTCAGAAAGTCTTTATTTAAATCTCAAGTCGAGAAAACACGCAGAATCATTAAGAGGAATGTAAACGAGCTGAGAGCAGTTCATTTGCGTGATATGGTAATAAAACTCACCTTGACGACAAACTTCTGTACACCACTGTCATTTCATCTCATTGAACTTCTTTGACTCAAACTTTGTAAGACAAATGTAAAGAAGGCACGCAACAATTTTTAATTCCAACTAATGAAAGCTTTTCTCCGGGGCGGCAAGTGTTGAAGAAATTTGAAAATACATAAAAGGTAGTATTATTCCGTTTCCTTTCAGAAAAGCATTCTGTTGAATCATTTATTTTATTTTAAGTTGAATAATTAAGGAAGTTAAAACTTACGTTTCACATCATGGATATTTTTTTCTTTCTTCTAGAACCTGTGCGTATCAGAAATCTTTTCAAATAATTAAAGAATATTTTTGCGAGTTGTAATTTTTTTGTATGTGAGATGAAAATATTCGCTTTTATGATAACTCTTTGTCGTAGCTCTGAAGTATTATAATATTTTTACAATTCTTCAGTTTGATTTTTAGATTAACAATTTCTTTTTCACCTTTTAGAAACGACGTTTTATTTTCATTTCGGGCTAAAGGAAAGGAAAAATTCAATCGCTTTTCTAACTGTGAAAGTTTATTTTCACAAAGAAAAACAAGCTCTTACTATTTTGTTTTCATTTTTAAAGTAAATGAGAAATAAATTTATTTTTTTTCCTTTGACACAAAAGGTTGTTTTTCTAAAGAAACAAATTTAGGATAAAAACAATTCCGTACACAGACACAAAAACTAGCTCCCTCCTTTGCGAATGCATAGAAAATTTTCAGTTTTATATGTCTTTAAAAAGCATAAAAATAAACATACTCCCGTAAAACTTAACGGGGAAGTTTTTATTTCGTATAAACAAAACAAAACAAGACGAAGATTTCCCTACCGGCCTTTAAAAGATTCGTTTTTCAAAAATGAAAGATTTTAATTTTCGAGGCTTCAATTTTGCATAACCGAATGAATGAAACCCAAAAAGATACAAATCATAAAATAAGATGAAACTAAATTATAATACTGCATTATTTTATGTTTAATTCTAGTTCAGTTCAATTGCGTGACACTCTAAAATAATTCATTGAATCTGCGCTTTCAGTATATACTATTATAAATCCGCGTACAGAAAGAAAATATTACCTATGTATCTGGGATAAATATATTTTGCTTAATTCTTCTCTCTCTCTCTTATTCTCTCTTATCTGAAGAGAAATTGCATGTATAATAAAAAAAACATGAATGATAAGTAAGGAAAGATTATTAAAAGTATCGAGACAGAAAATGTAGGATAGGCGTCAATTTTAATTTGTATGTAAAAATAAAGAATAAACTAAAACAAGGACAACCCGATGCGGTAGCAAACTAATTTTGACTTGGCAGCAAATGGCGGCCAATTAAAAACTAACGCTATGAATCACTGTCAAATTTGTTTTTGCACCGTTTAACAGAGGGCAGCTCCCAATGGTAACATCAGGTTGCTTTAGAAACATAACCTGTCGTCAAAAATTGGTACTTTTTGAGCCCTCCTTGCATCTCTTACGCTTAAATTCCATTTTTAACTGATCAGGCCAATTATCTTCCTTACATAAAGATAAACAATTAAGTATCATAGCTATATTTATTTATTCGTCATCAGTTTTATTTATTAATTTTGTGGGGTTCCACTCTTATTTTGATTTATTCATTTAGTAAGATTTGATTCTGTTAAACTGATTTCTCTTCTATCTAGCCTTCATTCATTTCCTGATTTTTCTTATAGAAATAGGTTAAGAACAGAGGAGATCTGCATTTTATACCTTTGTGCATAATGGCGCTTTTAGATGCAATCGGGAAGACAAAATGAAGTGATTTTTTTGCACTTCCTCTTAGGGAAAACAATTATACAGGGAATTTACAAAAAAAATCCTAATTCTGAAGAGATACTATTACAAAACTAAAGAAGTTATGACATTTTTGGACAAATTAGATTAAAAATAACACTTTAAAGTTTATAAAAATAAAATGTTCAATGCCGACTCCACCTGAAAAGCGCGCAAAGGCCTGCCAATAATAGAAATCATCCTACACTTTTTTTAAGCACGTCCGGTGTCAAATTTTGCAAGGCTGTAGTTATTCACATTTTCAGTTCATCAATGTTCACCTGCAGTTGCTGAAAAAAGATTTTATTTTTTAAACAGTCCCTAAGAAGAAATTGCAGGGAATTAAATCAGGCCTTATTGGAGAATTCCTGATTAAGAGCAAAGCCATCATCTTCTCTGCGATCAATCCTCCGTAGGAGAAATTTGTCATTTAAGTATACACGAACATATACGACGGTATGGAAAGTATTGAGAAAGCGATTGATTTTCTATCCATGCAAGTTGCAACTAGTATGCGCCCTTACCCAAATATTTTTGCAAATTTTATTTTAAGGAGCTCTACAAAAATGAGTCCTTCATATGGAAGCTTGTCTTTAGCACTGGAGTGACCTTTCATACCTACTATAAAATCAAACAACAGAATGCTCGCATATGGAGTACAGTAACCATTGAAGTGGAATGCGATTCGTGAAGATTAAAATGTTTCGTGGCATATTAGAAGGCAAAATTTTGGACCAATTTTTTTTCGCAGATTTATTGTTACTGGTGTTACTTAATTGGATATGCTACAGATTTGGCTGTTTCTACAGTTACAAGAAGCTAGAGCTGGTTCAATTATCTATAGGATATCGTTTGAGTTTCTGGTGGCTGTCACATTCAATATTCATAATTTTATAAACTTTAAAACGTTATTTTTAAAATGTTATTGCAGCTGACGTGTATTTAACTTGGAATGCAGCGAATTTAGATTTGGAGTAAGATTATGGATAAAACTGGATTAAATAGTGCTTGAATTTGAATTTTTTATGCATCTCTATGTTTTAGCAAATGTGAATACATTCTTAAGAATTTTACAGGCTTATTGTTTTATGTAATATCTTTTGTTTAAAGTAATAATTAATAAAATCAAACATCTTGTGACATTGGGCTATTCGCGATTTTTTCTTCACTAACTTCGGAGACTTTATATAAATTTGAATGGCATAATATTACAATTTCTTCCCAACCAAAGTGAAACGTGATTAGGTAAATTAGATGAAGATAGAAGTGAAGTGAAGGGATTTAGAGACAATGACGTATAAATGAAATAGAATTAATGGAATATAGAAGGGGGAATAGAGGATAACGACTCACTGACAGAAGGTTTTTTTATTTGAATTGAAACTCTTCTATCAATTTTGGGGATTGAAACTAGGATAAGAATCAGCAGTTTATGAATTGATTGAATCATGCAAGTGAAGGGGTAAGCTAAGAATTTATTAATTGATCCTGGGTTAGAATAGATAAGTTGATTGGGGATCCGAGAAAGAGCGACTTTAACTATCTATCATTGACTAGTAATTAAATATTCTGGTTTCTTCTTGCATGACTTCAATTAAAGTAAGTCTTTATTGCTTTTTATATGTTATTAAGATATGGTAACATAAGATATGGAGCGCAAGAGTCGAGTAATGAAAGGAAGTCGTTGCAACCTTTATACCATATAATGATACAATGTAAATGCCAATTCAGTATTTGTTATGTGTAGGAAGTATTTGTACATTGTGATTAAAGTAGGTTGGTTGTATGAATTTAAGACACTGAAACCTCATGCGATATATTGTGCCTGATTAAAGTAGTATTCATCCTTCTATAAAAAGACAACTGTTTTTTAAACTTTACTTATTTGACGGTAACACTTTTAAATGCTTTTACAAAGATTTTGTTTGATTTTAAGGTAAAAATTTAACGCTGTAATTTTTTAATGTCTAATCATTCCAAATAATATAGAAATTAATAATTTTAATCCATTCCAAATAATGTAGAAAATTTAAAGCTTTAATAGAACAATATTAATCCAATCAATAACTTTAACATAATTTAGTATTTTTTTACATTACCTAAAACAAGTAATTATATTAATCCAAGTAATCAGACCTTTAATTATATTTCTGAATCGTTTAATGAATAGCAGATCGTTTGTGTAGACAAAGTTCATTGCCGGTCTTGAAAATTTTGTGATTTGCTCCCTATCTATCGTTCAAAAGATTTTTCCTTGCTGTTTAATCTGTAAAATCTCATTCGAAAATCTAGTAAAACGGAGATAAAGAAGTTTTGGATTAGTTTTTTATGACATTAGTTATTATTCCATTATTCTTCGTCAGATAAAACCTTTGTTACGTTCTAAATGTACTCAACAACGGTTAAGTATTTTTATTACAATATTCAAAAATATTGAATTAAGCTCTTATGATAATTTTAGTAATTTCTGTCAAAAATCAAGGTATTTCGGAAAAGAAATATGCGTCTTTAAAAAAAGAAATCAAGTACCTGAATTACTAAGCGTTGAAGTACTTATTGAAGCATTCCCCCCCCCTTTTATTTTTGGATAAGGAGAGGAAACCAATATTTTCTTACTTCAAGGATTTGTCTTAACGTCAGTATTGGAGAACGTTCAAAATGATTTATTTTAATCGAACTTGATGGAACGAAAAGAAAAATTGAAGAAACATCTGAAAAGAAGATAATTCGTATTTCTCTGTTGTATTACCCAGGCAGAAAAGGTGCACTAAAAAGAAAAATGCATTCACTTTTCAAGAATAATAAGATTGACGAAATGAAAAATGAATAGCGTTCAGGAAGAAAGAATAGCAAAATATTGGAGAAAATTTAAAGTAATACAGTATTAGCACAGGAAAAAAATTATCCTGAGTTATATTTAAGGATAGTGATTTTTTTCTTTACAGAATTACCCATTAATTTTTCTGTCCGTGAAGAAAAAAATTCAATCCGTAATAATGTGTCTTAACATTCATTTTCATGTAATAAGTTTTTAAGTAAAAATGAAAATAAATTGCTCCCATTATACTACATTCTCAAGATTAAATCACCTGAAACATATTAAATGTGAAAAATACGGTGAATAAATCCGTAAGAAAAGGAGAAAAAGAGTTTATCACAAAATAATTTTGAAATATTAAATCTTCGATAAATCACATACAAGTAGCGTAATCAAATAAATAAGCGCATTATTAATCAGATTTTTTTGAAAACTTATTTTGAAAGAAACATTAATAGATACCTATTTTCTTTTATTACTAAAAAAACTATCTCCGGCTTAACGAAAGCTTTCAACATCGCATAATAAGGCGAAGAATGTCTGTAACTACATTATTTATATTTTTTTAAAAGTAAGAAAGAAAAATGCAGATTTTTTTTTTGTTTTACATTGAAAAATAATAAAACTACCTTAACGTTTACTTTTCATTACACGAAAAAATTTTGATAGTATGTATTAAAAAATTAGTTAATTAAAAATGAATGCAAGCTTGTATTGTAAGAGAATTTTTTATTATAAATAATTATGATTAATTATATATTGCGAATAATACATTTATGTTCGTAAAAAAAAACGTTTGAAAAAAAAGTTAACTTATTATAATTGAACTTAATAAACCCATATATACTGTGGGTCTAAGTATATTTAATATTACCTTAAAAGATAAGCTTTCTTAAGGGAAAAAAAACAGCAGGTTGATTGATTGTTTATTGATGATGCACCAAAAAGCAACATGGGGCTATAAAGAAACAGGAACCTTGTACATGGAGAAATTTCGATAAATAGATATCTGAGATAAAGGTAAAATAATTAATCAAAAAAGAACTATTTTAAAATGAAAAATCTTCTAGCATCAGTGTTAAAAGTGATTATATATAGAAGATCTTAAAATTTTAATTATCTTCTTTTTTATTGAAACATAAAATATAAATACTCAACTGCGTCGATTTTAAAAATATTGCTTTGCCGATAATAAAAGAGAAAAGAGGATTGTGTTATCAATTTAATTTGATAAGATTTTCAAAGCTCGTAATCTTTCATCATTAATTTCTCTAGGGAACAATGATTGAAAAACGTGCTCCAATTCATGAAATTATTTAAAGGATTTAACTCATAGTCAGTTTTTATTACTCTTCAATTATGATGAATTTATTAAATAAAATTTTTATAGTCATACTCTACTTAATATTTAATTTTATGAAAACTGTTGTATTTGACAGATCTAATTAAATAGGTAATCGCTTGTAAAAAGAATTAAATCTAATTTTAGTACGAAAAATCTTTTGCGAAATTTTCATTGTCCAGTTCACATTATTAAGAAAAATATAACTTTGTGCTTGCTGTGGGATGATCGGATATTTATGTTTTCCTACAAACCAATGAATAAATATAAAAGAAGTATCCACTCCCATTCCGCCCAATAATTTAATGAAGGACTGTGACGTCACAAGGAACTCTGACGTCAGAAGCACCGAACCCACAAAGAAGATGGTGGTTGGTGGAAAGTACACGATCTCATTATAAACGGCCATATCAAACCAATAAGAAGGACTGCGTGGGTGGTTTAAATCGAGGAAACTCTTCGAAAGGTGCGTGGGAGTTAAACGCTGAACGAATGTCATACGTTTATGCTCCCTCCCCTCCATTGCAAGAGTTGTTAATTGTCATTATAAGTCTGAATAATATTCACAATATGAGGAGATAATTAAAATGATACGACTGAATAATTAAAACATTGTTCTGCAACATTTAAAATGTAGTTACAAAACAAGTTTTTGAATAGAGAAATCCTTAAGAAATTACAAAATTTCACTTGTAACTTAGAATTCGAATGAACTTTCAGAGGTAAGAGTATTTCTGGAGAATTAAAGGAAAATTGAAAGTTCATCAATAATCATCTGAAGTCTTAAAGCTTATACATAGGTCACATCTCGTGACTTCCTAAGACTTCCTTTACAGTTGCTTAGAAAATATAACACATATAGTCTCACTGAGTATTTCTAATAACAAGCTGAGAAAATAAACTCAATTTGTTAGATATCAAAGTAATACATAAGAAGGTCTCTCAAACTCCTCGCATCATTAAACTGTTTATCTCTCTGATGATGTGAAATAGGCTTTCAGTTTTCCACAGAAAATCGTATAGGAGTATGTTTGTAGCGCATTTACCATTTTAGTCGAAATAAAACGTTCTTAAGAAAGAACTTGGATCTATTTATAAAGACTATTTTTACTAAACATTTAAATACCAATAAAAATACAGTTACAATACTACAAAATAAAAGTATTTTTTTTCCTGAAAATATTTGTTCTGTAGAAGATCATATAAATGTTTTTAAAATTACTGAATCATATTCTAAAGGACTTAAGTATTATGTAACCCCTTTATTAATGTTATATATATATATATATATATATATATATATATATATATATATATATAATTGTTATATAATATGATGTCAAACTCTGTAAACAGAAGATTTTTAATATCGCTATAAAAATTGTTGAATAGTGTTACAATACCCAAGAGAGAGATGAAGTACTAAGAAATTAATTTCTTTGACGCTTAAAAAATTTATGAATTTTGAAACGCAAAATATTAAACAATATATTTTAGCATCTAGGTTAATTTGTGCTTTATGTTTCTGTATACGTATATGTTTAATAAGGATAATTTAAAAAAAATTTGTATGTCACAAAAACTGAATTTTTCGTCTAAAAAATGAACGTGAATCCTTTTTCTCGATCACTTTAAAAAAAATAGCAAAACAATATTAATCTTACTATAGAATTAATTAGTCAAAAACAGCTTACAATTTTCATATGTTTGGCTACATTTCAGTTCAAATTTAATCCTTTTTTCATTGCTTATTGAAATTATTTATTTGAATTGGCTTTTTAAAATTATTATTTCGTTCGGCTGTGCATTATGTGAAGTATCTCGTGTACGAGTATCTTTTAACGTAATTTTAATACGAGCCAACAAATGGGTCCTTTTATTGTCCTTAAGCAGGAACGTCATATGAAAAATTATCAAGCAAATTTAAAAATACTTAACTCAAAAACTTTTTATTCTTGTGTAATGTTGAGTAGAGTGCCATTTCCCTTATAAGTTTTTTTAAGTTGTTAGGATGAAATTAATTTTTCGATAATGTGTAGTGCTTAAACTCTTTTAACCTTCTACAAACAACAAAAGCAAGACTTAAGCTATAGAAATCTTATAATGAATAAATGGGAGTGATATTTAATATTTATAATTATAAAAGCACGTACAAAAGGATATCGTAAAGCTTTAATTATAACTTAGAAATAATTGAGATATCTGGAAAAATGTTATTCTGTACATTAATTGATCCTTATGTACATTAATGTTGTAAGTTACAGCTATTAATGTTGATTTTTTTTTTTTTAGTTTCAGAAAGCCGTAGATTGAAATAATCCGCAGTATGGAGGAAAAGAAGTTCAATCTATTTAGTTCCACAACGGCAACCTTCGAAAGGTCAAGAAACGGTGGGAGAAATATATAACCCTGGATGGTGACTATATATAGGGAGAAGTCTCAAGAATAATAAATGAAAATTAATTTTCTATCTCAATTATTTTTAATAATAATTAAAACTTCCCGATATTGCTTGTTACTACAATCTACGGCTACCTGAAATCCATCAAATCAATATTAATAGCTATAATTTACAGCATTATACACATAAGGATCAATCAATAAGTAGAATAAATTTTATCTAGATATCTTGGTTCTTTCTTAACAAGAATTAAAACTTTACTATACTATCTCGTGTAACATAAAAATGCCTTCAAAATATTTTCATCTGAAAGCGGACAATACAAAATTTCATTTTTACACTCTGCTTATCAAAACTGTTTAAGTCTGATTATTCAGAATAAAACATTCTTTTTAGTTAGTGAAACTATGGGAGTTATAATTAGTAAGATTTGGATAGAGTTTTCTTGGTTGATAAGAATAAACAAACATAACAATACAAAAAATATTTGTCTATTACCAGTAATTCTACTACTACTAGTATAATTAAGCTTAATTTTACTTGAAAGGATAGAATGCGTTATTTCTACTCGTGAAGTCATTTTCAAAAAGTAATGCTGTGGTCTAAGCTTTCAAACTGATTAAAAATAAATTAGTTTATGAAGAATTTCATTAATAATATAATTATTTTAAATATTTATACAATCATCTTAGATAAAATAAGAATTTTGTATTTCACACACACAATCGAAACTTAAATATTACTGCATATCTTTTCTATTGTATTATTTTATTCAAATTTAAAGTAAAAATGAATGTTGTTGGAATGATTTTAAAACATTGTATAAGCAGTTTTATGTACAAATTTTGGCATCTTTATTTTTTTGCTCATAGAATTTATATAAATTATGTATACTGATTTTATCAAAAGAAACTAAAGCAATATATTTCATAGATTCAGAATAATGAATGTAAAGGACCTGTTTCAATAATAGCATCTAGCTGTCTCCCTCTCTTTCTTTATCATTTTTGTTTTTATTATATTACTTAATTATATTTATTGCGCTTTGAAGTGTTACTTTCAAAAATTTGAATTTTCTATCAATAAATTCGAAAGAAAATATTACTTAAATTCTAAACAAAATTTCAGTGAATATGCCCCTTCTCATTATTCGTATTTATTATGTTATCTAATTATTTATATTTATATATCATATTTCTATATGTTATTATGAAAACTTTGAATTTTCTATCAGGAAATTTGAAGTATACATTACTTAAATTCTAACAAAAATTTCATTGAAAATGCCTTTTACATTTACAGTCAATTTTTATATTATGAAGTACATATTGTATGAAATAAGATTAAACGTTTGTACATGAATTGTTATTATAAAATTTAAATTAAAACATTGAATTTTTAAAACTTAAAGTCAGATTAAAGAACAAGTGGAGATTACTTTTTAATAAATTTGTATTGTGATTTTACACTATAAATTTATAAAATTAAATTTCTCAAACAAAAGATGACACATAAATGGAATAATAGACATTCATATTTTAATATGAGTTCTTTTAAATTTCATAAGCTTTTCCAGTATACGACCATGATTTTTCGTGCCTGAACAAAATAAGCTAAGGAGGCATGGATTGGTGTTCGTATGTTGCAATCCTAATGCGCATGCGTTGATTTTTAATTGCTAATCGAAGAGATATGAAACCCTTAAGATTAAAATTCTACATGTAATTTAAGAATTAGAAATTAAGGTAATGTTTCGCTAGAATTGATAAATAAAAACAAAAATATTTCTTTTTTTAAATCTTATTTTTGGCGATGTATATTCGTTGATTATATTGTAAAAATACTTCTTCACGTCGATTTATATGAATCTGAAGTGTTGTAAGATTAAATTTTAAAGTAAACTCTCTTCTCAAGATTCTATCAAGACAAAAATGTTCAAATGTTAGTATATATTTATGCGTTTATTTCTTAATAATTACCTTTTAATGATACATGCGGACATAAACATATTTCTAAAACTTTTCGAAAGCTAAAAATAATTTAAAACTGAGTAGAAATTAAAGGTTTTTAAATCTATTAGATTGACAGAGAAGGAATAGCGAATACCTCATACAGTGTTAAAATAAATGAAATTGAAAAATTTCCTAAAAGAAATATTAACAGGTGTTTTAACGAAAATTATCGAAGAAACTCTCTTTCAAAAGCATGCCGATCTCTCTCTTACTTAACATATATAGTCTAGAAACACATAAAATCAAAAATATAAATTAAGTAAATTAAAAATTTCTAAATAAACGCTGAAGGTCTTACCGAAAGACGTTACTGAAGAAATGTTTTTCGGAGAGCATAGCAAACCACTTTTCACAATGTAGTCTAGAAACCAACCACAAACAACTTCATAATTAATTACAGAAATTCCACCGCCTCATTTCCGCGTAAAGCCTTAACGCATCAGAGGAAATAATCTCCCATCAGCTATATCAGCCATTAAATTGATCCGCCAAGGAAAGCGTACTAGGTATATTCGCGAAATTTGCCTTGCACCCTCATCCGACTGAAGATAAATGGAATGAATGCTTTAATTCCATTCAAAACGAAAGGATCGATCCACAATCAACGCTGCTTACAATAAATGAAGTGATTTATTTCCTTTTTCCGTACTTTAATAAAACACCCCTTTGAATATTTTGATCCCTCTGTTAATTTGTGGGAGGATGTAGAGGAGAGGAGGAATTTCCTGCTTTTGAGTGGCAGATTTCAAGGGTCAACATACCACAAATAATCGAGATGCTTTTGTGGTGGCGGATGGTATTTCCCCCCTTTCTTTGCTTTCCCCGTTTTATGTGGGAGAAGAGATGTTGGCATTCCTGATCTCCGATAGTAACAAGGGCAATCATTGCTGTGGGGGAAGGGATTTACAAAAGTCTATTAACTACTCGTTTTTGACGCTACAGTGACAGCCATTGAGTTGGAAAATAGCTCCGTTTTGTAGACGACACAAAATCCTCTTTGAAAAGAAAAAGAAGATGCGTTGGCGAGCAAGTAAGATCTTTGAAGTCTGTGCTTGGAATAAAATTTTATAGGTTCCTTTTATAACAAAAATAAGTAGGTTTTTTCGCTGTCGGGGCTTAAGACTCATGAGGAGATCAAGAAAAGATATTCTGACCTGTGACATATCCAAGAACAAAATCATTGATTTCAAGTTTTTTCTCCTTCACAAAAGAAATTTTATTTTTGAAAAGAGAAATATCACAATAATTTTTGAGTATTCTGCTTTTTAAAATAATTTTTTTTTTAAATTTAAATTTTCTTTTTTTTTTTTTTTTTTTTTTGCTATTAAATTATGAATGAATTTGATTGAGCTTTCCGGCAGTAATACAACGCTCTTTCTCTCTCTCTTCCTTCAGTTGTAAATAAAAAACTAGATTAATTCATTTTAAGGACTTCTTAAGATGCATTTTATAATTTTAAGAAACCGAAGAAAAAAAAATCTTCGGGATTTTTTTAAAATAATAATACGTCAAATGTAGAATCTGTGCCATTTTTTCAAAACTGGTAGTTTTCTTTAAAAAACATTAAGAAGCTCTATATTTTTCAGAATTAAAACATTCGATTCCCCTAGAAAAAGACCGAAAACTATCAATTTCATTAGCTTTAATTAGTTAGTTACATACGAAAGTTGAACAAATATTTGTTAATACAGTAATTGTTTATTTTAGTAATATTTATTAATTTATGATTTAATAGTTATATATTTTTACAGACTATTTAGTTTGTTAAACAGAAATAAATTAAATTAATTAGAGTTGATTACATTTCGACTAATAAGAAATATTAGTCGAAATGCATGTAAATTAAAGTAATGCTATTGTGGAGTATGAAATTATTTTTTAAATTTAATGTATTGATAAACAAACGATACTATAATTTAAGAGCGGGATTTTTAATCAACAATAACATAACTTTAATTTACAGGAAACACGACTAAAATTGCGTAGTAGCCGAAAAGGAATCAACTCTAATTAATTT
>BMAW01068237.1:500085-534723 GCA_019974015.1 Nephila pilipes
CCATATATTTTATAATATTTTTAATAAATTGTATTCTAAAAACAATACTAAATATTACGTGTTAGAAATAAAGTTCTTAAGAAGTGGCAAAAAATAAAATTTACATGAAAGTGACAATTTTTATAAAAATGAACAATTATAATACTAATAATTCGTTCGGAAATAAAATGCAGGATCTATTTTGCTTTACAAATTAACATGTTTAACTACTACGATTTGAAAGATATTATATTACAGCTTGTGTGGATGTGCAAATTACTCACTCACTCACACACACGCACAGACATATATATTATATATATATATATATAAATAAATACACACACACACACACACACACACACACACACATATATATATATATATATATATATATATATAATTTAAATAGTTTTCTGAAAAATTAGTCTTTTTTGACTTTTAAGTCTTCATTTTCCTTTCCTCTGTACAATAATTTATATTATTCAGCAAAAAGGAAAATATAACTCTATCTATTTCATAATAAGAAAATATTTCTTTATTTGTTTCTTATATAAGACCTAATGATAAAATGAGGATTTTTTAACTTGTAAATCTACTGGGAGTATTGATTTCTCAATTTTGAGATGAGCATCGGGTATTCACATAGAAATAGAATTTGTGATGATTTCATCTGACATGATGTCCTTAGAGACAAAGAAATGGGAGAAAGAGATGAAGTTTTCCCCAGTTCTTTGTTTTCTATTCTTTGCATTTGTCTACTGATCTGATTAATGCTTTTTATCTTTTCTCTCTTATTAAATTACTCATTCGACAAATTTTCTAAGCCCTCTTCCAATTTTTATCTTTTTGTCTTAATGAAAGCATCACTTTTCAAGCTCTTGACAGTTATAATAAGGATAAGCATAGTAAAAAAAGGAAAAACACTAATCGAAATGAAATTAAAAAAATAACAAATCAACGAGAAGTGAAGCTTTTTAATAATTTGTTTATTAAATTTAAAATCCTTTGATAATATGAAATTTAATTCTTTTTATTGGTTTTCTGTTCTTTCATTCGACATACACTTAAGTTTTTATTAAAGAATCAATTTAATTTAAGTTCCAAACAAAAACTGATTCTTGAAAAAAATTCTCCTGGATCTTCTGGTTGATAGTAAAAATTATTCTGTAGTGTATTATCATATATGTTAATTCATTAATGGTTGAAATAATTGTTTTACTAATATTGTGAGAAAGGAATTTGTTTTTCAAATTAGTGCATAGAAATAAATTTTAAATATAAAATATGAGATTTTATTAGTTTTTACTTTTTTCTGATGAATAGTATCAGCAAAAATCTATTTAACATAACAGGATTTTTATGCTATGAATCACTGATTTTCTTAATTAAAAGTGTTTACAAGAAACATGATGAACTAGTTTTAAATACTCGTCATTAATTCGTTAATTTACATGATTTTGGAAAAGAAACTTATCATTACTGGAAAAGTATGAAGGTAAAAAAACATTGTAAATAAATCATTGTTTGGTTTATGAATGATGAAATAATTAGCGAAATAGGGTTTTTTTATAAATAAATAAAATAATTTATCTTTAAAATAAAAAAATAAATTTATCTTCTTATGAAAGTAAAGTTTTCAGGTTCGGAATCATTATTTTTATTAAATACATTGTCAACTTTTTTTGAAACCTTATTTATCAAAATCTGAAAAATAAACAAATAATAATAAAACCCCCTTCCCCCGGTTTAATGAACATGTCACGAAATAAAAGAAGAATTTATATTTTCTAATTAAAATTAAAATTAACATCGTAAAGTTTTTGAAAGCTTAAGTATAATATATTTCTATAAGTTAGTGACAAAATATAGTGGAAAGAGCCTAGTTTTTATTTCCATTTAAACGAAATTTTTTTTAAAAATATTTTGTTTCTTTAAAAAATCTCTGAATTAATGTAAATATATACATTTGTACTTTTGACTTTAAACATTAATGTTAATTATTTACAAAACGCATGTATGTAGGTAGCATGATATTTTTAATACAATTTAAAATGCAAAAATAAAATGAAAAGTAAAATTTAGTGCCTTCATAATATCATAGCAGCAGTAAATGATTAAGTTACATTTACTTATAGAACTCGAATTTATATTATGAATTAACGATATTTTAATTCTATAATATATATATATATATATAATTATTAATGTATTTTTTTGAAATAAGTACCAATTAATTAAATTAAAATAGTTCATAGCTAGTTTACACAAAACAAAAGAAAACAACAATTTAATTTATAGAAGTATTATTTGAATTAAAATAAATATAATTTTTTTTTAAATTAAAAATTGAATTGAAAAAAGTAAGTCTAAATTTTTTATATATAAACTTTGATACGAAATGCTTGTGTATAATAAACTTGACATTTATTGCAAATTTCGTAATTTTATCAGGATTCGTGTTAAGAAAGATGAATTATATAGGTTTCTGAGGAGCTCTATGTTAGGAAATTTTCAGAATGATACCACAAAAAAAAGAACACCTGAAGGATAATAAGAGTATGTATCGATTCCAGCTCAACTCTTAAGTCAACAAAGTAAAATGTCGAAGCTAAAAACATTTTTATAATTTTAAGGTTATTAGAACTTTCTTAAAGTAAAAGATTTTCCTTAACTATTGACTTAGTCTTACGATTTCCGATAAAGCGTTTGTTTACGAAAAAAAAAAAAATACCACCAAGGAAATATTTACTGAATCAAAACATCCTAGTTGTCTTCATTGGCAAATAGTTTTCAAAATACTTTCTTTTAATATATTTTTTTTTGGGACCATTACCGTAATTGATTTTTTTATAATGTAAAGAAGAGAATATAGCGCAAATTTAAAACAAGTACTTGATGCTTAAAAAAATTAAGAATGTTACAATATTTTATTCATGATAAATCTACAGAAACGTATTGCGATCTTTTTTCATTTTTTGTATATGTAGAATAAAGTTATTTGGACTATACGAGATGGAAAAAAGCTTTAAACATAAATAAGTAATTTACTGTTAAAATACCAATAATCTAGGAAGACAGTAAAGATGATGCAAAAGAGAACTGTGGCATCCTTAACTAAAATGCCTACAGTCTATAAGATGTATTCATTTCTGAGTAATAAAACGGAGGAAATAGTATGCTCTTTATAATATGTTTCAAATAGAATACCAATTCAAAATAGAATAGAATTTCAAATAGAAAATAGAATATATATATATATATATATATATATATATATATATATATATATATAAATGCGTGTGTTTCTTGAAACAAGATAGATAAAGAGAAATGGGTTTAAATAGAAGCATGCTTTCGCTCAAAGCGTTCCATGATAAATCGAAATGAATTTCAAGTTGTGAGAAACTTCAGGAGGAGAGAGATATTGAGCACGTGAAGTTAAACAAATTATGCAAAGAGGTATAATTAGATATAATGATTACTTCTGGTTAAGAGTAAGTCTAAGCGAAACCAATTTATGAATGCTGTTGCAAACTCGTTAGTCTTTATTTCAACAGAAAAGTTCGATTCGGAATGAAAACAAAGTGATAGAAATTCATGATTCTCATTATGTTCTTAAAATGATAAAGAGATATGTATGAATGACATTTTGAATTATGAAGAAAAGTTCTATATCACAAATAAATACTATCAGGAACTAAAATTTTGTGATAAATCTATCATAAGGAATAAAAAGATTAACTCTGAGATTTAAGAAAGGTCATTAGTAATAAAACAATGGTTATATATAAACAGATAATTTTTTGTTGCCTGAATATTTAATCAAGAATAATATATGGATGTGATCTGATGCATTAATAGAATATTGATATTAATCTTTAAATAGTAATTTTTGTAAAATAAAAAATAATGCATGAATTTAATACACATTCCGTTAAAAGAATTAGAAAGATCTAGTGTATTATTCTAAACTGCATTTGAAAGGAGTATTAATATAAAAGGAAATGTCATTACAAATAATTCAAAAACGCAAACAAAGTAAACAATTAGTTAAAATCATTAAAGAAAAAAAAATACGCAATACATTCAAGATTTAGAATTATTAAACTATGGGTGGCATAAACAGAGCGAAATATTTCAGAAAAAATCTCACTGTATCATATAGATTTAGTAAATCATCTCAATAATCATAACTTTTAATCAAGTCAACGAAACTAAATATAATAACTAATTTCATTAATAATAGTTGATTTTGATTAAGCGCTCAGTTGTAAAACAATACATGAGATGACGAAAATGATTTGAGCGAACAACTATAAAAGGAATGTAAACAAAGCAAAAGCTTGGAACTATTAGTTGCACGAACAGAGGTAAATATTTCATAAGAAATCTCAGTATATCATATAGATTTAGTAAATATATTCATAGCTTTTAATCTAGACAATGAAACTGAGTGTAATTACTAATTTATTAATAATAGCTGATTTCAGATAAGCCCCAGTTATAAAACAATACATGAAATTACTTGAACCAACAACTATAAAAGGATTATAAACAAAACAAGAGTTTGGATTTACTCAAAAGCATTTACAGTCATTTATATCATAATGGACTGCTACAATTGTAGTTACTCTGATCCAATTTCTTGTTTAAGGTTTTGTTCATAAATTTTATACAAAATATTCTGAAATTATAGAGCTAAACTGAGCATCATTTTTCTTCTTTACCAATTTATTGTAAACTATTTTGCGTTATGATCTTTTTTTTATAATCATCAGAAGTATGTTATTTTTCTTACATTTGTGATAAAATAAACTTTAATTTATTTAATAGTAATTTAAGAGTGCAGGAAAATATTTTATTTTTCGAAATAGAATTATTCAGCAATGAACCCAAAAGGGATTTTTATAACAAAATCTCTTGAATTGAGTAGAAATTGTAAAAAAACCTTGCAATAGAGATTAAAGAGATATTTATTGTATACAAATTAACAATTGTTAATTGAAGTTGTAATAATTATAACCATTTTTTTCATAAAATACTGAAAACTTTTAATCATACTCAGATTATCAATACTAATTTAAAGTAGGAATGGATGAAATGCATAAATGGATTTCGCTTCCATAAGTGTATCTCTTATATTGAAACTTATTCTTCTCAAATATAAATAAATCATTTTAAATAAGAAGATAAATATAAAGAAGTAAATTCGCTTAATTTGAGAATTTATTTTTAAGATTTCGACACTTATAATAGTTTTCTGCATATTAGTTTTCTGAAAACTAGTAAAGAAGATATTATAATAATACAACATGAAGAATTCGAACAAGTTTATTAAGAACTATTTCTGAGTTTAAGAATTGCATTTAACAAACATCTAAAACGGTTTGAAATGTAGATATAGTAATAAAACATAACGAAAGTAGTAATTAAAATACTAATTAATATGACGTATTTAGATTATAATGCAATATGTGAATGCTATAAACTAAGGTTTACTTTTAGAGAGGTGAAAGCATTTATGACTTTGTATTAAATTAATGCTTATTTAAAAATGAGCTTTTTTAAGGAATTTATACATCTTTAGCAGATAGTTTCTCCTCTTTGTAGGCAACAAAATTGTTTTCGAGATTTGTCTCTTACATTTTGTCCAATTTTAGAGAGCACACATATTTTAATTCAAAGAATCGACGAATCTATTTTATATATGTATGTGTCACTTTATTTCTTAAGAGACTACTTTTTCTTGGAAGATATTTTTTTGTAAGTAAAGTTTATTTTTAAATTTGATAAGTATGTAAACTTTGGTATTTTATTTGTCATATTGAGTAATAAGAATTTGTGAAAGGGTATTCAGATTAGTGATAAATCATCAAAGTTCCAAGAATGCATTTAATTTTAAACAAATAAAATAATGCAAAAAACACACAGAATTTGTTATTTATCTTTGAAATTAGCAAATGATTACTTTATCAGAATAAAGGTTTTTTTTAATTTTTAGTAACATTATATTGAATACCTAAAGTTGAATTTCACTAAGCAACAGCTTATCAGATTTGATAATGTTTAATTTATAACAGTACAAAAGTCAAATTCAAAATTTTATCGATAAATGCTTTTTAATATTTGACGAAAAAGTTATAAATATTAAAAGTGGAGGTATTGTTGGAAGGTGTAACCAATTCAAAAAAGATATGAAATTTTAAAAGAGATATTTTATAAATATAATATTTTCAAACAATCAAATTTATATGAATTGCATAAATGCAGATAAAATAGAAATTAAGATACATTTTTGAAGAGTGAACACAACAATTATTCTTCCATTTAATTATATAATAGCACATATTTATTTAACTTACTTTTGTCATATTTTATTTTACGAATCGCAAATGAAGAATAGTCTTTTATAATATTTCTTTTCAAAGTATTACACATTTTGTAAATATTTTATTGTATACGTAGCATTGTTAAGCACTAGTTATGTTTCGGCTGCTTTGAATACGAAAATTAGTATTTTTTGATAGGTAAATTAAAATTATATTCAAATACCAAATTACTCATTAAAGATGCAGTATTTATGAGACAATGATGTGTTAAACAAAACGCTTCCGTCAGAATTGATATTTCGAAGTTAGCTTTTTAAAATTTACATCGAGCTTTTATAGATGTCGTTAGTGGATCAAAGAATAAAGTTCTTCAGTTTAAAAAATGAATAATTTCAAATTTTGCATCGCTTATTACACCTTCTTTACTCATATATATTTTCGGTATTGCTCATTTTGTTAGATATTAGTGTTAGTCAAACACACACATAAAAGAAAATTTTTTAAATAAAATAAATTTAAAAATAAGTTTAGATTCAGCTTATTTTACCCTTAAAGCAAACGATAAATAATCGGCAGCAAGTTTATTTTATTTAGATTATAGTAGTAAACAACACTTCAAAAATTAAATATCATATGAAAGCCAAAGGGAAGGAGAAATTTGAGCATCAACAACAATGGAAGAATCCTCACAAAATAAATACTGACAGAATTTTACCTTAGAAAATATATTTTTCCTTTTGTAAGCAAAACACAATAGGTATTTGATACATAATGTATTTATAGTAAGCCAAAACATCAGATAGAAAAGGCATATGAACAAGGATAATTGAATATGTTGGTAAACTCAAAGTAAATATATATATCAAACAAAATTTTGAATTTAGCTACACAAACTTTTTGTATCTCATAGTGATTTTAATGTAACTCAAATTTAGAAACTGACTAAAATTTCGCATAACATTTCTCTGTAATAACAAATATATATATATATATATATATATATATATATATATATATATATATATTATCAGACAAAATCTCATTATGATTATATAAAACTTATTTAAAAACCCCACCCAAAATTTTTTTTTTATAGACTGCTTCATAATTTGTAATATTTTACCAATAAAGTCTAATGTACCGAATATTTGGTGATAGATTAAAACAGAATAACATTTTATTCGACTAATTTTTTTCTCTTCAATGTATGTTTCTAGGCTTATTAATGAAGAATTCACTGACACTAGAATGTAACAAGATTTGAAAATTACGCTTAAAGTTGGTTAAAAACTAATACAGTATTTTAATTTCAGAGATACCTACCAGTATCCTAGGTCAACAACGCATTTTTATTGCCATCATTTAAAGGTAATGTAGGCTTAGAATTTAAGATTATCATTCTTACTTACTTTTCAATACTGCATAGTTAAGGAGTAGTTTGGAGAAATTTGCTTGGTTTTAACTCGTATGTTACGAGTATATACGATCTTTAATTTTTAATTGAAACGTGATGTTACTTTTCACTCATAAAAAATAGGATATTTTACACACACACACATACAGAGAAAGAGAGAGAGAGAATGTAACAAGTAGCCGTAATTATAAGGGTGCTTTCAGGGCCCCTGGAGCAAATACAGAGTACGGCATCAGTAAATAAAAAGTAAATAAATAAATACAATAAATAAATGTATGTAATATTGCGAAACATTTTTATAAAGTAGGAGAAATAATTCATTTATTCAATTCTGAAAGAGGGGAGTAATATTAATAATTCATACATTAATATTAGCACTGAATAAAATCAAAATTAATGTGCCTTTACTTTGCTTGTTTATTTTAAGACTTGTAATTTTTTTTACACACATTCAAATCTTTATTCAAATTATTTTCAATGTGTAATAAGTTCAGATTAGGTAGCCTTTTTCGCTATATTGGGAATTAAGTTTTTATATTTTATTGTTACTTTAATCTACATTCTCTAAGCTATTTTAAGCTTTATAATCGGTGTGCTTCTTTTTAAAAGTAACATTTAACTTCATGCATAAAAACTAGCATAAAATGTCGGTCTCTCAGTTTTCTTTATCAATACCTAAGATACATATTCTATTGTTGATTCAAATAAGGTAGCTTTTTGAGCGGCCCTACTAGCTCCCAGCGCCCCTTTGACTGACCTTGGGGATGCTACTGGTTATAGTTCTAAGCTTCCTAATAAGAAAATAATTTACATAAGTCTGTTAAACTTGAAATAATAGTATTTTATTGTAACGGTGGTATCCGAGCGCTTTTGGCTTCCAGCTTGTGGCCGCCGATGGCAAAGTCCAGTTACATATGCTATTCATGTTTTCTCTGAAAACCTTCCATCATTAGAGCAAGAGTTTCAATTTAGATACAAGAGATATATTTCAAAAGCTGTTCGAGTATGTAATGTCGTTGATTGATTGGTGATTTTTAAGCCAATCTGAGCACTGTGGTCCATGTAGTAGAGTTCTCTTGGTATGGAGCTCATGATTGGTCATACTTAAGTTAAGCCTAATTTCCACAAAAGACACGTCGTGTATCGAGTCTAATGCACAGTAAATCTATTGGGACTCAAAATCCTCACATTGGGGTCTCGATCTACTCAGGTGGCGACCTTGTTTCCTGACCGTAGTTCAAATTTACGTGGTGTATTGGCAGTGGCACGAGGTGTATTAGTAGTCGGCAAGAATGTTCGATAAAATAACATTTTGTTGAAAAATTAATGCATCTCCTCTTCTCTCGAAATAAATTTATGTATATCATGACCTCAAATCCATTCGATTCATAAATATATTTTGAGAAAATGAATAAAAAAAACCGAATGATATAAAAAACTATTTAATTTCGGAGTTGTTAAAGTTTTGATGATGTTATATAACAAAAATAATACATATTTTATCAACTCTACTCTCAATCATATAATTTAATAGATGCATGTAATGTACTCACTTTTAAGCTCTGTATTCGTTTGAATTTTTTCATAAACGACACTTCTCCGAATGCCTTTTTTGTCTAGATATATCCTGAAAACTTGTACACTTATATATGAGTACCTCAACAGCAAAAGTTTCTTCGTAAAGTTATTTTCTGAAAGAAATTACAATAATTTAGATTTCGTATTGCCATCGGACTGATAAATTATCAGCTTAATTTGTATGTATTGTTTAATTTATAGACAAAAAACTTAAAATGAGCTAAATTTAGGTTTTTTTTTAGTCTTATGGAACTCAGGAATGTTAGATTGTTATTTTACTGTTCTATTTGTTAGTATTTAAATTGCGAATGAAATGGTAATTGCTAAGCAAAAATTAAAAAAAAAAAGGTGTATATTAATCTAAATGAATCGATTTTTGGGAAATTATGTAAGTTTCATCTTTGAATTTAAATGGTTAATCAGTAAAAATAAAATGCAGGAAAAAATAATGCTTCAAACTAATTTGTCTCTGTTGTTAAGTAGCAACAAACGGCAAGAGTTATATTTCAAATTTTACCCTAAAACTGTCATTTTTGCAATTGATTTCGTTTTTATCTCGAAATAAACCTTTTATATAATAATTATGTTCATACATATGAAATGAGTAAAATAGGATTTTTACTACATTGAAAAGACATGAAACAGTCGAATATTGAATGATTTGGTAATTTTTCAACTTTTAAGCTTTTCATGCATCTTCAGAGCTAATTTAAAGCAATGAATTTAAGACTTTAAGTTGTAATATTAATTTATAATATATTCCGCTAATTCAACTTTTACTATGAGATCCTTTCTTTACCAAAAAGCTTCAGGTAAGATATTTTTTTAATTGATGAGAGCCATATTTTACTCTTTTTATTTTTCAGATTTATATTATTATTGTCCATTGTTTTTAATTTGCTTTAAGAGTTCTTTTCAATTATCCGGAAGATTGGCAGTATATTGGTAATTCATCGGGAGCCTTTAAAGAAATAGGAGTAAAAAAGGCACTTTAGATACTCTTTTAACACAATCTTTTGTTCCTTTAAAGAAGCCACTCTTTTATGTATTATTTACAGCTTTATTCTGATAAAGCTTTCTTTATTTGACTTTTTCGATAAATGAATGTGACATTTAGTATAAGTTCATGTTTTAAAATACAAAGATGATAATATTTTGAACTGAGAGCATATTTTTTCGATTTATTCCACATTTTAAATGGAAACAATCACAAACACTTTGCAGAAATATTTTGGTTTTTAAAGTCACGTTCTGTTATCCTGTTCTTTCATTTGCGAAGGAAAATTAACCAGTTTTTAAATAATTTCAACAAGTGTAGGGTCTATAAATTGTTTTAATATGCTTATCCTTTTTAATCGATATCTATTGAGAATTTTACTGTGTATTCGTACTTAACCCTGTTTTATGTTATAAACCGTGCTTCTTATCTGCTTTACGAAGGATCTCTTTATTTGCATTTTTTTTTTGTTTAAGATCAATATAGAAATAATAAAATACAGAAATAATATGTGATTTTTTTTTAAATGTAGGTATATTTTCCTTCAACAAACAGATTTTACTTTTTATTTTTCTCTTTTTTTTGCGACAGAATTTCCCCCTGATAAGAATACAATTTCTATACAGTAAAAATTTGTTATTTTTTTTTCTAATGAAAACAATTACTAAGATATTTTTATTCATAATCATGTTGCTTATTTAATACTGAGGTATGTTTATATTACAATTTTTAGAGTGTTTTCCTATCATAAATTGAGAGAGTTTTCCTATCTAGAAAAAATAGTGGAAATATATCTTCCAGCTCAAAATTTCTTTACATAGGTATGACCATAAAAATTTTAATTTGTTAAAAACATACAAAATTTACTGCAAAAAATGAAAATTTTGATTTTGTTAAGATATTGCTCTTAAAGGAGTTCCTGAATTTAATTTTATTTAAGTTATTTTTCATTTTTTACTGCAAAACTATTCTAGAAAAAGGCTTAGCAATCGCTCTATATTAATAAAAGTGCACATTTTTGTGTGTGACGAAAACACGTTTAATCAAAGTACACTAAGAAGAATATGACTGACTGAAAAGCATTTATATGTTTATAATTAATGTATCACGTTTAAATAGTTCAGAAATAAATTCCATATAAAAGATTTTAAGTATTTATTTGTAGATTAAATCATTGAAAAGGGGGCAAAAACATATTTTAAAAGATTTTCCAGAATAAAATTATGTCATTAAATTCAAAAATTAACCACGCATACAGCTACAATATTTACTTGATAAAATTTAAGGTAAATTTCGTAATTAAATAAAACTGTGTGAAATAAATTCAAACTATTTTACCTATTCACCCTAAGATTATCGAATGTATATAAGTAACACCTAAGGCTTCTCTATGTTGACCAGGCCTTATAAAACCAGTTAAATATGTCTTCAATTCATCTCATGTTTAGAAAACGAGATATGTCTTTCAAGTATGAATACCCCTGCACATACGTCTAAAGGTTCCCAAATACAGAATCTAATGAATAAAGATGCGCATGGTATATACTGATTGTTAATTTATGTCAACCGGCAATATCAGTTCAATATAATGGTTTCAGCTATTATGAGTTGGAAGGTTTCTGGAATACATTATCTTCTACGCATTGAATCATTTGAGATCTTACTTGAGTCTTATAATAAGTTTGACCAACTCAGGAGGAAACGGAATTGGAAACAATGATATTAAATTATAATAACTTTGCGAATTACATTGAGAATGATTTTCATAATATATATGATGGTAGATTTAAATGAATTTTTAATACTCTTCAGTAACTGTTCACAATGATTTTGAGTTCAGTTACAAAATACGGTCTTTAAAGCACTCTATACAGATCATAACTTTTCTTTTTGTTTATTTTACCTAAAATTACTTTTTACCTTAATTCAATTTAAAAATTCATTATTGTAATTTAAAATTTCTAATAAGCTGTACAGTTATGAGATATATGCTTTTCAAAAAATTCAAAGATATTTATTTATTTGCTGTTACTTAACAAATACTGAAATATTTATTTAAGTAATGTACGAACTTCTATTCTTTGATTTCATTTTTACTGACAGCCACTTAATGTCAATTTTTAAATGTCTTTGTAATTAATGTCTGTATAATTTTAATTTTAAACGTTTGTGTAATTAATTATTACAAAAAAGGATTCTTACATAAAAATTTCATTTAGAGGTTTTTTTTATTACAAATTAATAACAAAAATAGAAAAAGATGCTGAAGAAATGATATTTTATGTTTTTGTTGAAATATGTTTCACTAACATTTATTCGCAAGAATTATAACGAACTTCAAATTGTAATTGCTAGTTAAATTTCTTCAAAACCCATTTTTATCTCTAAAAATAAATTAAATAAAATTTCTTTGAAAAGAAAAAAAGAGAGAGTCTTAGGAAATAATTAAATACTCTTAATAAAAATAAAAGTGTTCTGAAGAAGAAAAAACAGCCTTTCTAACTAGTTAAAGTTCGGAAGATTGATTCTTCAACTATGTTTTTGTTATAAAAGTTAAGAAACACTCCTGTATTACAATTTTAGGTTACCCAAGTATCTGCATAAGTATTGCATACCTTAATAAAATATTTTAGATTGAGAAAACAAATAAATAATGAAATACATTTTAAATATTTGTAAGAATTAAATCTAAGTTTTGCTGAAAGTTTTTCTAAAATAATAAATTGTATCGAAATACTAATTGTACTATATTAACACACCTTAATGCTATTTTGAAATGGTTATTATATTATTGCATTTTTATTCAGATAAAAAAACTTTGTTTACAACAAATATGTTTACTTAAATGTGAAAACAATAATCAATCGTAATAAATTGTTATCGTGTAATTAAATATTAGAAACTGTTATATAACAATAAGAGTTTGAACTGTTTTGAGAAAGAAGTATTTAGTCTGAATTTTTGGAGTCAAGAAAATGAAAATTCTTATTTTTATTTGCATTAAAGTTTATTGAAAGTATTCCGGAACTATCATTAATGTTCAATTTTAAATGAGTATTCGTTTATAACTTGGTATTTTTGAAAAGGTATTTTGCAGCTTTGACTTTTGTAGTAATAGCAATAGTTGTTTGATCAAACTAAAACTTGAATTGAGATCATAGAAAAACACAAGTTTCGATTTCTTTTAACTGAGATAAGAAAGAAAACAGTTCAGAGCAAAAGAAAACAAAGCAGAGATCCTACCAATTTCTAAACAGAAAGTAATCCGAAATACAGACGTAAGTCTAAGATTCAATGCTTTTCTTTTTATCGTCTCTTCTTTTAGCGTTTGAAAATACATAAAAGTAATAAATCGAAAATTTTCAGTCAGGCTTGAAAGTACAGAATCGTAAGAGTCGATGATATTTCGAGGAAATTGTATACTGAGGTTAATTTAAAATTTTCGAATCCTTACTATTTCCACTGAGATACAGAATCTCAGTTGGAATTTGAAATGGAAAATCTCGAAAGAAGCGAAAAATAAGCCTTTTCTCATTTTAGTCGCCAACATAAAATGAAAAGCACTCCACTTTCTAGTTTGTTTCAACGAACTTTCAGCACTTTTCTCATTTGCATAAGAATATGCAAATCCGAAAGTTTGAAACTCGTTTCAGATAGATGCTTTTATTTTATAGAGAACTTGATGTATTATAATCTTGTTATTAAATAAATAAGTCAATTTGCTAAATTATTATGAATCTGACGTATTTTATTGTGCATGTGAATTTACATTATTGTATTAGAATATTTATATTAATGCAACTGATACACACAATGAAACGATGCATTCTAATTCTTCAACATTGTAAAACGGATTGTTTCCGTTATATAGTCTCTCTTGATATTTATAAAAATTTTGATAAAAAAATACAAAATAACCTTGAAAAAAATTTAAAAATTGTATTTTAATTCAAGTATAAAACACCTGAATCTTTTTTCCTTCAAAAAAGTACGACAAAAATATAAACAGAGTATATGAAGTAACATTCTAAATCTGTATATGAAAGATGGATACCATGAAGTTGGTGGAAACACATATTAAAAACAAATCAAGTAAAGGGAACGAAAAAATATAAATAAAAGAAAATCTTCATTTTTAAAAGTAATTTTCTACAAACGGAGGAGTATCAATAAATAAAAAGAATTTCACTGTCTAAAAAGCACATATAGTTTTTCTTAATAGTAACATCATGTATTCCAAATAACATGACAGACTGGAGTAAATTACAAATATTTTATTTCAAGAGTCAAAAACTTATCAGTACTATATTAAATCTCTGAAAAATCCGGGATTTCCATGGGCAACAGCACCGTTTCCAGTAATAGTCGGTGATCAAGTAATTATCATGATTTCAGTTTAAATTACACTAAGTAGATTATCTTAAGCCTTTCACGACCCATAATAACCTTCAAACTGCTCTTATGGGATTAATAAATAAATGAATTCACTCACACAATGAGTTGCCGTTTCTGGGAAAATGTACGTAGTCCTCTTATCGCCTTAATATTGTTACTAGTCTCTTTAATTGCATGCATTAAAGGCATGTTTTGACTTTTATATATATATATATATATATATATATATATATAAGAATGTTAAAGTATATTGTTGTTGGCTATATTTAAAAAAGCTTTGCACTCCTTGTTTAAATTGTTCGCCAGCAATTTCATACTACCCACAAACACTTTAATCATTAAAACATGTAGCATGCTTTCTGAATTTTCCCTTAATAATTTCTTGAAGCATAAGTTATGGATATTTGAAAATTCATTAAATACAAGAGATTGTAGAATTGTTAATACGCATGTCTAACTTAAAAAGAATTTGTAAGAAAAATCACCCCGAAAGGAATTATTAATGAGCTTAATACTCTTAGAAAACAACTTTTTCCCCCCGAAAGCAGATCTTCGTAAGTCATTAACCAAATGAAGCTTACGTTGCCTTACTTCTCGTCAATGGCTTGGGTTCCAATTTATTTCTAAACAAGAAGACCCTCATCGTATAAAAACATCGACAACGTGATCTGATCTTTAACGAAGGTGAATGTCAGAATTTAGCCTCTTCTTTCATATCAAAAGAATGAATAAGATGTCGGAGGAAGATAAAAAAAATAACGCGGTCTTATTACCTTTAAAGCACGTGCGTTTTACTTTAGATACCCTAAGGGTGATTTCTACTTTTCATACTAGCAATTCTTTTATCGATTTTGTTAAGACACTTTTTGTTACAGCCTTTTTGAAATAGTCGATCGAAAAGAAAACGGCAACAACTGAGAACTTATTCTTCATTGTTGTGTGTCTGTTACGGCTGGCGTGATTTGTTGTGTGATCGAGATCTATTCAACATAAGATAAGCGAAATTATTTGAGTTTCATGTTTCGTGCCGATTTAAATTATTTTCCTGAGGTAAAAATACCTCCATGCGTCACGTAAATGTTTTAGTTACATTTGAAAAACCTTTCAATTAGAAGTTAAATTAAAAAGATGAAGCTTTTTGTAAACATAAAAAAAGTATTAGAATTTATGTCTATAAAATATTTGCAGATGTAAGTATAATATAATTAACATATCAGATGTACGAAAATATGTTTTCCATGCCATTTAAGTTAACCTTTTAAATACACTTCAAACCAATTGTCCTGTAAAGTTTTAATAAGATTAATATTATAAATGTAATTGAAAAGAGTTGCTTTCTTAAAGATTCTCAAAACAGCAAATAAATAAATAAACAAACAAAAAATAAAATAATAAAATAATACATTTTCTTTCTTTAGTTTATTTAACAGACAAAAAGCTAATCTTTGCAGACTGCACTTCTTTTTCAGAATAAGTTGCTTAAAAATATCTTCGTATACAGAAAGGTTTTTAAATATTACCAATTGATCACACAAATACTAAGAAAGTAAATCCTTCCAATCGTTTCTCTACTTATTATTTAGTAAGAACTTATCTACCTTACATGGAGTATTAGAACTTTTAGATTTGTAAAATTCAAGGTCATGTCGTACTATCTACGAGTCCCGTTCAACTGCAAAAAGAAAAGAAAAGGGGGGAAAAAAACCAGAACCCTTTCAAAAGAACGGGAAAAACCATTCATGCGTCTAAATAAAAATAAAAATATCTTAGTAAGGCATACAAATAATTTCCTCTAAATCTGTATGGCCATGATAGCCTAGTAGTCATGGTCGCGGACTCACTGCCGGCGGTTTTTGTGGAGTCATGGGTTCAAGTCTTGATGTCACAAAAGACCCGCCGCGTAACTGGGGCTGACGCACGTAAAATCTGTCGGGACCCAAAATCCTCCAGTTGGCGTGGTGTGGAAGTTAGGAGAGGAAGTGCCAGCTTAGGTGTCGTTCTTCGTTCTTGATCGAGGTTTAAAATTACGAGGTCTATTACCAATAACCCTCTTGTTGCTTCTAGTACGACGTTAATAAAACCAACCAATCAATCAATCTTTATCTTTATTCAGTCTGTAAGCCTTTAACATTTGTAACATCATTAACTGATAAAATATGTTCATATGATCAACTCAAGCTTTCGAATCTTTAAAATTTACAAAAATTATAATTTCTTATTTGAATTTTCTATTTAATGCAAATAGTGCTTACTGATTTATTTACAATGATATTTCACTTGTGCAAAAAGATCAACATAACGAAATCCTATAATCAATTTTTTTGCTTTTAGACGTTAACCAAGTCTCAAGATTCAAATTACGATATTTTTCTAATTAGACCATTCCCAGACCACTTAATTGGAACAATAATGTAAAAGTTGCTTAAAGTTGTGCATTTCAGCGATATTGTTAAGTATATAAAGCATATACATTCCTCGCCTACACACTTAAAACATCTTTGTTCAACTCTCGAAGTGAAGATTTACTCTCATCGATAAATTTGCCACAGTGTATTGATAATTGTTATTCCGAATAGTTGTAAGAAATAGAACACTCTTTAAAGCTTTTGAAGCTTTCACTGCAACTCGTTAAAAATTGCATAATTGCTTAAATGAATCTGAACTACAGTGTTGATAAATTAATTGACTAATTTAATTCAAACAGCTAATTAACTCAGATGTATTCAAACTTTTTCGAAAACAGAAACTTTTCATTGTGAAATCTTTTTATTATTATTACTTTGCAGAATTAGACAGAGAATAGTTTAAAATATATGAAGTTTCAAACTTCACAGGGAACACTGTTAGAAATTCATATACAGGATTATTTAGTGCAAGCAATTCACAATATTTTCTCCATTTCCAAATATAGCATGATTATTGGATCAATATTTAATAAATGTAAATTAATGTATGGACCCTTAAGATTTCGTGATTTATATGGGATCATAAATTCAAAATTGAATATTTCCTGAATTAAGAATGGGAATTGCATATAACCATGAATTTAATGCTTTTAATAAATGAGAAATGTAAATATGTAAAAATATTGGTAGTTGACAGTTCTCCCTTTTCGTAAATATATTTAATAATTGACATTTTTCATAATAACATTACTTCTTCCCACTATTTTATTATTTTTTAGCATTGCAAAATGATAGAAAGCTTTGAAAAGTGTTGAGTAAAAAGTTGTTATTGTTAAATGCTTTAAATACTCATTGAACATTAGTTATACCCATCTATAAGCAAATGAAGTATTCTAAAACTAGGTATACAAACATAAGAATTTTTTACTCTCAAATAAACATTTATACGTAAAATAAATAACTTCAAGAAAAGGAGGAAAAATACTGTATTTCAATACATTTTCAAATATTGCTTTCTTCAGAAGTATTTCAGATTTATTGAAATGACGCTTCTCCAATTATAATGAAAAATTTATTTTGATAAACTACTCTTTGTTTAAAAAACGATAGTTACCACAGAATGGAATGAAATTTTCTTTCCTTATTTGTGACGAATTCTACCCAAATATCTAGCATCATTAAAATAATATTGCAGTAGCAAGTAATTAGTAATATTTACCGTACATATCAAATAACATTATACTTGCATTTATCGAACGAAAAATCTTATAGTTGCTCACTTGACCTTTGAACCTCATCATTAAATTTCGTTCAAAAGTTTATCGGATACTTTGGAAGCTTAGACGCAACTTTACATCAGTTGGAGACTTTATACTTAACGTGTCCTCGAGGTTTGATCGATGGCAGAATAGAAAACGTCATCGAAGGGATGTAATTAGATATGCGTAAGGGTTCTTGCTTTGAGCAACTTAGCTGCAGATGGGTATTAAGCGAAAAGACAGAGTTAAGCGAACTTTTCTTGTTCGTTGTCACACAACCCATTAAACAAAATAGAAATTGTGAATTAGATACTTATTTCTTTTTTTAAACAGATTCTCCATATTTAAAGCATCGCTTAAATTTCACTGGAAATAGCAAGTGGCTTCGAATGAAACAGGTATCTTTTTTGAGTTTGTTGTTAATTAATTTAAATTCCTTCAATATATATATACGGAGAAAAATGTTATCTTCATGAAATGCTTCCATTTTAAGTAAGTGTTGAAAAAAAACCCTATTGGACAAAAGAACATAAAACAAACATACCATAAAACACATTTTCATTTATATATTTGAAACTAAGCGATGTTATATTTTAAAAGAGAAAAACTAACTCTTTTTTTTACTTGTAAATATCAAAAATAAAATTTAGTTCATATTAAGAAAAATATATCGTTTTGTTAATTTCAATAAAATAATGCTAATTTTCTTGAGATAAAGCTTGCTGATCCAATGTTAATTTTTATGCTTGGAAAATGCAAATAAAATGGCAAGTAAAATTTAAATGACTTAATGCACACTACTAGCTCGATAAGCATGGAAATAAAAGCTAAATAATGAACGAAGCGCAACATAAAAACATTTTAAATCAATCCCTCGATATCAATAATGTAACAAATTTATTAGTAAGAGTTTATTCTATATCATAAGAATAAACTTTTAGTAAGAGTTTATTCTTTTCTGAAAAAAATGTAAAATTTTATTTCTATCTGAACCAAACTTACAAAGGTTACGCATTTGAATTCAATTTGGATTCAAATAATATACATGGGATCAATGCATCATTTTAATGTCCTACTGTTCTCAAGATAAATTTTCCTTTTAATTTTAAAATCCTTATTGGTTAATTGGTTAATATAAACTGTTAATGAAAATAAATAGTTAATGGTTTGTATTGAACAAATAAAATCCCATCATTAAACATAAAAACTATATTATTTTAATATAAGTATATTAATTATATCTAATTTTTTTTTTTATAAAACAACGTTTTTTCCCTCAGAGAAAAAAATACTAATCTAAACTTAAACTAAAATATTCTAGTGACTTCATATGGTGGAAAAAGTTGATTAAAAATAAAATATATGTATCACACATGAAAAGCCCAACTGAAAGCAGCTTTATAATTAACTTCTTAAAGTATAATGATATATTTTCTTCATTTTCATCACTTAACAGCTTATTTTCTTGATGCATTAAATTTGTAGCGTGGAAAATTTGACTAATACCCGACAACAATGAGTGACGAAAAGATATTAATCAATCAAAAAGGACTAAAAGGAAAGAAAAAAGAGAACTAAATAACAAAAAAAAAAAAAAAAAAAAAAAGAAACTATACTCATCATGTAATGATATGCTTTCTCGATTAATTGCACATGTAAAGTACACAGTCCCAAAACTGCGACAAAAGAATGATCGAAGTGCTACGGAACTCACTAAGTAGTTAAACTGTTGCTGTCAAGTCGAAATTTATGCCGCAGCGTAATCTTTGTCTAGATGAAAGTGGAATGAATTTTGCAGAAGGAATTGTCTATGTGCCACAGGTGGAAAGATCTCTTGATCACTTAGTAGAGTTCTTTCTCTTTGCTACTCATTGGGGGATTAGAAACAACGTCTATAGGGACCCTGTTGCCATGCCAACAGCTGGATCTCTAACACGCCCAACGACCCCCGGCCTAATGAAAGAAGTACTACCAAGCCTACTTCTATGATCATATTTTGTTTTCCCTACGTTTTATCTAGCGTCACCTGTCCAACGTGCAGGTTTATTAACGGGAATATACACCCCCATTGTTATGGGTAACGGCTGAGTTTGACTGTCTCCTCACGAAATGATGTATGGACTAACCTTTATATACTCTAAATCAATTCATGCTATGCGAAATGCTTTCACCTCTGGGATGGAGGAGGGTTACTGCATAATATTACCCTGAAACTCGTATTTAAATCATCTACTGTTTCCCAGCAAGACCGATAAAATCAATGAAATTTCGAGTTGACATCTGTTTCGTGGGTGCAAAATATATATATATAAGGGAATGGTTATGTATTATAAATTGAGATTAAATAATGTTTAAAGCATACTTCACGTTAGTAAATATAAAAAAGTTTTATTGTTTAAAATAAGCATAGTTTACATTTCAAACATAATTCTTACATTTACAGTCAAATTTAGAATCTGTCTGAGTAAGAATTAGTTTTTGTCGATAGATTAATATATTAGAGATTGTTTGAGAATGATAAAAAAATTCTTTTGATTAAAAGGAAATATCACGAAGTTTCTTTTAAATTGAAATCTTTTAAACATATAATAGGAATTCGTTTATTTAAGATCAAGTTTTTATAGTATTTGACTACCGAATAATCTCAAAATGTTGTCCTGTTTGACAATTTGAACATCATCCGGCAGTTTTTAAATATTATAGGTTTTTTTTATTACATGTGAAATCAAATAGATGTGGTATTTAATGAAAGTAATATATATATATTACTTTATATATATATATATATATATATATATATATATATATATATATATATATATATATATATATATATAGGTGCGTGAACGCACGCATGTGTGTATGTTAAATTAAACTTTATTTTAGAATGGATCCCCGAAAAATGACAATGCTATCGAAAACTGTATGATATAACTAATTGCACGAGAAAAAAAATAGAAAGATTTTTTAAAAAAAGTGACTATATCGATAGTTGAAATGATCACTTTAAATAATTTCTTTATAAGTAGACAAGCATTGCTCTAAATCAATGCATGAAAAATGCTACGGCTTCAAAATTATTTACACGATGTATTATTTTATCTTTAAAATTATATCAAGCATTTAGTACCTTTTTTTGTCTAATGAATTTAAATTTAAATCTTTAATTTAGCCTGACCTTCGGAAATGTTAAAAAATGAAATGAACTCTAAATTATAAAACCATTACATTACACAAAATAGTTAAATGACCAAATCAAAAGAAACTCAAATTATATAAACACAATAATTTTACATTCAAAGATATACGTTTGATTCGTATGTTGTCATAACACTAAAACATTCCTTAAAATAATCGTACTACATAACTTTATCGTCGTTTCAAACTTTTATATTTGTAATTTTTTTTTATTTGTAACAGTTATGTCATTGTAGAGACATTTTGTCACGGCATGTCAGGCATAATGGTCTCTCCCCATCTTTATCGGATAATATACGATCTACTCTGGGAGCAACGTAATCAATTTTCGCCACGCTTGTCACCACATTTCGCGAATGACTAACTCTTACTAACACATTTGTTAAGCTTACTCCGTAAAAAAAAAGGAAGAAAAACTCTCCCCGTTTGAAAGATTGATAGGAATGATGTTTTTTTTTTATTATTACAATTTCGTTTGTATTAAATGTATTGCAAACTACCACTGGAAAGTGTGACCTCATAGCAGGTTTGCGATATTGACAGCTTCTGGCACTAGGCTTCGTAATCAATGTCAGATGTTAAAATCAATGTCAAATCATTAAATAAAAATTGATAATTTATCCCAGCTCTGTTAATTCAATTTAATTACTGGTGAATAATATTGATGGGATTTAATAAGGTTTGACATTTTACTCGTGTTGAATTTTTATTATTAATCAGTATCATAAATTAAATTTTATATGACAAGCTCCCTTTTCAGAAAATTACTTTTTATGGAATTTTGAATGTGAAAGACATCTAAGTCATTTTATTTTTATTCGCTTATAATACAAAACGGCATGCATGAAATAGGTTTTTCTGAGCGATTTAAAAACAGTTAAAAACAAGGCACATAAAAGTTTTTTTGCTTCCTATATTTATCATTCTAATAATATTTCCTCTAAGATTTAATGTTCTCTAGACTTTTTTTCCTTTTTGACGTTGATGGAGATATTATCGGGCTCGAATGTTCTTAAAAAGTGACAGTTTACGAAGTCTCATGAAGTATTAGGGAAACAACTACTATGAATGAGATATGAAGAATTATGATAAAGCATCTAGCTATTAAAACACTATACAAAATGAAATACTAAAACTACTTCTCCTAATTTGGCCAGTCTGTTTTCGGTTAAGTATTCTTAGTTCGTTATGAAACTCCCGAAATTTCTTATAACATTATAAATTGTTTTTAACAATACAAAGTTTACAAATTTTTCATAAGTTATTAGATTAATGAAGGAAAACTTCTGAGTAGAGCCTTAATTTGTACATTTATTTGGATAACACTTTGTATTTCAAGAAAAATATGCAAATAAGTGTCAAATCTTTGAAGAAAAACTTCTATGAGAATCAATAACTATAAATTTCAATTTATTTAGTTTCATGAGATTTATTTGTTAAAACATTTAAATAAATTTCTAATTCTTTCTGGTTTAATAAAGTCTAAAGATAATGAGATTCGGTTACATATAATCATAACCATAAATATTGCATAAATTGAGTTAAGAAATTATTTTTTTGAAAGTATAAAGCACGTTATAATAGCTTTAATATAACCTATATTCATTAAATTATTTACTAATAATAATCTGTAAGTTACATAGCAAGAAAATAACATTAATTTATCTACTAAAGTTCATGGCTCGTCAAACTATTCTGCAGGTAATTTCCTTTTATATCAACTAAATAAAAGCACGAAAATTCACGAATTATATACTAATTCTTTTCATGTCTCATTTTAATATTACAGTAGTTCAGTTTGAATGATTTAGAATGAAATCAAATATGGCAAGCAGAATTATATTTCGCAATAGTTACGAAATAGTGAAGCGTTGTTGGCAGTTGATACGTTAAATAAACACGAAATGTGTTTGTTAAATATTAATTGTACTAACCAAATTTATTCGAATCGCTATTGCAAAGGTTAAGCTTTTAAGTATTAATAATTTAGTTTAATCATTTCGAATAAGTAAGCTTATTAATTTATTCTTTTTGTGAGTACTCTAATTCAAAGACTGTACTGAATGTAATCTTTTACATTATATTTATCAAAAATAGTAGTGAACAAATAATATATTTTTTTTACCATTGCCAAAGTTTTATGTAACTGTATTTGTTGTACCTTAAAAAGGACAAACACACTGGATAAAAACAAATAAAGTACAATTGCAACACACAAAATTTACAGAGAAAAGAACACTTAGCCAATTAAGCATACTATAAATAAAAAGAAAAAAAAGCCTTTTATAGGCAATGTAAAAATACGGATACCAAGACAAATAAAACATGCATCTTCAGACTTAAGACTGAATACATTGTTAAGCAAGCTTCAAGCGACCTACTCTCCTTAATGCATATATATATATATATACATGCATATATATATATGCATTAAGGAGAGTATATATATATATATATATATATATATATATATATATATATATATATATATATATATATGAGTGTGTGTGTTAATTAAAATGCTCTATTAATCTAAATGAAATCCAACTGTCACTGATCCATTTATTTAATCTCGTAAAAAAGATTTTATAATTAAAATTGCCACGAATACCGAATATAACTAAGTACATAATTTGGAAACAGAATTTTTGGATTCATTTTACTAATAATTGAAGTAAATGTGTTATTAGGCTGAGGGGTCATTGCTATTTAGATTAATTGAACTATATTTAAAAGGGAATAGAACAATTAACGTGTTTTAATTGCAAAAAAGTTAAAATATTATTAATTTAGTTTACATTGATTGAAGCTTCATTTATTACTTAACAAATATGTACTATTCGACTTAAAAATATTTTTCTTGGTAATTGATAAAATATGTTTTCGCAATAATAAAGTTCAACTTTAGAACATGTTTAATTCTAATGAAATTTAGAATGAACTGGAACAAATATTTCTTTTAATTCTTTGAAATATTTATTAAGAAGCTATAAATAAAATCTTTACAACGTTGTGTTCGAATGAATGAGATGAGCTGCAACACAAGGTGAAAGTCATATCCCTATAATATTAAAAAGAAGTATAGATATCATCAGTAACAAAATGTAAGCAAATATTATGTATGATAATATTAGTGCAAAAAATGTTTTATTATTTAAATTTAATAGGTAAAAAATTACAACGACTAACAACAGAGCCATGAGTCATATATATATATATATATATATATATATATATATATATATATTATATGTCCACAAAATACAGATTAATTATCAAATCAAATTTGATATTTATTTCTTTAAAGATGGTGTTTATTGCATTTGTATAACTGGTCTTCGCCATAGACAAATTAAACAATACTAAATTTAATTCGAACAAGTTCAAACATAACGTAATTTAAGTAGTCTTGCAAATATCTAACTGCTCCAATGGGATATATTTGAAAATTAAATAAAGGTTCAGGCAATTAAATAGCAATACCTAAATGACGCTATTCCCTAATTCCTATGGAAAAATAATGTGCAAATGTGTATGATCAAAGTTAAACGAATTAACTTCATTTCATTTGCTTCTAAACGGCCTTCTTTCATCGGAAATAATGGACAGAAAACAATGTAAATGGAAGTGTTATTATTGATTAACTACAAGAATTATTCCCAATGAACCCTAGAGGGGATGCATTAATGTAATTCCTAATGAAGAGAAATGGAAACTGTGTTTGTGTGAAACCTTACAAGTTTCGTTTTTACCTCGTCAGGGATTAACACTACTTTGAATGTTTTCGAGGTTTAAGATAAAAGTGTCACAGAGCATTGTTTCTCTCATTTCATTCCCTTACATATTTTTACTTATTTTAATTGAGTGAAACAAATCATTCGGATATATATTATCTGTTATGGGATTTAAATGTGAATTTCTGCAGTTTAAATAGCAAATATAGAATAATTAATTTACCAGAAACAAAAATATCTCTTTAAATCTACCTTAAGAAAACAGTCTACAAAGAAGGGGTTTTAGATATAGATAAAAGAACAAAACATTATCTTCATTATAGGGAATATTTAAAAATGGTTAACAAATGAATAAACTGCTTAAAATATATGAAAAAACGTAAATTTAGGAGATAAATAATAATTTTAGTTAAAAAACGAAAAATATTTGTAGTTATTTCTGAAGTTCACAATTAGTGGGCTCTTTTCGCTTACTGTATTTTTAAGATGCAGTTACGTATAAGCCTAAAAAATTAAAAGTTTTAAACGAAAATCAGGTGTTTTTTTTCAATTTATCGAAATAGTTAATGGAGAGAGAAATGAAAATAAATTAAATGGAAATAAAAATATTATTGAACTTATCAAAAATATCAGAAAATTATATCTTTTAAGAATCGAGCAAATCTTTTTAAATTAAAACGTTTTCTATATATATATATATATATATATATATATATATATACATATATATATATATATAAGCTGTAATAAGTTTTTTTATTCTTAACGATGTAATATAAACTGAAGATGATAAGATAACGTATATAAAATTATCGATAACAATATAAGTGATGGAATAGTAAAATAGTGAAAAACTATATTGTCTTCAAGCATCTTAATTAATAAAAATCTACTAAGTATTGGCATTTTTTCTTAAATATTTGAGATTTTGTTAGATTTTGGAAGGTGAATATTAATCTCCTGCTTGCGAAATCTACGTTTTTAAGAATATATTTCACCTCCTTTAAGTTCTGTATTTATGTAAATATAACATCACATGCAAACACATAAAAACCCTTCTTCTTCAAATTTTAATTTCCGTTACATACTTGTTTATTCGGACTAGAGCAAAAAAGTAGTTTCTGAATTCCTGTTCGTATTTTTTTCTTCCGAAACCTCTGGTGAGAGAAAAGTCAAAGTAAGAAAAATGATTTCTATTATTCAAGATTATAGATTTCTGTACGAAAATGAGATAGAATAAGAAAAGTAAAGAAATATATAAAAAAAACAGTAGAAAGAAATTTGTAGGTCTCTTTGGATTTAATTATGAAAGTGCTAAGAAATGAATTCACTGGAGCTTATTTCTTTTTTGATGCAGAACTCGTTTTGACACGAAAAATATTTATTGCAGTCGATTAAAAATATGATGAAACATATTTGAAATTTCGTTAACACTTCTGATTGATTTATACATGAAGTAATGAGGAAGTGTGATTTAAAAACCTCAAAAGTTACTATATCATTTTCAAGATGACATCAAATTTGATTATCGAATATAATTACATTTCCGAGAAATTATTTTAATGATTCATAGTTCGAGAGTGAATTTTGGAAAAGGACATTTTTTTTTAAAATCTAAAAGATACGTGTACAAGAAATAAAAACTTATTTTTGTTTAATTTTTTTATATAGTCAAAATTTATTTAGAATATCAGATTGATTTTTTTAAAATTTTAAATAAAATGATAAAGTATTTGATGGTTTCTACTGAATTTCTCAAGATATCTAAACGTAATACGAATTCGAATGATCTATCTTATATTATTGGTTTTTTTTGTGAAAAAAATATTTCTGAGCAATATTTAAGTACAATGTAAGAGAATAAAATGATTTTAACCCTTAAGTCCCAATCAAACCTGTTCATTAACATGTTCAAATAATTTTCTATTTATGTCAGCAACAGTTTGAATATAATTGTTATATCTTCAGACAAAAAAGCTTTTGTGTGAAACTCGAAAAAAAAGTTATTTCTGAGCTCTTTGAAAAATGTTGTTATTCTTACCAGAGAAAAACTTGTAATTACCAGGGCATATACATATTCATCAAAAACATACGAAAACGCACAAATTAAATATTTTGCTCTTAAAAGAGTTTCTTCAATGAAATTCTTACAGTTGTGTTCCACTTTCATTTTGTTGAAACTATATTTTTATACGTAACTGAGAAAAGTCTTTCTGTGATCTTTCAGGTGAAATTAAAAGGTTAAAAGAACTCTCCTTTAAACGGAGCCTTTGAGTAAGAAGGGAACAATTAATGCTTTGGTTTCAAAAAAGAATTTTTGAATGCCTCTACATACTAAGCACTTCATAATTAAGAGTTTAATAGCTAGTAGGAAGTACATTAATTCTGAAGAATATATGACGCATATAATTGATGCATAACATTTTGAAAGAAGCCATAGAATTTCAAGGAATGTCGAGTTTTAAATTTAATTCATGATTTTAATTCTGTCGTTTCAATTTTCTCATTGAATTTGTTGATTTAAAGAATTATTTCCTTAAAGAGAAAATTCACAAGCTAATTTTTGATTACAAAAAGTATTGTTTTAACCTTAATAAAAATATTTAATGTAATAAAATACGTATTTAAACATTTAAAATAAAAATTACAAAATAAATACCATTCCTTTTTCACATTGAAAAGTTAAAAAAAGGAAAGCATAGCAAGAAAATGTTATTTTATAAAAAAATACCATCATGTTCTGTGTTAGTTTTAGTTATTTCTAAAAAAATGCATTCACGAAAATAATTACATGTGTAAATATAATAGTTAAATCGAAGCTGCTAATACTTTTTGGTCCCAACTATGTTTATTTTTGCCTTAAATAAATTACCATATTTGTTGTAGAGTTTTTATATTAAAAAATATTCGTTCTGAATTTTTATATTGTAATATATATATATATATATATATATAACATATATATATATATATATATATATATATATATATAAATAAATGATAATGTGTGTGTGTGTGTGTGTGTGGCATTATTGTGTGTGTGTAATGTATTAGTTGTAGAGATTTGTATTTTAAGCTTTGCAAGATTAATGCATACCGTTTTTTTTTTGAAGCTTTTTATTTTATTGGACGAGAGAATGTTGGTTTGTATTTTTACCAGAGAAAATATAATTTCATCGTAAATTCCAGATTGTTTTACTGAAATGCAATTAATAATTTTCCTATCAAGCGTATAATCTAAATTAATTTTTTAACATATTATTTAAATACTTACTCTTTGACTACTTTTCACTAGAGTATTAAACTTTTTTACCGACATTTCGTTTACAGAAACGACTAAGCATTCCAAATTTTCAGTAAAAGAAATTATGATTTTGAAGTCTTTTGCCTGCTCTAGAGCTTTTCCATTTAGAAAGTTTCACAACTATACAATACCTCAAAATGATTCCATAACACCAAGTTAAAGTTTTAATTTTAATCAGATTCGTTCTTTTCATTCAGAAGAGGAATCTGAAATAGTAAAATAAGATTTGTTTTAAGATAATTTTTCCAATTTACATGTGCAGTCGAGCATAAACTACCATTTCTATTGAATGCATTGTTTAAGAACATAGAATTCATAAACCATGGCTAAAATTAATACAAAATACAATGAGTATTTGAAATAGCACTACGCCGACCTGAATCATGATTACCAGAAGAACTTTTATTTAACTATAAAAAAGTACTAATAAAAGTATTTTTTTTTTAGCTAGCTGAATTTTATTTCTTTTCTCTTTACCTTGTGCTTTTTTTTCTTCTTATATAGGTTAAGAAATGCAAGAAGGAAAATAAGTTAAAGTCAAATAATTAATTTTCATATTCCTTTATTTATTTATAATGATTCATTAACATATTGGGAATAAGAAATTACTTAAACATTCGATAATTGATGGATCAAACCAAATTAATATAATTTTGAAGAATTTAAGTATTTTTCTAAACAAAATTTATTTCATTTTGGCTTTTATTAGATTTTCATCAAAGGATGAATTTTATACTTGAAGTCACATTATTATTTAAGGATCCGATTTGAACAACGTAGTATATGAGTTTGTAAAGAGGCAACTTTATTTGAAAGATCATTAGATAAACTACAACAATAAAGGGATATCTTAAATTTCTCGTATATTCTTCTGAGTGCAAATGACCCACGCTTAGAACACGCATACTTTTGGCCCATTTCGCTTTTACCTGCAGTACGCCTTTGCCGCCTTTGCCGTGCAGCGCCATGCCGCTTTGTTTGCAAACAGCCGCTGGTTCGCCGCCCTTGCCTGTACACTTAGCCGGCAAAAAGCCGCGCTTCGCCCATACCGCCTGTAAGCCGTATGGCGACGCCACGCACGCCGCGCTTTTCGCTTAAAAGCAGCTGGTACAGCAGAGCTTGCAAAAGCATAGTAGCATAGCGCCTGCCAGAAGAGGAAGATTAAATATATACGAATAACATTCGTCCACAAGCAAATTATTATTGGCTAGTAATTATTTTGGAATTAAAATTATACATATATATATATATATATATATATGTATATATATATATATATATATATATATATATACATTTAGATATAAAATGACGCATCAAGAAGGAATTGCTAAAAGTATTACATAGGAATCGAATGTTTACTCAGAAATACTATGAAAAAATTAATAATGCGATTTAGTTTGCCATTTAGCCTTGATACAAGCTGTTATCATAGATAGTATTGATAATAGAGTTGCTTGAGGTGCCTAGAGGAGTTGCATTACCATTTTCCATAGTCGTTTAAATTGGTAGGCTCAAATGGAATTGTAGTCAGGACAGTCAGAGATGCCTGCTCTTCAAGCCAAATGTGCTTTATTGGGAAAATCTGGCACTGCTTGAGAAAGTGTTGGGAGAAGCACAGATAGAAGCAGAAAAGGCGTGTCACTTGGAAATGACCGGGGCACTCATCATCCTCTTAAAAATAAGACTATTAGCCTTGATAGGATGCACAACACCACACAGCACTATGAGTAGAATCTCATCGACACACTCCCCATTGTATAGGTTTCCAAATGAAGTGATACCCCATACCACATAGCTCCAGCTTGTTGGGTATGTCGGACAGCAGTCAGGTCTCACCATTGCTCCACAGAGTCAGGTATAGCTTTTGTTGGTCATTGCGGGGCTCAGTTCAGAAGTAGAGTACAAGTTCAGATTTCGGTTCAGGACTCATGGCTTGAAGCAATTATACTTTTACCAGCTCGTGAGATACTAGGACATGCATTTGACTCTCAACGTCAAGTGATGGCAGAGTGAAAAGGATGAGGGGCAGTCACTGCATCTGAGGTCCTCGGGACCCTAAGCCTGGATTAAGCTGAATGACCTATGGATAATCTCTTTGGCGTCTACCATTGTCCCAGTTGCATCGGATGGTTGGCAGGGACCTTCCAGGTGCCATCAGCGTCGATCGGATGATCACTCTGTTCTCGAGTTCTATTCGTTGCTCTTGATCGATCATACCTTTTGATTATCTCCCGAGTCATGGTTTTGCCAAAGTACTGCTTATAGTCAGATAGGTAACACTGCTTCAACAATCCAAATTTCGAAAACAATCCTGTGATTTGGCCCCTACTTGCTAGTCCACACCAATGCTTACCGTCACTCTCAAATGGTTATACTTGACTCACTTCTTTTCAGGAATCCATTTGCAGTGTTGGTGATCCCCGTGGGACGGCATGAATCCACATTTTCATGGATCTTAAGGCTTAGGAATTAGATGTCCTCTTTTTGTTCGCTATCAAATGCTCTGTTGCTGTGCTGTAGGCTCCAGATGATCTGTCATAGGCCAAATAAATCATTTTGCAAGTTTATCATTTGCATATTCTATAAGTAAAGGTATACGCATGCAATCTTGTCCATTCAGGTAACTCTTTTCTTGGTACGTCGCTTTTTTTATATTGTGGATATATATATATATATATATATATATATATATATATACACCTATATGCCATACCGCTGCAAGAAATTTACCAGTAGCAGCAAAAGCGGCAACACTTGCAAACGCTGGCTGGCCACTGCACAAAGCTTGCTTCGCTTACACCACCGCTTTTAAATTACGCTTGCAGCGCCGTAGCCGCCTGGCAGCCAAAGCGCTGCACCGGCGCGCCAGCTGTCGCCCGCGGCTGCAGCCATGCGCCATATAAAACGCAGTAAAGAAATACGCGCCGCTGCCGTAGGCTGCCGTACGCGTATGCACTTAAGCGGCAGCGCCGTACCAAAAGCCGCCGCCCAGCACTGATATGAGTAGGCCTCTAATGAGCGACAAAGGGGCTATCAAGGCAAATAACACTCCAAACCATAACTCTGGATTTGGAGTGCAATAGTGAAGAACAGGATCAGCACACTACCTGGGCGTTTCAAACACATCTTCGATGATCGTCAGGACACATTTGGAAGCAGATTCATTAACTAAACCTTCTCGTTCCCCTGATCAGCATCGTTTTCTAACCTGATGGTACCAGAAGCACCACTGTAATCCTGGTTCGAGCAGATGGCGCAGGAAGCGTGTGTGAAAAGCGGTGGCGGCGATCGGTAGGAGCGTAGATTTTTCAGTCTCTATCAGCCGTCTGTGAATGGTCATGAAGTAGACACTCGTGTACCCCAGGTCGCGTCTGATGGTTGATAACGCTGAATCAGGGTGTTGTGACAGATGATCCCCAGCCGTCACCCTGCCCTCGATTTGCTGTACTGGGTCCCCCGCTGCCATCCTGGCCGCTAAAATCTGCCATTTGTCCCACCATTCTTGCCACCATCTTCTAACAATACCGCATCGCTGACCCATTTTATTGGTGATTCTCCGATTTGCCCCAACATGCCTCTTTCAGTCAGTGATGCAGACCTCTTTCAGAGCTCTGGCAGGTTGCTCGTAATGCAGGCTCAGATCTGCAGCAAGGCATTTTTTCAATCGTTGAAAGGTATATTAAATCGCAATTCAATGAGTTGGACCATCAGGTTAAGAATCTCTTCTTATACCATAAGAGTGAATCTCTTCATATACACCATAAGAAATATGGTGCGCTGTTCCGATACACTTTGGCTCCCTCACTCATTCACAGGACGCAAATCTTAACCAACTGCATATTCGGTCAAATGTCTTTGCATACGAGGAATTCATGACAATGGGCAACTCCTTCTTGGTTTTTTTGTTGTTGTTATAGGTGTATATACATACTTATGTATACGCACATGTACATACACATATACATACACACACTATGCATATACATATACATACAGTGTATATACATATACATACACATATGCATATACATGTCTATACATAGATGTACATGTATACTATACTCATACATATTCGCCCTTATATACATACATAAGTATGTTTCTTAAGACAAGATAGATGAAATGGGTTTTAAATGACATGCTTTCACACCAAAGCGATATTAATATGTGTGTTCATTTGCATTAGGCTTATAAAGAATCTATAACGTTATTCACTGTAGTTAATCTGGATTTTGAACTAAAGACTGGAATATTGAAAACTATTCGATGATAAATGACGTTTTATTCATGGCTTTTCATTTTCATATTTTTATATGTATATGTTTCTTGGAAAAAAAAAGAAAAAGAACTGTATGCAGGAAATAAAGAAAAATCTTCTTCCAACCATAGTAATAAAGGATTTATTGTGGCGGTTTAAGTATCAGTCGTGAAACGTCTTTCTTATTTTCTTCTATCAAACCAATTCAAGATTTTAAACTATCTTCTTATATAAAAGAAGACATTTTCGGAATTATTCATTGTACGTAAGGAAAAAAACATGAAAATTCTTCTTTAAAATGAAACATTAAAATTATTCTGTAATTCCGTTGATACATCAAAGAATTGGATTTGATTAGGATAAAATTATTCAATTAAAAAATGCATCAAGGATAAATATGACTACCAAAAAATATGTTTTTAGGATTGAATAAAATGTTCAAATTATCCTCTTCATTTTACTAATTCATATGTTTATCCATTTTTCTGATTTTCACATGATTTAATACATAAAAAAGAACTAGACTTCGTTCTTTTAAATAAAAGTTGTTTGTGTGTTGGTATATTGTACTTTAAAAGAACTTGAGTGAATATTTAATATACCTATTCTTGAAAATTAATTCCATATCAGCTGATTTTTTTTTTTGTTTTAAGAATACAAGATTTAACACACATTATTGCTTTTTATTTATCGTATTGTACGATACATAACTATGGTCTTTTATTGAAAATTTTTTTTTTTGTTGCATTTTAGATTCTTGTGTATTAAACTTTCCTATGTTTACAGCTACTTTTTTTTAATGCTTTTAAATTCACTTATGTCAGTTTTATTTTAATCGTCTAGTTAAAATACTTCCTATACATATTTTATGTAATAAATAATGCTAAATATTATAAAATATTTAGTAAAATGTATTTTAATTTACTCATTTTAAAGTCTTTAAAATAAGTATTTTACGAAAATTACTTTAATTCTTTTTTTGCTATTAAATTATCACATAAGATATAAGTTGATATATTGTATTTGAAGAAGACAAAATATTCTTTCTTATAGAATTCTTAAAAAATTTTGATACTTAATCACCCTAAGAGGAGTTACTCTTGACGTTGGGAATTTTTGCAGGATCAATTCAACTCATTCAACCACCAGAATTTTTTAAATTGACAAATCATAGAAGTTTCTATGAATGGATTCTTACCCCAAAAGTTTTCGATTTAAGTTAAATCTATAATTAATTACACATACTACTTTCTTTTTTTTGTGTCTTCTTCAATTTGGAGAATAACTGGTAGTCCTAGAGACCCTAGGCGCCCGTACTGCAATATTACAGAATAAGCTGAACTCCTTAAGAACGTTTACAAAATTGAATGAAGCGTGCAGTCTTGAATTATACTGCTTATTTGTTTCTTTATTTTAGATGAAATATCTTAATAATAATAAAGCCTTTGATAACAGTGATTTTGAATGATAGAAGTCTATAAAAGTTCCAGGTACAATTCTACAGTAAGTGATACATGGTAGAGACATATTTTATTATTTAAGCTTATCAATGCAATTTTATTTTCTTTCGATTTGATTCGATTAGAATGTTATGATAATTAATGTGTGCTTTGTTGAAAAAACTCCATCTTAAAATATAGAGGATGAGCTACAAAATTTTGGAAATATATGAGTTATTCTATCTATAAAGGGAAAGTTTAGGTCAAATAGATTTCTCGTATTCACACATTAAAGTTACATTCTAAATGTTAAGATACAAAAGAGATTGTATCAATGGTGCAC
>BMAW01068237.1:538326-550453 GCA_019974015.1 Nephila pilipes
ATATATATATATACATACATACATATATATATATATGTATTATATATATATATATAATGCGTAAGCATGTAAAACACTTACATGATACAAGCTATTTAAGAATTTTCTTGTAATTTTAATTAAATGTGCACAAAAACAGATTTAATTAAAGATGAATAATTAAGAAAACACTTCTTTTTATTTTAATAATAACTAGAAAAATCTTTCTTCGTTTAATATTTTAAAAGAAGATGTAAAAATATTCATTGTGAAAAATATTTCCCTGCAAACCAATATAATTTAGAATATATCTAGAACTATAAAAAATGACATTAATCCTATAAAAGTATTTCAAATATCTTTGGTTATGTAAAGGCACTACATAGTAAGAGGCTACAATATTTCTAAGTTTTGAGTACTCTGGAAAGAGGATAAAAAATTGTTAGTTATTATTCTGAATCGATGATGAAAGGGACAAAGCCCTCTACTTTCTTAAGAAGGCAATATTTTATAAAATTTTTTAATATTAATAACAAAATTATTAAATATTAGTATCATCCTAAATATTACTAGCATGTTAATAGAGTCCTAAAAATTATTTAGTATTAATAGCATACTTATGATAATTGCTATTTACGATTATATTATCATAGACGAGATATCTTGTTTTGAAAAATTATTTCATTAATACATTTTTAAGAAAAATATTTTATGGAAACTGAATCGGATATTATCTAATACAGTAGTTATTGCACAAAAACGATCTGGAATAATTATGAATTTAATTTCTAAACCGAGTTTTAAGGGTTGTAGAAATAAAAAAAACACTCAATAGTAGTACAGTACAAAATATTTATGTACAGTTTAATGTTTGACAAATCAATATATTTCACACATAATAAATCATGAACTGTAATAAATTACATTCATCATAAATAAGTTAGTTATTAAATAAAAATTACATAACTATAATCTAATTTTGTCCTAAATTTAAACAGACTCTGACGTATACCCAATTTCTGATAATGGCTATGAAACAAGTAAAACACGCAATACCGGCATTATCAGTTTAAATTATATTTTATTATGCTGTTTATATTGGTTTCGTGACAAACATGTCGAATAAACAAATAGATATTGAACAAAAGTAATAAAATAGAAAGTAAATAAGCTTGTTATAGTTTTCGTTATATATATATTCATATAAGGTGCATTACAGGATTTCAATTTTTCATGCTTGAATAGCTTCATAAAATTGAAAACAAAATTTTTTGTTACTTACGTGTTTCTCTTCTTTTCAGTTGCATCTTAACTTACCATTTAGGAAGTTTCCCTTTCGTTGTCTGTCTCAGCATTTGAATTGAGAAAGATTTACCTGTGTATTATTTCATGCAAATTCTTCGAAATGAATTCTAAGATATACTTTCAATTGTAGAAAATTGATATTGAGTCTATGTTTTTGTACGATATAAAATGGTAAAATGTTTCCAGTTGTTGTATAGCAATGAATAAAATTTTAGATATTTTGAAAGGTTACTAATTTGAAAGCAATGATTAATTATAATTAAATTTTTGATTACCATAAAGACTTTGTATTAATAGATAATTTTACTTTAACTCAAGAATTTTTATTCCCTCCGAAACTAAACTAGCGAATGTGAATTCTACATTTAAGGATGTATTTAAGATCAAAATATAAAGTTCATCTAAAAAGTTCATTATGCATTAGAATTATATATATATATAATTTTTCTGTTTTCAATAGATATCATTTTATATCATTGGGTGGTCTCTTTACATTATAAACATTGAAGGTGGAAGTACTTTTTTAACAAAAAGTAAAACAGTATATATATATAAGTAATTATTAAAAACTCATCTCAAGATGATAAAGAAAATGCTTCCTGCTTTTCTAGGTTTTGTTTAAGTAGAAAGAATAGAAGAAATAATTATATAGAGTTACACCATCCGTGAGATCATATGCACCTGCATAGTTCAATAGTTCAGCAAACATGTAATTTTCTTATTGAACAAGATGCATTTTCGAAATGGATTGCAAGAGAGTAATTAAGAAAGTGCTTCGTGAACAAGAGAGGGCTTTTTTTTATCTTTAAAGATGACTCAACTGTAATAGCAGTTGAACTTTAAAACAAACTCATCTTAAATTCAATTAATTAATCAATGGAAACAGGAAGCAGAAGATTAAAGTGCCTCTGGACTGGATTAAGAAAGCATGCGCCTATGGATTCGCATTTTTTTTTTGTCTGTCTGTTCTTATGAATATAAGGGATATTAATCAAATTTATGGCATGAAGTCAACCAGATCTGAGCTTCGAAAAATATTTGATAAATATGAGTTAGGTAAGGTTATCGAAAATATTTTCGAAACGTAAATCAAAAATAAAATAGTGTAAGTCTAAATATATATTTCTTTGAAATTTACAATTGGCCGAAGTAGAAGATTAATTATGTATTTTATTTCTTAAATTTGATTATATAATTATGCTAACAATGTATTAAATTTTTCAAGGCTTTTGCTTTACAAAGTCTTAGAATCTGATTTCTCACTCCTCATGTATAGGAAGCACATGTACTCAGCACACAGGAAGCGCTACAAAATTTAAATCTTACCCTTTATGATTCATCATTCTTAATTTGATAAAAAATATTGACACTGTTTTTATTATTATTATTATTATTTCTGTGGGGTAAGATATTGTTGTAAATATATATTGAGAAATTTAAAGTTGAGAATGGAAATGGTAAAGACAAAGGAAACGTTTTGCTTGTACAATATATTTTATTCAGAAAATTATCACAAAGAACAATGAGAATCTGGAATAAAAATAAATACACATGTTCTAAAATTATAAAATACAACTCAATAAATCTTGCATCGTTGAAAATTCTTTGAATAACAATTAACAAGCAATAACTATTTCAAGAGAAACCTGTTTATTTAAAAGTGAATTAAAAAGAAACCATGTATTTGTTGTGTAACTGTCATTCGGACGAATATAATAAAATAATTTAACTAAGTGAGTTTAATAATTGTTTCAATAATAATGTATATGAATGATTTTATTGTTTTCCAAGTAAAGCTACAATGAAATGGCTAAATTAAAATGTTGCCAATATATATGTTACGAAGAAACTTTCATCACATATATCACATACCTGATACCTAAGAATCCTTGAACTTCATTAAAGGTCATTTGCTTTTGAAGTTTTTATAGTTTCGCAAATTTTTTTCCTGATGATGTGTTTGATGTTTATTTAAAAACAGAGCATCAAATAAATACTGAATTCATTCAAATAACTGACCCCCCACACGCATGCACGCCCACATGCACACATATTTTATAGCTCTCAATTTTTTAAGATGCATTGAATCACGATTCACAAATCGTCAAATCTTTCCTAGAATTCGGCAATTTGCTTCTCCCAAAGCTCTCATGATTGTCATCTAAACAAGATATTCCTTTACTGAATCATCTTTTTTCCTCTTCGAAGGAGAGTACACCTTTCCCAACATTATTTCGAAAAAAAAAAAAAAAAAGGCAATGCATATAGATGTAATGCAATTGTTGGTGAGGATGTTTTCTTTCTTATTTCGTCCTCTGTTTTTCTACTTTCATTTTTAATTTTAATGTACGTTAATGAATTTTTTTCCTTTGGTATTATTTTAGTATGCTGAATATGAAAATTTACTTAAAATTTTTTTCACTGTTATTTTGTGTTTTTGTGAAAAAAAAAATAATTGGAATAAAACTTGCGTGTAGTTATAAGCATGAATACGATTTTTAATGAAATAAGCTCGAAAGTCTTATGCATATATATATAAATGTTTTGTGTGTGTACGGTTTATTGATTTGTGCATTGTAGTAATATAGAAGCCTATTATTTTGATTTATATATACACCTCAAATTATTCTTAAGAAGTTCATGATTTTCTTGACAAATTATACAGTAAATACTTAATTTTTTTTTCACCTCTGAATTCTCAATCATTTTTAAATTAACTAATGTTATGTAAACTGAATATTTTTTTAAGGTTTCATTTATAGCAAATAAATATATCATACTTTGTAGCTTGTATCCTATTTCAAACTGAATTGTTTTTACTTAAGCATTTAACATTCAGTGAAGAAGATGCTTCGTAATCATGAAAAATTCTGTTTGACCTCATTTTTTTTTTTAAAATTTACTTTACTTACTTACTTTAACATCATCCTTGATATAAGCAATTGAAACGAAACGATGTATTAATCTATTGCAAGAATATTCTAATAATTTTTCTCAAAAATTTTGGTGTGTTAATTTAAAAAATGTCTTCCTTACTTTTTAATGCATTTTAAAATAAATTATATATATCTTTATTTTACATATAAATGTATCATTATAACGTATGATATAATTTTAAACAGAATTCAAAACGTGCTACATCGTTCTGTTTCAAGTTGGTTAAACATATATATATGAACATCTCTTTTTGACTTTCATGCACTAAATAATTCTAAGCATAAAAAATAAGACATATAAATATTAAAATTCCAACATTATGCACATATTAAAATAAAAAAGAATTAACATATAATAAAACTGAAAATTTCAAAGCTCTGTACTACCTTTTACAATGATATCCATATTTGTTACCATTGTAATATTTTAAAAAAGCTTACCTTTATAAGATCGGAACGTAGATTTTATACTAATTTGAATTAATTGATATTTTATGAAAGTTTAATCACTTATTTTTGGCAAGTCAATATTTAAATAACATTTTCGTGCATTTTAAATATTAGATAGTATAAATTCATTAACATATGTAGATGAAAAATTCGTTAACATGTATTAGATGGTAAAAAATTAAACATATCGAACTTACATCCATATTTATGCAAAAATCATTCTTATGAAAAATTGTTTTTGTATGAACTTATTGAAAGCCAAATACAATAAAATTGTTGCTTAAAAATTTAATAATTGGCCAAATTCAGCGGAAGAACTATTAAAATATCTAAAGATTGTACACAATCAGTTTTTATTGTCTGGTAACTTCATTTAATAAGAATCTAAATAGTATTTATTTATTACCTTCATTATAAAATGAAATATAATACGATTAACAAATTTTGTAATTATTGCTCATAACACTAAAAGTATTGAAACTTAGCAAGAATTTAAATAAATAATCAATTCGCAAAGTAAAAATTAAATACTTTGCATATTTACTAAGAAAAATGAACATCTCAAAATACATTAATATTGTAAAATACATTAAAGAACTTATACTAAACTTGAATAAGTTCTACTGTACAAAATGAATTATAATTAAAATCTGCATTATAATAATTTAAAAACATTTTTAAAAAAAACCTCGCTTAACTTAGTTTAAATTTTTTATTAGATAATTATTTTAATTTGTTAACAGCCATCAACGATTGTATAAACCTCTAAGAACGCGTTCATTTTCTTTTTGTCACCTTGAAACAATATGTAATTTTTGCGCAATTATAATGTATGCAAAAGCTTCCAAACTAAAGAAAATACTTATAATATTTTTACAAATTAGATTTAAAAAAGATTAATAAGAAGAATTACAAAAGGAGGGAAAATGTACGACAGAAATCGCGAATATCATTACCAAGGTATCGCATTCTTATTGAAATCTCTCCGATTTTTTAGGACGTACTTTTTGAACACAATTGAAATTATTTTAATTTCCTTGCTAATAAAATTGAGAAATAAATAAATACTAAGAACTCAGAAATCAATTAAAGATAATTTTTTATGTATACGTTGAATATTAATACTTAAAATAATTTTTCAACAAGTAAACATTTTTTTTGGTCAAATATAATGTATAATATATGTTTTTCTAATAATTTTATCTCTGTAGTTTTTTCAAACTTCAATAAAGATAAAAGTATAAAACTAAGCTGACATCTTCTGTTCATAATGAAATTCATTTTTATTTTTGATGTGCACATGAATATTTATCAAAAACAATGTGCATATATTTATATATGTACCCTTTTATAAAATATTTAGCTTATAAAATTTTTGCTTAACATTATTTTTGTAGTTTAATTAATTTGATAGTTATTTAATTCAACTCCTGCGCTCACACACAGCATTGCGGGTGGTCGCTACGTATCGTTGATAGTATTATTTGAAATTCTAAATTAAATATTAAACTAAATTGTTTTTTTATTGATTGTTTATTGTTTCGGATTTTAAATGCAAACCAAATGCGGATGTAATAGAAGTTAGCGAAAAATTTCGCTTAAGCAGTGCTTTCTTCGCGCGCGATTATTTTTGCGCTCGAATAAAAAAAATTCCACTCAAAAGAAACGAACTTTCCTACCTTCTCGCTTGACGTTTGCCAAATTGTGGTGAAAAACTCTCGAAAAGTCGATGAGGTAAGCCCCTCGCACCACAAGAGCTAAACTGAGGGCTACCAACACCTGCAGATTAATTGCTCGTCCGACCAACATGTTGCTCGCTCTGCCACTGATGTCAGAAATAAGAAGTCGCTGGAACGAAAAGACCGCTCAGAGAAGCGCCGGCCGACAGCAGAGTCCGTAGACAAAATCGAATGAAAGAACTGGAGTTGAGAACCGGGGCTTTAAATGCTGCCCTGGGCCTACGCATGTTGAAGCCGAAGCGCTTCAGTACGGGCATGCGTGGACAGGAGTGCTAGGGCGGCCAATCGCAGACTTCTCACCTACAGCTTTTTCTTCAAATGGGTGGGGGCTGCGGATGACATCATTTCCCTCGAAGATCCCTATGTCCAACTCTTTTGGCGTAGGGTACCTTTGAGAATCAAGGGGTTACTTTTCAATTCGAAACTTTTGCATTGCTATTGGCAGACATAAAAACATTACTAAGTAGTGATTGGCATTGTAGAGTTAATTTATCAAAAAAAGAGAGAGAGATTCTAATTAGAGGAATTTCAACCCCAGCACCCTTTTTGCTCACCTTATAACCTTTCTGTGATGAAAAAAGTTTACTAAAGATTGTATACCCCATTTTCAGTTAAATTACTTTTGAATGAATTGAACTGAATGTTTATGTTATGAATTTAACCGAGTTATTCTTAAAATATAGGCTTTTTTCTTTAAGTCACAAAAACCGGGTTGCAATGCTACTAAATCATTTATCCAAGCAAAATAAGAATTTTCATAAATACAGTAAGGAATTTTTTTTAAAGGGAAGTGAAGTCCCCCTCCCCATATTATTATGTAGATTACATCGCGGAGTATATTTATTTTCGTAAATTATATAACCTCAGTCTTGTGGTATAGTTTTACACATCACAAAAATCTGATTTTGAAATACTCGCGTTCGAATTTTGCGAGAGAATATGTTAAACATAAATCAATATCTCTAAATTTTGAATAATTTACAGAAACACCGTCTATGTTGAGTAGAATGGCAGGATTTCTATAGATTTTTAATCAAATTTAACTAAACGTTTTGTGAATTCAAAACAGATTCATGAAACTCACGAAAAACAGATTTAAAGTGGTGTTGTACAATTTCAAAGGTACTTATAAAAAAGAGAAAACAACAAGAAAAAATAAATGCCGAAGCAGGTGCATTTCAAAAGAAATTCCTTCACTTGATATGAAAATAAATAGAAAAAAAAATGTAAAGATTCCCTTTTTCTTTAGAATTCTCGCAAATGTTTCCCTTAAACATTCTATAAAATCTTTAAAGCTATTCTTGAACGAAATTCTGTGAGAATTTAGCTAACGTGGGTGTTATAAGTTGGAATATAACCAGGAGAAAAACTACCGGGATGTAAAATTGAGAAAAAACCACAGGTTTATTTTTTCTCAAGAAGATGACGGTTCTACAACTCGGAGGTTAGCCATCCCGATGTTTTTGTTTGGCAAGTATCAATGGATTTAAGAGCATCTTTCTTACTTGAAACGAAAAAAAAAGTTTCTCACACCAAATACTTTCGCTTTTTTTTTTTTTTTTTTTTAATAAAAAAAAAGATTGTCAGAACATGGGAAAAATAGAACAGGTAAAGGAAATTCACCTGGTTGTTCGAGTAGAGGCTTCGGGGTATTTCCAGATTGGTTCCATTCTTTGAGCTTAGAGTACCGAGTGGTCTCCGGATGACAAAATAATGCTCTGGTTAAAACGGGAGAGTGCTGATGCATTTTTTTTTTTATATAACATTTGTTTCAGATTTTTTTTTTAAAATCACTGCTGATGATTTTAGAGCATCAAGTGAAATAATTTTTTTTTAAACTTATGAATTAACTACTTAGACATTTTTTTTTTTATTTGTAGATACCATGGAAGTAAGAACTTTAATTAAGGACTAACTCTGTTTATTCTTTCAGGTTCTAAATAATAATAATATGATTGATAAAGTGTACTCTAAAAACTAAACATCGATAAATTAATGCAAATAATAAGCACTATAGGCGACATTTTAGGGGAGAAAGGTAATTTCGGATGAAAAAGAAATACACATTGACGCTTTATGACATAAGACAAAAAATAGAATTATATGTAAAATAGTTTAAAATAAATATAAATTAAATATAATTTTATAAGAATTTGTTTATAATTTACTTCGCATTACAACTAGTCATTACGATGAATTTCTTTTCATTAAATCAAGGTTGGAGGGCTTAGATGACACTCAACCATGGTCGGTGTTCTTCATTATTCTGTAATATACCATGTAAAAGCTCTAAGGATCAGTTAGATTTATCATGTGGAACTATGGGGGCTTAGTGAGTAATTATTTGCAGTAGTGGTTTAAAGTCTAAATTTTATTAAAGGCAATCGAGTGCAATAATTTAATGTTCACAATAAATTCACAGGAACTGTAACCTTTTCATATGGTATAGGGACAGAAATTTGGAGAATTCAGTATCAACCTAAGTGTTAAATTAATGTCTCCTAGTATGTGTCCTTATATAAATAAAATTAATAAAATAATACTAAATAAACAAATTGATTATATATATATATATATATATATAATAAAAATTTGGATTTTTTTAAAATTTTTTAAGTGGTGGGAAATACAGAATTTTATAATTACAACACATATGCAAAAAATCTATTAAGTATATATGGTTCATGTTTATTTACGTGGTATATTATATATATATATTCTATGTGTATATATAGGTAAATTTACTTATACATTGTTTAAAATTTGGCCCACATTTCACTGTTTATTTTTTATTGCTTTAGCTATAATAATATGTATATATATGTATTTTGGTTTTGTTCAATTTTTAAAAAAATGAAATTTAAACTGCCTACTAGATGGAGAAACATATTTTTAGAATAGATTCGTACGAATTTTAGTAGTTTCATATTTACTAATTTTAGTTGGTTTATTTGCTGCAAAAAATATTAAATTTAGAATGATTACTTGGTTTAGGTTTCTAATTTATTTAAATTTAAATGGATGATTATTTTTTTGGTAAATCTCTAGTTACTTCAGTCAATAAATATATCAATTATTTTAGCGGCTATAAGCAATGTAGTATCGCACCATATTGGATTAGTTTAGTTTTTATTAACGTCGCACTAGAAACAACACGAGGGCTATTGGGAACAAACCTCTCAATTTTGAACCACGGTCAAGTGATGAGGACGACACCTGAGCTGGCACCCACTTATCCTAACATCCACACCACGCCAACAGGAGGACTTTGGGCCCCGAACAGATTTAACGTGCATCAGCCCCGGCTACACGGCCAAGGATCGAACCCGCGACTGAACGGAAACCGCCGGTCACGAATCCGAAACCATGACAACAGCGGCCCCAGCACCATATTGGAATGATTTTTTGAAATGAATGAAAATTTGCTATAAAAATAAAAGTTTTAAATTTTTTTAGTTAAAATATTTTTATAAATGTGCACAGATTATTTTTAAATTTATTTACCTGGTTTAAATACATTTATTTATTTGATCTAATGTTGAATTTTTGTTTGTTTGGGGAATTTTGTTTATTGTTTGTCAATATCATTATTGATAATATAATTACTTAAGATGTGATGGTTGGACCCATGAAAATTGTTTAAACATACTTTTCCCATTCCAAAGTGGGAAAAATATTAAATTTACATTGTGTCTATATTTGTTTTTCTTTAAATCTTTTCTTTTGAAATTTGCTATGTTTTTTGGGTGGTTTTGCATTTATTTGGCTGTAATTTTTAATTAATGATTTACTTTTGTTTAGAATTAAAAACTAATTGGTGAAATAGTATTTCATTAAATTTATAGCTTTTTCATTATAATATTTTGTATACTTCTTAACTTAAGTTAGTATTTTTAGCTTGATTGCTTTGATTATTTTGATATTTAGTACTGATTTTTTTTTCAATTAATTCTGCAGTATTTCAGTTTTTAAATTTTGTTTTTCTGGTTTAAATTTGTAATTTCTTTTTAGTACGACACAGTATAATTTAAAATTATGTCAAAAATACTCTAATACTTACACACGCTCATACACACGGGGCCGCGGCAGCCTAGTGGTCATGGATACGGACTCGAGGCAGGCGATTTTTGTCAAATTGGGGGTTCGAGCCTTGATGCCACAAAAAAAAAAACGCCTTGTAGTAGAGGCTGATGCACGTTAAATCTGTTGAGGCTCAAAGTCCTCCATTGATGTGTTGGGGAAGTTAGCAGAGAGTGCTATGAACTCGTCATTTAACCGAGGCTCAAAATTTCGAGGTCCGTTGCCAATAGACCTCTTACTGATTATAGTGCGACGTAAATAAAATCACTCAATCGATCAGACATACATTTACACTCACAGTCCGTTAAGAAAATGTAAGACCATTTTAACTTTGAAAATTATAAAATAAGAAAAGATTCCAAATATAATTTAAACAAAATATGACATTATAACATATTTTATTATAATTAAGTTTTATTAAAATTCTGAATAATGAAATAATTGATTAAGTTAACAAAAAACATATTATTAGAAATAAATAAAAAAATCATTGCTAACAAATTATAAAGCCACTTGTCTAAAAGCAAAACAAAAAATAAAATAAAGTATGAAATTGGTCCTCCATTTTTCCTGATAATCTCAAAAACTCCATTTTTCTTGGAAATGTCTAAATAGTTAAGTTTTATTTCTTAAATATTGTGCCATTCTTTTACTGTAGCAATTTCCAGTTCATGGGCTGAAGCAAAAAGTTTAATATTAACATAAATTTTGCGATGTATTATATTCCAAAGTTTAATTTCCAATACATTCATTAAGTTTATGTTTTTCACTGTTTCAAGTCTGGACTTCGACTTTGCCAAGTCAAAACATTAGCTCTTCCTTTTTAAGCCATTTTTTGGGTGGATTTAGATGTATGGCAAGAAGCATTGTCCTGATGAAAAATCCAATTAGCATCCTCTAATAAAGGTTAGTACAGAAAGTATATTTCCCGATCCATTTTAATTACACATGCATATTATGTCTTTTTCAAGAGTGCTTTATACGTGAGGGAACTTAAAATTTTTTGTTAATGTTTTAGCTACCTTTCAAATTGTTTAATATTTCTCTCAAAATTTTAACTCTTTTTCTAATTCTTTTTTTAACGTTTTCTTTTATATATAGTATATGTATGTATATATGTATAATATGTATATATGTATATATATATGTATATGTATATGTAATAATATATCTTTCTAATATCTATATATAATATATGTATATATATATATATGTATAATATATATATATATATATATATATATGTATATATATATATGTATATCTTTCTATATATGTATATATTTATAAATATATATGTTATAAAATATGTTGTATGATATTTGGTATTTGTGTTTATTTTTGTTTTTAATGAATTATATCTTACAAATTTTTTTTAATTTGGTTCTAAAATCTTTTATTCATTTTTTGTTGTTTGGCCTAATAATTTTGCATTAGATGTTGACATATTTTATTGCGGGATTTTTTCTTTTTTTTTTTAAAAGCACTTTTATTCTTTAAATAATATTACTTCAATTAGATTTTTATTTTTTTATATGATAAGTGAGATTTAATTAGGTATTATTTTTTTAAGGATTGCAGCAATAAATTTTAAATACGTCCAACTATAATGTTGTTGATTTTCTTGTTGAAAGTATA
>BMAW01068237.1:550478-618528 GCA_019974015.1 Nephila pilipes
CTTATGCATTACTGGTTTCAAATCATATTTATAGAGCAATTTACATTTTTTTCCCTGTTTGTGATATTTTGTCTTCTTTAATTTTTAGTATAATCTCATTATTTTAATTTCACTGTTTTGTTTTGCTTTTATTGAATTGAGATTTGTATGTCTCAATAAGTTTATGTTTTAAATTAGTAATTATAGCATTTCTCTATCTCTCTCTCTCCGATAATTTCAGTTCTACATTTTAAATTTCGTTAATTTTTTTGCTATAGATATATAATTTATTATATTAGATTATATAAAGGTTAATTTAATAATTCTATTAAACATTATAGGTACAAACACATATAAAAATAATGAAACCTAATGTTTCCTTTATACCTACCACTATTTTTTTAAAGTATCGATCACTTATATTGCAGTTGAAGGAAACTGTGAAACTTTTGTAATTTGTGTAAAAATTTTTATGCTTGTTGATCTAAATTTATAGATGCTGAGATATTATTGAGCAAGCCTAGAAGATGTTTATTGGATCCAATAAGGTGACACATAATTGGAAAAATTGAAATGAGGTCATCGCAAGATGTTGCTGCTTAATATCTTGATGTGTATCTTAGAGTGGTTCAAAGACACTTGGTTTAATTTAAATTCAAAAATTCAGTTTTAAAATAACCTTTTCCAGACCACCCGTGGAATAACAGCATCTATATAGGATCACTTCCTAGCTCAGTTTCTCCTTACGAGTAGGAACATTACTATGTCTCAGCTCATTTTACATCATTGTGTCGTACAGAGACGGCTATATACATGCTACCACATGGCACACATATTTTAACAATCAAGAACTCCATGCAAGAAGACCCTTTATGAGTCCCTTTTAATCGACCACACAAAAATGCCTGCTTACGTGGGGCAATGGGTCACTTCACAATAGGATTTCTGTGCTTTTCACAGACGAGTTCCGGTTTACTTTCGAGAGTGATTCAGGTCATATGATGATCTGGGCAGAACAAGGTACCTGATGTACGACCTTTATAACAATGTCAAGATATCCTGTTATGGAGGGGATGCAATCATGGTTTGAGCTGTTCATGGATTCATGGTTCCTCTCAGGGTGGTCACATTGACCAGCAAATGTTCCAGAGAAGAGCTCTGACTGCTGTGAAATATTTCAACAAGATCCTGATTTCACATGTCAAACCATATGCTGTTATTATTAATTGTGAATTCCTCCTAATGGATGATAATTTCCGGCCTCGCCGAGATAAATCTGTTGATAAATATTTTGCGGATAAAGGTTTGGAGAGGATGGAACGGCCATCTCAATCTCCATACTTTAATATGATACAACATCTTTGGGACTACCTGGGCAGGCAGGTGGCAGCCCTAAGTCCTCGTCCGAGGTCATTAAATGAGCGGGAACAAGGGCTAAGCCTACGTATTGACAGCTCTTGTTGTTTCCCCTTTCAGTGCCTGACTACTTTACAGACGTTATGGAAAGTCGAAGGAGCCAATGTATTACAAGAAGGGGTAGACATATTTCTATTTATTAAGTTTTTTAAAAAAATTCTGTGATTTATTTTTTACTAAACAGCTTCCCAAAGGAGTTAATAATTCTTCCCTTATTAGTAAGCTATGCTTGATGTTAAAATTACATAAAAATTAACAAATAACTATTTAACGATCAATTCATCCAGATTTCATGTTTTATGATCGTTTAATTTCAAATTAGACATTTAAGACTGGTTGAACCTTACCCTTTCGAGGCTGGTGTGATATTATTATGTTTAAAGTATGAAGTGAAAATTTTGAATACCTCCTCGAGGGGAAAGGAAACCAGATGATAGCCTAGAAATTACAACAACTATCAAATAATGTCGGAAATCTTAAGAATATTGTAATTGCATCATTAGAGTTTCAGATTTTAATACGGAAGATAAGTTTTGAACAACGTTTTAAAATAAAATTGAGACATACAGTTAGCCACAAAAGTCAACATACAACTGTTAAAAATAAAGGGATTTAAGAAATTATAAATATTTTTAAAAAGATTAAATTTACTTCGACGTCGCATTTTATAAATGAAGCAATATTTTATAAAAGTAAGCGTTCAAAAAAAAGTTGCTACTCCAAAATATATAAAATGCCGTAAAACTGATATTACAAAAATTTATATGCAGGAGGTGCTTTTGTAGAATGATTTCCTTCTCATTTGAACAGGAGCAAAATAACATTACATGTAATTATTTAAGAATTAATCTTGAATATGCGTTAAGCAATTTGCGTTGCTACTGTTCCTCCAAAAAATGACTCGAAGAAAGGAAATTTGTGCTGAAGATTAGATGATAGTAATTAAATAAAGGGGAAATAAAAAAATCTGAAATTTCAAAAATTGTTGGTAAAAGTCGGTCTATTGTCCAAACTATTTCTGAAATTCCAAAAAATAGGACATATTCTTAAGAATCTCTTTGTGGATGGTCTAAGAATTTAAATGATAGAGATGCTCGAGCAGTGATGAGAGGTAAGTAAGGTTAAATCCGAAATTATCCACTCCTAAACTAACAGAATAAGGGGATGTGACAACTTGTAAGGATGTGTTAATGAGGGAACAATCCGAAGAATCGTTCCGTCTGAAGTATTTCATGGCAGATTACAAAGAAGGCTATTCTTTTTGTAAGCATTCATATCCAGTGCATTCAAAATGAATAGGATTAACTTTACTAATGAATATATCCTTTTGATTTTGAGGATTTTTAAAAAGTATCATTTTTACCAATAAGAGTATTTATGTTGCTTTCGGAAGGGATGACGTGGTAAAATTTGATGGTACAGAAAGAACCGAAACTTATAAATGTCATTATTACATCGAAATATAGAAAAAGAGGAACCATAGTTCGGGAGTCAATGTAGGTTGCTGGTATTAGGAAATTAACATTCATTGAAATTACTATGGATCATTTCAAATAATTGAAGATATTGCAAAATAACTAGCAGGCATCTGTTAACCGTTTAAAATTTGGTAGCCAATGGGTTCAGCATAATAACGATACAAAACAAACAGCAAATATTGTGAAAGAAAGATTCCCTCACATAGCACCTGCACTGCTCCTTACCCCTCATCAGTCGCCAGATTGAATTTAAATGAACACTTATGAGATGAACTTGACAAATGAGCAAGTGTGGACCAAAATTATGGTAAGTATCGTGCAAAATCTATTGCTTCAATAATTAGGAGATTACAAACATCGAATCTTAAGCCAAGTAACATGATATTAAATTATTTTCAAGTTATGTTAAATATTAGTTTACTTTGATGTTAATGTTCACTTTTGCGTTATGGGATTTTCATAAAAGGAATTGTTTTTCATTTACTAGCTTGAAGTGTTTCTTTTTTACTTAAATATATGTGGATGCAATTTGTATTTTATTATAAAAATATTTCAGCTGTTCATTTTTTATAATTACATAACAAATGTCATTTTTGATGACGTATGTTGACTATCCTAAATTTAGAGAAAGTGTAATTAAGGAATTTTCTAGCTATTACTATGAATGATTAGTCTTCTTTCCCTTTCAGAAATAAGTTTGCACCGTTTGTGTTAACTTTGCTATTTACAGCTGTACTATTGGCAACAGATCTCTTAATTTTGAACTATAGCCAGGCTAGGAAGTTGGTAGTGGAGATGTCTTCTCTCTTTCTTATTTGGGCACCATATTCGAAGTGGTTTTGAAGATCAATTGAATTTACAGTACCCTTCTTTTCCCCCATTATTCAAAACGACTGCTCTTTGCCTGAAAAAGAAGCTGCGGTATCCTCAGGTTTAGGTCATGAGTTTAATGGCCAGTAATGTATAATCATAAGAAGGAGGAGGAGAAACTCTTAGTAATTTCCTCAATTCTCATTTCTAGACAAAAAATGGTAACGTTGTTAATGTCCCAAATGAAATTAAATTATGTTTCTGGAATAATCTAATTTCCATATTCATAATTTTTTTTAAAAATTCACCAGTTCAGAAGCCGTTACCTTTACGCGTATCTGATTTCTAATTATGAAATCAGCCTAACTTTATCAAGTTTTGGCAAATTCTTTTCTAACGTTTCTGAGTCTTAGAGATTTGAAAAATTAGTTTTCTGATGTTAAATTAAGTATTTCAAATGCTTAACGAATTACAATTAAGACTTCCTACAAATTACTGATCAGAAATCTCTAAGCTAAGCCTCTTTTATTTATTTATTTTGTTTTAAAAAGAAATAAAATTGAAATAAATGTATATAATTGTAAAATATTAAATTCAATTACAAAAAAAAAAAAAAAAAAAAAAAAAATTGATTTATGCAAAATTTTTTTGATAGGTCAGTTTATTTATCCCGAAATTCCTAAATCAAAATTTTGATGCAATTATCTATCGTAGTCAATAAATGTATAAATCAATACACTTAATGCAAATAAAGATTGCACCTAGAAGGAATATAATCATATTGAAATGATATTTGAAAGCAAGTTAGTATTCACTACAAACAAGCAATGATTAAAATTTGAACTTGGGTATGACAAAGTTTATTGGTCAAAATATATCTTTACAACTTTCAATATGATGTTAGGCCACCATTATTTCTAATACATTCTGTCAGTCGTCTTGACATGGAGTCGTTGACGCTTTTACCGGTATCTTGACTCATTTAAAGATTGAAGTTTGGTATGTATATCTTGCAAATTTTATGATAGTGTTTGAGTCTTAACAGAACGTCCTATAGCATTTTAAAGGAGCTCGCGACTGGCTTTGTTTCCGTTGAGTCCTCGGTTCTAGTCTTGATACCACTTAAGACCTGTCGTACATTGGTGCTAATGAAATGTCAGTCATGGTTCCAAGTCCTCCCATTGTAATGGTGTGGAAGTTTGGAGAGGGAGGTGCCGATTCAAGAGTCATCTTCCTCATTCGAAAGAGGGTCAGAATTACTAGGTCCGTCCCAATAACCCTAGTGTTGCTTCTAATTGTGAAGTTATTAAGATATCAATCAATGAAAAACAAGCTCTTGAGATAACGGTATGAACATGAGAGCTGTCTTATTGAAATAGAGGACGGGGTTGGGCATTCACGAAAGGAATAGCCATTGGACGAAGGGACTTACTAACATATCTCTGGGCCGTCAAAGTGGCTCTGATGAAGACCAATATTGATTGGGCATTGTACTGAGTCTCACCCCACACCATTTCACATTATTATTTGGATGCGTAACGAGTAACTGCAAATCGTGGCGCTTACCTGCAGCTTTTTCGTGACACCATGGCAGTCTCTGGCAACGTTGCTGTGATGTCAGGGCCAATCTCCATAATGATCTCTGTGCAAGCAATCCAGAAGCAAGAAGCCTTCTGCAGTACTGCCGCACTTTACAGGATGATGCAGAAAGAGTATCACTGTTCCAATAATATTCGGATTGAGAGTTGGAGTGTTTCGCACTTGCCGGACAATTCTTTGATATTTTCTACTTGTGGTCCATTTAGTGCTCTCTCAGTCTACTGTTGTTAGCAATAACTTCCTTGTACCCAATTTCACTAATAGCGTGAAACAGTAACTACAGAAATATGACACGTAATTCAACGGAATGACCACCCGCTTTCATACAGTCCTATGTTGCTACCTTTCTCAAAGGCGTCCAACAATTCAAATAGCTGTCGTTTTCTTCTCAAAGACATTTTAAACGTCAAAGTGATATGTTAATCCCAAGCACACTGGTTAAATCAAATTATTTGCTTTGGAAGAACCTTTTAAAGGGTTTTTTGCGGCGCGATAAGTCACTTGTTTGCTGAAGCGGCTGACACTTTAATCATTTGCTTGTTCACAGAAAGGAAACGTGCCATGTTTTCTTCTAAACTTTTTTTTCTAAATTTTTCGTTAAACTTTTCTTGTTTTGACGATGAGTTTATTATTTACGGAGTCTTAAAGGCTATAAGTGTTATTTTTTTCTTTAATCCTCAATTCCCTTATAATTTATCCACTTGTTTGAAAAAAGAAACGTATTACGAGCATTGTGCTTCATTTCTGAATTAGTAACGTAATAGCTTTTAATTTCCCCCCCGTTATAATAGAAACGAATTTAAACTAGAAATGCCTTAAAGTAAAAATTATATGCCAAAAAAATTTGTTGAAAGGTTTAAATTAAAAATTTCTTTAAAAATTTAAAAAATTGTTTTCCATAACTAATGGGAAATTATATTTGTCATATTGATCATTATTAATCTTCTGTTTCATTATTTAAAAGTATAAAAGGAAAAAAACTCCCATAAACTAAAAATTAGAATATCTGACTAAGTTATATATGCAAATTCTTTCTGTTAACGAATTAAAATATTATTCTATTTTTCTATTTTTTGCTAGTGTTTTTGCAGAAAATATAATTTTCAAATTTGTGACACGTCTGGGGGATTTATTCTTCGTTTAAAAATATTTGTTTTGCTTATCTTGTGTTTTAAAAAGGAACAACTGTTCTTCTTTAACATGTAACGAAAGTCAATGTTTGTTTAATTTTTTTATCGTTTATTTTTTGTTTATTATTGCAAATCAATTAATTCTAAATAAATTAAAACTTTATATGTAAAACCCTTTGCTATTTTTTCAAAAGCAAACAACAATATTTGATGTTTTTTTGCTCAGCTATCAAAAACATGTCTGAATTACAGCTTAAGGAAATAAACAAAATAAGTGATTCGGTTATGAGACAGAATAAAAAAAATAACCATTGAAGACAATGATTTTTTTTATACGATTAGTGTTTAAAAAAAAATGAAAATAAACAATAGTTTTCATTTTTTCATAAAACTAATCCGACTCAATCGAAATATTTTATCACTTTTCGTTGAAAAACTTTTATTTTTAAAATTATTGCCATCTGTGAAAAGCATGTAATTAAATCTGTTAATCAGATTTATACAGAACGTTCATAGAATATAAATAGCAATTGTTTTGAAGGTATTGGTTCCTGTTATAGTAGCAATTATTTGTATGCCTCTTAACTGATTAATATGACTGATCAAAACTAAACACTGTAAGTTCCAATAGTGGTACACAAATTTAGAAAGAAATTTATTAAAACTTTAGTTTTTTCCTTTAGTCATAGAAATTTGACTTTATAAAGGCTTCATAATCTTAATTCTTACACGAAATTATAACATATTGTCAAAAAATGTTTTAGAAAATTAGTGATAATAATTGCTTTGTAGATTTATGATTTGAATTATGTTTGCAAATATAAAGCTTCCCAACATTGTTTTAGGTATGTCTCAGAAACTAATGACAGAAAACGATTGAAATTTAAATAATGGACTACAAGGAGAATTCACTGCTTTATTATGGAAAATAAGCAAAATTCTTAATGATGAAATCTCTTTTTGGAAGTTAATTATTTATTTTATTCAATAAAATGATTAAAACGGTAATTTAGCTTTTGAATCGTTAACAGCAATACCAATTTTCTCTAGCTGAAATGAGAATAAAATGTTTCAGGGATGTCTTTATTTGTTAAAAACTACAAATGTACTTGTGATTTCAAGCACAAATTTCATCGATGACAGTCATGCTGAAATAATAGGGACTACAACTTCTTAAATTGAACTATACCGCAAAGATTTCAATTAGCTCGGGGAGGAAATCGGGAGATATATTGGTTTCATATGTTATCTTATTATTCAGATCAAGGCTGTATAGTATAAAACCGCTAAGCGTTACAAAAGGCAATGGTGAATTGCTCATTTTGATGCAGATAACACAATAAAAATACTCACATAACTACATCCTACAGTACCTCAAGTTCCCGAGGATTAAAATGGGGAAAAACGGAAATTACTAAACATTTAATAAAGTTGTAGGGGGTTCAAAAATACCCATCATAGGAATGGGAATGTGGTAACCTATGGTGTAGTAATGATCATGGATCATTTTCCCATTTCCTAAAAAGTCCATGAGTGTGTCGCCTCTCAACTTACGAAAATTCGTCGCTCCAACTTCTTCGACCGATGAGATCATCTTCGCCTTCTTTGAAGCAAATTCACCGAAAGCAACCTATTGTTTTGATTATTGCTTAGTTTTCGGTTTATAACGATTAATTCAGGTCTCATCAACGGTGAAAACTCGACTAGGTTGCAATCAAAACTAAACTATGAATTGTGTCAGATTTGTTTTGAAGATGTTTAACAGAAGGCAGCAAGCAATCAATACACCAGCTTGCCTCAAGAGGGCCATCTGTCTTCGAAAACAGGAGATTTTGTAATCAGCCTCATAAATCTAAGATTTGATAAATTTTAAATACTAAACTTCAGAACTTTTTATGTGTTTCATATTCTTTAAATTCTTACACTTTTAAGCCTACCCTGGTGTAGTCATAATAATTGGTAAGAAATATTTTTCTAACAATCAGATAAAATTAAAATAAAATCAACCATCAAAATTATAACAAAATGTTTTAATTAATTATCTACGTTACTGAAATGTACCTTATTTCACCCCTCTCACTATACTGTAATATAGAGATAAAATAATTACGTTAATTAATTGTACCACTCTAATCTTTAATCCTCCGTCCATTTAGTTGCAATCCTAATCCTTTTGGATCTAATGAATACATTTTATTTAAACTACAGGCGAATATTTAGCTGGAAATGTCAGTTAAGGGTAATGAAAAGGTCAAATTGTTTTTGAAAGTGTATATTAGATAAATGTAAATCTGAATTGTATTCCTATACCAGACTAGTGTTAGTATTTTGAAAAATAAGAGGAAGAAGAATAGTTACTGTTTTAATTTTAACAGCCAAATTTTTCCTGAGCGGTATTGCATTACATATGTGTTTTTTTTCTTTTTTTGTGTACTTCGGGAAAAAAAATGTCTTTTTATATCTGGTTTAAAAATAATTAGGCATACTTAATGAAATGAGTAATATGATTATTATTTCATTAAATTGAATACAATGGTATTGATAGTTTAATTGTAATTAATTAATAAACATTGTAATTCTTTCTTCAAAATAAACTTGAGTAAATATTATAATTAAAATGATTTAAAATAATTATTTTTTCCATTACGATTTTGAAATATGTAAAAATCTGAAGTTGAAGAATTATCTGAATGCTTCCTCAAATTTCTAAAGGGCCCCGAAACTTGAATTTTCATTAATAGTGCCAAATCTTCTCTAATGGAAATCTGTAACACTTCCGTATTATTAATCGCTGCGGTTATCGTTAATAATCTATTTAGTCACTAAGTTAAAGTCTAATCACACAAATATAACATTTATATAAGAAGGAGTTAGGTTATTGCTCATGTTAGTTTATCGATATTTCTTAAAACAAGAATTTGCTCTCTCTCTCTCTTTCTCTGATTACCAACCCTCTAGGGCTCTTACTCATTCCGAGAGATCGTGTGTTTGTTTGAAAACAATCTTTGTAGGTTCACACATGTCTCAACTACGTCTACGCGTTATTAATCGCTACTAACTTCTCTACTAATTCACGACTAACTCTAATAATCAGGTCTCCGTCACTTTTACAAATATTTCTTTAATTCCGTTCAATATACTTCTAATGTTAATCTAATTTGTGTAATTACATTTCATTTCGTTAGAAAGGAGTTGGAAATTTAAATATAAAAATCAAAACTAAATCCATATGCTATTAAGGGAAGATACGCGTATAAGCCCCCAACAGAAGTCAACGTAATCTCAAAACTAACGAAACAAAGAATTTTATTTAGAATAACATCAGACTTAGTAACAATAAAGAACTTTCTTTCAAAAATGAGTATCAGTTGTCCCTAACTTTTAAGAATAAAAGTAGGCGTATTACAATTATTTTTAAATATTAACATATTTATTTTTGGTGCATTATCTGCAAGATGTAACGAATTCTTGCTCGTTTCCCCCTACAAGTAATATTTTGACTACTTTATGACGTTATTTTATTTGAGAACCTAGCCTTGCGAATAAATCGTGACTTATGTAAATTAGCATTGCTGTATATATTAGAAGGGTAGTAAAGGAAAAAAGGAGGATGAAATTGAGAGTTGATTGATTGTTTATTAGTGTCACATTTGGAAGCAACACGAGGGTTTATAGCGATGGGCCCCGTAATTTCGAACCTAGGTCAAATTACGAGGATCAGGCACCTTCATCTCCAAACTTCCATACCACGCCAAGGGAAGGACTTCGAACCTCAATAAATTTAACGTGCATCAGCCTTTCCACATGACGAGTCATGATGTGGTAGAGAGACTGGATATGTTAAACTCTAAAGAGGAGATAGAAAGTTTGCAAGAGTGTAGTGCATACGAATTTGGATCAAGAAAGTTAAGGTAATGATAAATTACAAAATTATTATGGTATTGCTATCGGAAGCAATGTGAACAATTTAGAAAAGATGCAAAGTGCTGTAATTGCTGCCTTTTTTCATTGCTGTTCAAACAAAAATCAGCTCATGCATGGCCAGTGTCCAGTTGGCCCCGAAAGCTGGTGCAAATACCAGCGAGCTGCGATGAATGGAAAGGCATATAATGATACTGGAAAAGGACTACCCCAAAACATAATGAACATCGTAAAACCTCATTATATGAAACTATGCGACAAACTCTTATTGAATAAATGTTTGCATGGGAAGACACAAAATGCAAATGAAAGTTTTAATAGTGTTTTGTGGAAATTTGTACCGAAAGAAGTTTTTGTTGAATTACAAACTCTACGATTATGTACTTACTTCTCCGTCATCCAATTTAATAAAGGTTTTCGAGGTATATTCAAAGTTTTAAATGGAGCTGATGTGCAAGTAGGAGCAAATACATTGAAAGGGTTTGCTCAACTTGATGAAGAGCGGATAACGGAATCGAGACGACATTCATTTTGTAGTGTGAAAACTGCCAGAAAAAAAAACAGATCTAAAAAGAAGAGAAAATATGCCAAAGATGAGATGTATGAAGGTGTAACTTACAAATCCGGGGAATTTTAGCCTACCATATGGATAATTTAATGTAAAGTTACAATGATTTAAACTTTAAATGCATTTTTCTCAAAACTGTTTTTTACGCATTATGTGTGCACTGTGAAGTAGATAACTGAAAAAGTTTTGTATATATTTGTTTGAAATTTTCTGAATCATATATTTATATTATATTCTAGAGTACCTACTAAAATAATTCTTATTGAATGAAAATTCTCCAAGTTAATACCTGTTATTTAAAAAATAGCTTTGTAAATATGTCTAATTTCTCACATTATTTACTCGATAAGCTGTAAAATTTGTATTTTTCAGTAAAACTTTAAAATTTTAGTAGGTCCTCTAGATATATTCATGTAATTTATTTTAATATTACCTTTTTTTTAGATAAGTCAATTATTTTTGTCTCTAGAGCTTTTGCAGTTTAATCAAAAAGTGGTTAAAATTACACTCAAATATATCATTTTTGAAACAAAAAGATAATTTATTTAAAATATTATTGGCTCAGTATTAATGTTCATAGGCATTGATTCCCAAAAAAACATTTATAATGTTTTTGTATTGTTTTTTTTAAAAAAAAGTGCTCCGAACGTGTTCGGATACCTTAAGTGATCGTCGGATAACTGACTTTTGACATAGGCCTCGTTTATATGATTATTTTTGACTCATATTCTGTTTGTTGCTATAGATATAAGTAGAATATTTATATAAAATAATGTTTGAATTCGGATGTGAATTATCTACCGCTTCACTTTCATAATAGTAGTTAATTTATTAGGTCACTAGAAGAATTAAACAAAATCTAGTTAATTATTTTAATTATTCCTGACCGCAGTGTTTCAAGGTAAAACTAAAAAAAAAATCATTAAAAAACGTTAAAAAATAATAAACTTAAAAAAGTCTAACTATATTTTAGGACGTCTCTAGTTCTTTTCTACATCTTGAAGTAATTTAACATGGGTTTTACTCGAGTTTCGTGATAAACAGCTTTGATTTATTCAGCTCTATCTATGTCTATGTTTTAATATGAAGTACAACTTTCTTCACTTAAGGATAAATGGAGATATTGCCTCGTGATAAAACCTCAATGTATTATTTCGTTTTATAGTGATAAAAATAATCTTTTACTCCGAGTTTTTCGCACTGGACAAGAAAATAAATCTTACAATAATAGTAAACATATATTAATTCCTATTTGTTGGGATTAAAATCGAATATCCAATCCTACAGCTGACACACGACTAACTATCCACCACTGAGTTTCACAGTGGATCGTTAATTAATGATTTGCATTGAGTTGGGATAACACCATCAATTGAACTCTGCCGTCTAAGGCGAATAATTAAACTTGATGTAAAGAAGACAAATGAATCTTTATTTTCCTAAAATCAAAACTTTTTGAAATATTGTCTTTTGGTGATTGCATTATTTTTCTTCTAATCGTCTTGAAAATGCATAGTTCGTTTTACATTCAATACCTTTCTTTATTACATTCGTCCATGGCCGGCTACGATACATAAGCACCATTCTAAACACCTATGGATGCATCTCCTCTCATTTATATGCTATTTCGCATCTAAAGTGAATTTTAAATATTTATTGAAGAAATTTTCTTAACTTTTGTATAATCCATCATTCATCATGTTGAATATCTTATTTAAAATAATATCAGATTAATTTTTAATTTCTTGACCATTTTAAAATCTGTATACAACACATAGAACTAACGATTAAACTAACAGCTTCACAGATTTCTCTGAATTATTTACCTCATTTTTAATGATTAAAATTCAAGTTTCTTGCACTAGATGATGTTCCCCTTCTCTGATTCTGATATTATAAAGTATGTGTGAGGAATGAAACCTGTATATGAATTTAAACTCAAAAAACGAGCCAGTTAAATTTCAATGTAAATAACTTTTATTTGTGGGATTTTCTTGCAAACAAAAACTGAAATGAACGAATGTCTTTGAGCATGTCTTTTATATACCGAGAGCGAATAAACATTAGTTTTAAAACGTTAGCTCCGAATTAATGAAACAATTTTTTGGCTGTATGTTGGATATAAAACGACGGATGAAGCTTTCAACTTAAAAATTAACATTTTTTTCAAAAATTAACGTTTAAATTTTTCAAATCAATATTTAATTCCACAATTTTGTTTTGGCTTATTATTAATACTAAAAGCTTTTAATAGGTTATCTATTTGGATAGGGTTTCTACAATATTAAAAAAACAAATTCTTTGATATCTACAAGTTTAATGGATAAAAAAAAATGAGAGCATTTGTAACGTTTTAAAGACTTGCGGGAATAGAAGTTCGTTTTTAATGGTTCGTAGCATCATACGTAATTAATTTTACATCTATCCCTTTTTTATTTCTCCTTATGACTAAAATTTATTATTTATCTACTTTTCGTAATTTTTGTTCATAAAGAATGTGCATTGAATGAAATCAAATTTAATTTTGGGTATTATAACCTTTCTTTAAATTGCATAAACAATAAATTAACGCTAATGAACAACCATGCAGTTATAAATAATTCTGTTAGAAATCAGCTATATAACATAACAACGTAAAAAGTTTTCCTCCAAATTTCTGTCTCTAATTAAGGCTCTCTGTTATTTTACCCTCTTATGAATACTTTAAACTGAAAGCCGATTTCCAAAGAAAACATTTGAGTTCTCATTATCTTTGGAAAAGCAATCGTAAAGGGTATGTGGATATTCAATAGCTGACTTGAAAAATAATCCTAGGAGTAATTAGCTTTAAAATAGCGGCAGGTGAAAGCAAAGAAGTGTTGAATTATATAGCAGCACCTCTTTATAGCGCGGCTCAATATATCGTTCTTTTGACTCGTTTTCTCAATGGTTTGCAAACATCAGAGGAAATCTTCAACGAGCGATCAAACTAATTAAGAAACGAATTTGAATTCTGCCATTAAGAAGATTTGAAATCCTGCTATGTTTTACTTTCGACTCGGAATTTAAACTGCAGTTTAATGTGCATTAAATTAATATGTGATTAATTGTGCAATTTATTCATTTATTTTTCATAGAAATTATTTGTTCAAGGCTCTAGGTCTCTATTTTTAATATTCTGAGTGCCTCTTATGTATCAATAAACGAGAATACTGAAATGAGTGTTGTTTGTTTAAAACCAAACATAAAAGCGAATCATTTAATTTATAATTCTTGAACGTTATTTTGACTTAAGAGTCTTTTCCCAAAATATTAAGGAATGCATAATAAAACAATTTAAATTAAAAAGAGTTAAATTGAACGATATGATGTAATTTTATATTAAGTATTTCAGGAAATTGAATGAAATTCTCACTATTTAAAAGTTATTGTAGATCAATAATCATGGAATTAAGTAATAATGGATAAATTTCGAAGTGCCTCCGATATTGGGAAAAAAGGGAAAAATGACAGAGTAATATATACATCACTTTTTCGACGGCTTTATAGGATAGTAAATAGTTTATTACTTGAAGGTCTTATTTCTCAGGTTGGCTAACCTGACAGATTACCGACAGATCAATAGAATGTATAATTTATTAGTGAATTGCTCATTATTTAAAAAGCTCATTCGTTTCTTTTTAAAAAAAATAAATAAAATCATTTAAATAATGTACTACGGCAAGTTTTTATTCGTAGCTCTGTTTCAGTTTTAAATACAAAGAAAGTAGACATTTCTGATGTCAATATACATAAAGTACATAAGATAGAATAAACCAAAAATTGTTTCTCTTGCTTAAAAAATATAAATCTGAAGGAAAAAAAAATCTTTTTTAGTGTTATACGTCTCGTTTTCATCTGATCAAATTTGACGTAGAAGAAGCTGCCTTTTAATACGGATCAAAACTTTTTAATAATGTATATTTAAGATAATATTTTAATTGTATAGCGTAGAGTTTGAGAATTTTTTAAAAAAACCTTTTATGAAATTATTTTATTACACACAAAACAACAAAAAATATATGACATATGGATACAAATACGATTCAGTTAAATTAGGTTCATTTTTGTAATACCTCTCTTTCTAACATAGCCATAACTGTTGCCTTATTACTTACAAACTCCTCTATAATCATTATTTCTTCTTGAATCATATTTGTCCATGGATTTTGTGATGCTTTTAAAGCCCCAGTGGTATTATTTTTCCTTAGGAAGTTACCGAGACAGATCTTTTTGTCAAAACACTCGAAAGTTTCTTTATCAATTTAAACATGAAAACAAATAAAAGATCAAGACACAGCGAAATTGAAGTAGTTACAAATTGGGCACTGGATACGTGACTTGCAACCATAGAAGAAAAACTATCTAGTTATAAAGCAGGAAACGACGTTCTATGTTAAGGATGAAAAACGTATGCCGGGTTTTTTAAATTCTATTGTGCTTTTTAGTAGCAAAATAACGAGCTACCATAATTACAACTACTACTTATTTAAAACCCCGGAGAAAAAAAATTAATGAGAAATTATAAGTTTGTGGGCATTCATGTTTGAAAATCATTTAATCATTAAGCGGGAGTTTACGACTATAAATTAGATAAAAATGTTTAGAGCTTCATTGTGATCAGTACTGTTCACGGAAAAAATATTTAAGAATTATAAAGCACACATCTAATTATAAAATATTTTAATAGTTGATAATATTTATCAACGAACAAGGTGAAATTATCACGCTTATCTTTCTTTCATGTACGACATCATGTAACAATCTATCAACCATGAGTTGGGACACATAAATCTTAATTACACTAGCTCAGTTTACATAATTATCCACTCGCATTAAAAATAAACTTTCTCAGTGTATTGTAATATTGTTTATTTACATCTGTACAATTTGACTCTTGACTCCACGCTCACTGGAGTCTGGACACAAACGAACTAAAGCGTTAGAAGACGTTTTACATTCACATACACGTACGTTAAACAACACAAACATATTTTTAAAACAATATACGTTTAATGGATGAGAATGTTTTGTAGTTTTTGTAACACTCCCTTAATTTGATAAAAGTAGTTCCTCTTCAAATGGAATATTAATTAAATTTGTTGTTATTGTATAAGGAAACGGTTTTTTTGCACTTAATTTAAAATATTTAACTTCCCCAAAAGAAGCATTTTTAAATTAATACAATATCTTACATATTTATTAGATACAGGGTTATATTAAATCAATTTTTAAATGAACATTTCAAAACTTCTACGTAATACGAAATACGCAACAATACTTGAATACGCAACAACATATATATTTATGAAATATTATCCATAAAACCAAAAACAACATATAATATCCATACATATTTATGAAAGTAATTATGATATTTGATTATTCGCTCTTTTGCATTATTCTAGTTTGCCATCATAGTTTTTTTCCATCCATCCATTTGAAAACTTGGAAAGACAGTAGTGAGATTTTAGCAATCTAAGAAATTAAAAGTTTTTCACAGATACCAGATAATAGACTGATAATAGCAGCATCTGTAATGATTGACCCAGCAATGGAATCGTGATTTATACTTATTTCTAGATCTTCCTTCAGGTTGACTTCAGAACAGCAAATATCCTTACGAGTACCATAAGATTTCAATGAAATTTGATTTCAACAAATATTCTTAATTTATTCAAGAATCAGCTCATGAAATAAAATTAATTAAAACGAGAAATTCATATTTTTTTTAAAAAACATAACCATGTGTGTTCAAAAATTAGGGAGTTGTTACTGTACTTTGTATTTTTTGCTTAAAATTTTTTAAGCAATTTAATAAAATATTATTGTCAAAGAAATGGATTTTATTAAAATACTTTTATTAACCTGTGTTGTCATAAGAACAAGATATTAAGCGTAGAGTAAAATAATCATAATATTAATATACTTTAAAAAAGAATTTGTTTGTATTAATTGTTTTAAAACTCACTATATAAGATAAATCAAAGACACAAAAGCGAAAAAATTTACAATTATTTTTTTAACATTAGTGCATAGGTTTCCAGTTCTGAAATTGGCTGAGTAAGCTTGAAGAATAATTTAATCGGCAAATTTAAACTTTCCATTCATACATCAGTTTGAAGAAAGAAATTTCGTAGCTTTGGTAGGAAAAAATATACAATACGGCCTGAATGAGAGCAGCAGAAGTTGGTCATTGTTTGTTTTTCACTTCTAACGGCATCCCTCAGACAGAGGCCTCTTGTTTCCGGATGAGCAACTTGCTAGCAATGCAATATTTCCCCCCATTGATGTACTTCAAAACACAAGGTATCAACAGTTTATTACAGAAGTCGATTAGAATGTTGTATAAAAGAAAGGAAAGTAGGAATTCTATTCACACACAGGATAAGATGCTGTTGAAAGTACTTTCACAAGTATAAAGGAGAAGCAATTTCCTTTCAGAACTTGTTTAAGGGATTTATGTCTTTTTTAATCAAAATTACTATCGGACAATGACTATATACAAAATCTTATTCGAGTAGGTTTGTGTTTGTTAAGACTAGCTATTTACTTAAATTATTGATAGGAGAAACGATAAACTTTCATAATAAAGTTCTAAACAACTACATATTTCCCTGCATTCATAAAAGAATCTTTATAGAAAAAAGAGAAATTGACAATTGACAGAAATTTTCATTGACAAACTTGTTTTTTCGCAATAGCATTAGGATACTTAAGTATCTGTCCGCTTAAAAAATAATTAATTGCAAAAGAAATATTTTGAAGAGAAGATGACAAGCCCTGTTCCTTACATACATTAAAAATAAGTTTCCTTAAGAAAATTTATTGAATAAAATGTTTTACAAACAGAATATTTATTACGCGTTGTCTAATGTTTATTACGCATAAATAATATTTATTACGCATTGTACAAAAGCAGCAACAATACCATATTTTTTTTGTCAGAATTTTCTGTATTTCTTAGAATGCGGAAAGAGATTTAAATATATATATTCTTTACTCAGTAGCTGGACGTTTGTGAATGAATCACTTATTTCCTGGTAAACCTAAAAATAGGAACCTTACAAATCCTTTGAGTCACTCTTTTGAGGTTGGAAAAGCACTCCATTTTTAGAGGACATTTTTATTGTTTGCTCAATTATCTAAATAGACTACACGTGATTTTGTAGAAATTAAATTCGTACTTCTATATAAAAATTAACGTGTTTGGTGTTCAAAAACATTTGAGAAAAGGATTTGAAATTATTTTAAGAACTAAGTAATACCCAAGTACCCAAGACGACAGTATTTTAAAATGACATGTTTATAAAACTTTTGATATAAATGTGTCGAAAAACATATTTATATTAATGTAGCCTTATCTAATTAGCTTAGCTTTAAAATAATATTTAAGAAAAATATAAACTATCTTATAAGATCAATTTTTGAAAAAATTCAAAATTTTGCTAAGTTTTTTTTTTGAAGAACAACATGCTTATTTTTATAATTTAGTCATGAATTCACTATTTGGAAGAATATTCATCATTTTTAATCCAAATATTTTTACACACAATTTAATATTTCTTATTTCATGATTTAATATTTCATGAGTAGAAAATACTAAACATTCCAAAAATTTTTAGGTTTTTTTTGGAATTCAATTTAATTAGAAGGAGAAAAGTTTTAATCTTGATCAAAATTGTTCCTAAGTGCTGCTCGAAAATATTTTTACAGTAGTGATGCTAGAAAAAAAAATAAAAAGAATTATTTGATAAAAATCAAATATAATTTTATCTAGATATTAAAATAAAACACTCAATTTAACCGCTCTCTCCAATAAAAACCAGTTCAGTATGTGTAATGAGAAACGAATTATTTATGTAGTTATGCTCGTGTTATTAAACATATTTCAAATGAATCGTTTTACATATATATATATAACATATACATATATATATATATATATATATATATATATATTCAATAATTTGAAATACAAATTTCGAAACATCTTATTAATTCTAGGAGGCTAATTATGATATGTGTCAAAATGAAATATTAGAGGAATTTGCTTACTCCCACGACTAAGCATATATAAATTGCATATTAATGTAAAAAAATGAATCTTAAATCATATTAAAATGCTCGCTTTTTAAAATTTTAAAGGCATTTATATAAAATGGTTTTTATTCGTTTTGTCAACTGAAAAATAACAGTCTGCTTTTCAAGTTAATTTATGATTAAATGAAACTCCTGCACAAAATATACCGAGGCTGCGGTATTCTAGTTGTCATGTCACAGACTCGGGATCGGCATTCTTTAAGTCGAGTCATGACGTGGAGTTCTGATGCCTCTAAAAACCCGCCGTGTAGGAGGGTTGATGCACGTTAAATATATTCTAGATCCCAAGTCCTCTCATTGGTATGGTGTGGAAGTTTGGAGAGGGAGGGGTCAGCTCAGATGTCATCCATTTGACTGAGATTCAAAATTATGAGGCCAGTTGACAATAGTCCTAGTGTTGCTTCTCAGTGTGACGTTAATAAGTATTCACAAAATATGTTTTAAATTTTTAACAGCGACGTTAATAAGCATTTACAAAAAATATGTTTTAAATTTTTAAGAATACTTCTGTCATTTTAAATACAAATTGTTTTGAAAATCTATCTCGATATTAAGTATGATTGACGTGATCCTATTTCCTCATATTACTTTTTCATTACAGATGTTATTTAGAAGAATCCTGTTAATTATTGATCAAATTTTGTTATGAGGAAAAACTTTTAGTTGCAATGACTGTTTATTAAGAAATTATTAAGATATTGTTTTTGTGCATATTAGTAAAGATTTATGGATATAAGAATTACTATGAAATCCAAAAATAACAGAAAATAGTTGAATAATCTTTGAATGCACTGTTAAATGTATAAGTAGGTCTGTAACCTTTAACCTTTTAACACTGGACTTGTAATACAAATAGATTTACAACCTTTGTTATTTTAATAACTAAATACTGTGTAATTAATTTTTACATGTAATGAATTAAATGTAATATATTACTGTATTTTCATGCACAAAATTATTTCCTTTCCCCGGATATCTGTTTTTATTCAAATACTTATGAACATTATTTTAAGTTAAGATTTTAATCACTTTAAGTACTATAAATTAGTGTTTTGTTTATCTTTTTTTAAATTGGAATTTTTAACTATTTTGTATCCAGACCCTTAAATACTTAATTCGGTTAAAGCATTTTTTAAAATAAAGGACACGATCGAAATGTACAAATTTGAAACAATTGCTTCAGAGTTTTGCAAACTTGCCCCAATTTTCTATCAACAGAAATACGCTTATGGGAATTCAAGGGAATATGAAAGAATTCAAAATTAAATCACATTTTTAGATTCCCTCAAATGCCATTCGTATCTTTATAATCCTATGAGTTGTTCCAGACGGATTTATTGGTAAATTAGATCCCAACTTACTTATCTCTCAACTAGCAATGTGAAAAATAAATCCCTCAGCTTCAAACCATAGTAGAAAAAAATATCATGAGCTTAAAAGTGTCTCTATAAATATCAAAATATTTACGAGAAGCTCCTGAAGATTTTCTTCATAAGGGTCGAAAGAAGGTTGACTTGTATATATATCAGACAGTAGTGAACTTTAACAGCTGTATAGTTGATAACAATCTTAGCGTGGTTACTCTTCTGCGATCGTAAAAGATATGAAGCCCATAATGGGTGACTTTCCAGACCAAGGCTTATCTTCTAATCTTTTAGAATTGTAATTAGTAGAACGGAATATATATTTTATAATTAAAGTTGGTATCACAGGCTTCAACTTTACTAATTGCTTTTTATACAGTTTTCATCAATAAAATATATGAATGTTTTATCTTGATCATGAAAAGATTACATAAAAATTACAAATATTCATATAGAATTTACCCACTGAAATACCCAGACTTTGAGTGAAAAATATTTTTTAAGTGTTAAACACCTCTCTTTAATAGGAGAAAATTTTAAAAAGAAAATATTAAAAATTGAATGAAAAGCAAACCATTATAGACTTTGAGTAATACGAAAATGATTTTGTACAACCATTAGGACTATAATTTATGTATTCATTAATTTTTGACTGTTCAAAATTTATCTTCACATTTAGAACTAAACACCAAAAAGTATGGTAAAGATTAACAAATATTTAATTCAAATTAGAATTCTTCAAAATACTCAAGGGATATAAAAATGTTCACAATGCTATCAAAATTAACTTTCTTACATTTACGTTTTGAAAAAAGAAAAGTTATACTAGTAAAGGGAATTTTTAAAAAAAGATGACTCTTTCTGAATAGAATAAAACAAACAAAAACTATATACAGCATATATATGAATTTTGAAAATATTCAGTGATTCTCCATTGAAATGAGCAACTATTGATGAAATTTCAACTATCTCGCAATTTTAATACTACATAAAAACAATCACTTCAAAAATAAATTTTAACGAGTTTCCATGAAATATTTTTTTCATATATAAGAGATAATTTCAGAAACAAGCAATCGAATAGTAACTTAATCTGCTTCAGTGAAATTACTAGGGTTTTTTCCTTCAAAAATCAACATATTTAGAGGTATTGTTTTTAATTTTTAATATATATTTTCGTAATTAGATATCTTAATTAATTCCAGAGGAGTATGTGATTAAATATTTTCATATCAACACTTCGAATTTTATCATGAAATCCTGAACGAAATTAAAATCAGAGGAACTTTCTTACTTTTTACTTCTTTTAATATTTTATTACCTTTTCATATTTACAAAAGCTTCAAATTTAATCCGTCAAGTATTAAAAATCTAATTTTTAATGTAGCTTCAATAAAGTCCTTTTCGCCGATATTTGTTAACGCTGGGTTTCCCCTTTGTTGACAGGCTTATTATTCACTTTCTTCCCATCTTCTAGAAAATATTATTGTTGGGAAGTTCGAAAAGGTTGTTGAAGTTAGTCAAATTCATAAGCCAAACTTATCTGGAACTTAATCAAGTATTCGAAGAGGTGATATCGTCGGAATTTTGTGAATGTCTTCTCTCGAAGGGTGTTTAAATTGTGATTAAATGTGACAAATTCTTATGTAAAAGGCAGAATTTTATTTTAAGTAAAAATCTAAAGTAAAAGAGTTAATTTTAGTAATATTAAGTATATATGTTAATTAGTTAATTCGAGCTGTTTTTTTCCTCAATTGATTGATTGTAACTTTTTTTCGACAAGTTAGAATTATGCCTTATTATACATGATATTTAAATTAAGAATTGTTATGTCAGGTTTTTTAATATAAATATGCATATGCATTTATTTGTTAAAGGTTTAAAAATCAATAATTGTTTTTACTTCTTATTTTTCTTTTTACATGAAATAAAAAAAGAAGTTTATATAAATTATTTAAATATAAAATAAAATGAATAAAAGAATTCACAGAGAAAAATTCTATTTTAAGCAATCATTAGTTGATTTTTTTAAAATTCGAATTAAACATACAGCAAGTTTCTTTAATACTCAAAGTATTTTGTTTGTCTGAAAGTTATAATGTGAAATAATTAATTTTTTGATGTAAAATAAAATGAAATTATTTGTTAATGAGTCTGTAATTTTCACATTTACTTCTCTATGCGACCAAGAACGGATTTATGCATATTCATCATGGAGTGCCGCCCAATGCCCCATATAATAATGCCAATAATGCCCCATAATACCAATGCAAAAAAATTAAAAAATTAGGAAAAAATAAAGTATATAAAAGGAAATTAGCTATTAGGTAAGCCATTCTTTCTTAGAATGTTTTAAATTGGATAGGAAAAATACAGGATAGGAACAAAGTATTAATTTTATAATCTTAAAAATACAATAAAATTGTTCAGTGAAAAGTTTTATAAAGTGCAAATTTGACCCCATCAAAGATGCTGTTTCTTAAAAAAAATATTAAATTATTCAGTTAAATATTAGAACGAAAGCAAATGATAAAATATTTAAGTGGACAGGGAAGCACATGCCTGAACCTATTAATATTCCTTTATGCATTCATTAATATTCTTTATATTTATTAATATTTATTAGCATGCATTAATATTCTTCTATTAAAACGAAAGGAAACGATAAATTATTAAATTGAATATATTTAAAGCTAAATGTTATTAAAATTTAAGCAAACGATATAAATTATTAAATAGAATATATTTTAAGCTAAAAGTAATTATTGCTGCCATTAAATGAAAATAAACTAGTCACAGTCCTTTAACACTTTAATTTTATTTGTGATCTGGTAGCAAATTTACACATTGCTCAAAATAATAGCCTATTTGATGAATAATAATGTATGGAAGTTTAAATTATTTGAAGAGTCCTCCCATAAAATTTGATTTACCCAAAATAATTATAACATGATGATCAAATAAAAGAAAGTACAACTTGAAAATGCAGACGAGTATTTCTTTAACTGTCTTTTTAAAATGTTTACATTATGTTACTCCTAGAATGCGTTTTTATTTAATTTTAAGAACAAATATTTACCCCTTAGTATTAATTCTTGACCAGATAAGGTTTTTTTGTTTACTCTCTAAAGTAATATTATCCCTAATGCACTTTTAATTTTTAATTACGTCTGATATTTTTTTTCAAACACGCTAAATCGTATTTCATTAAAATTAAAAATAAAAGTCTATGTATCGAAGGGTATCGATTAACCTAAACTAGATCCTCAATCCCTGTTACCTGTATTTGCGTGTGTGTGTCTAGTTACGAAATTCTAACAGATACGTTTGAGTTATAGTGTGGGTTCTCAAGTATTTTTAGTAAAGGGGTTCAGCTGTCTGCCCTACTTAATGTTCATGATAAATACGTTGAAAAATATTCAGGAATGATACGAGGTGTAGCTATTAAATAACAAGACTGAAGCTGCAATTTTTTTTTTGTATTCATTGATATTTATTTATTATCACCTTCAACATACATCCCTCATCTGTCTGCTCCATGAGAATCTTCATAGTTCAAAACAGTGCTAGAAGTCTTCTTCTGTCAGCCCCATCAGGACGCGTGCCGCATTTTGTTTCACAGCTTCAACGATTCAAATATTGTCACTTTCAATGTAGATTTCATCTTAGGAAACATATAAAAGTCGCATAACGCAAGATCCAGTGAATAAGGCGGATGGTCTAACACAAAGATGTTGTTCTTGACCTAGAAATATCTTGACAGACAATGCGGAATGACTTCTCCTTTTACAACTATGATCGTCTTTTCTTTATTCCTTTACAGAGTTCAACAAGAACGTTAAGGTAGTAATGTTGTTTAATAGTTTGACTTTCAGGAACCCAATGAAGGTACACAATCCCATGAAAATAAAAATAAAAAAAAAATCATCATAACTTTGAATTTTGATTTTCTCATTCGAGCCTTTTTGGCTCTTGGTGAAGATGGGCTCTTCCAGTGCTAGGATTGGCGCTTCGTTTCAGGATCATAAGTAAAAAACCATGATTCGTAACACGTTATTATCCTTTCCGATAGGTTTGGGTTTATTTCGATGGCATTCTAAGTATCAGTACAAACATTTTTGCGAGCTTCTTGTTGTTCAAACGTGAGACCATTTTAGCACACCCTTTTGCATGTTAAAATTTTTGTGTAAAATTTGCCGTAAAGATTATTTGTGCATTCCAACTGTCTCAGTAATCTCCCGAGTACTAAACCGACGGTCAGATAGAACCACATTACAGACTTTTTCCGATATTGTCATCCATTTTTGACGTAGAAGAGCGACCCGGATGTGAATCATCTTCAATGTCTTTTCGGACATCTTGAAAACACTTATACCACTCAAAAACAAGTACATACGATATGCATTCAATGCCATACCTTTCTTTCAATAAATTAAAAGTTTCAGTAGCGACTTTTCAAAGTTTGATGTGAAATTTTGAAACAATTCGTTGCTCTATTGTTATACTAACAATTTTTCCAGTGAAACAAAAAATAACTCTAATGCGAACGAAGGATATAGCAAAACGGATTTATTTACAGAAGCGAGAGGCATTGCATTCGAAAGAGAAGGCTTCACACTAGACAGTTGTCGGTCGCTGGCGTTTGGCACACGAGTACTTTTGCAGCAACGTCAGTCTCGTTATTTTATAGCCACTCTCGTATGTACTTAATGTTGTTTCAATAACAATAAATTGTTCAGTTTCTCTTTAATATTTTCTAATTATAATATCCATAATCAGAATGAAATACTTAGATTCAGTAACATCTCTATATCAGTGCTTCACTTCTGAATGAACTCGGCTTGTAAATGTGGTGTTAATACTCATGAGATTATGTAGATATTTATTATGAAATGAGCTTTTCCGTTTATAATTTTCATGATGAATTTTATGTTTGTCGACACGATTAGTATTGCACAAGAACAATTCATAAGAAGGTGGTTTAAAAAATACCTGTTTCTCTAATGACAAATGACATCTCTAAGGCAAGTGGGAGTTACTGTTATGTGTTCCCTTAAGTTAAATTGCACAAAATTAAATTTGGCATTGATTCATTGGTTAATTCTGATTCGGCAACCATTTGTTGACAAATCAAAATTTGATTGCTGCCGCGTTGAGATGTCGCTCTCATTTACCATAGAGTTGTCACCATCGATGACACCAGAATTCGTTATTATATACCTGAAACCAAGCAACAATTTAAACAATGGGTTTCTTTTGGTAAATCTGCTCCAAAAAAGGCAAAGACAGTTTCATTTATCGGGAAAGTTACAGCAATGAGTTTTTAGAATACAAAGAAGTTACTCAAGGACTTCTTAAGAAAATAAATAGACAATACTTCAATGAGTTACCCCATTCTCATTTTCTATTCCAAACACGGGTTATTTTTGAGCCACCATTGTAAAGGTATTGAAGACGGAACTCGTAGTTTCGAACTGGCGTGACAAATTCGTCGACCTAGCTGTAACCTCACTTGCAAAAGTTACCCAAATTTCCATGTGATGACTTCGAGCCTTTGTTCATTTTAATGAACAAATTCCTATAACCACACATTCCTCTCAAATACTTTTTTGGTGGAATCAGAATTCAAACTCTACGTAATAAGCATGAAACTCATAATTTTAATGTTAAGTTATAGTTGCCTATTTTTGTTCGTTTAAAATATACCTAAAGGTTCATATATGATAGAAGTTCTGTAACCATTTTCAAAGTTTAATTAATTTACTTAAGCGAAACAAAATATGTGTGTAAAATATGTTTTTTTAAAGAAAAAAAAAAAAAAAAAAAAAAGAAAGAAAGAAAGGGGGAAAAGTAAAAGAGAGAGGGGGAAGAGGAGAGAGAGAGAGAAGAAAAAGAGTGAATTATTTTACTCAAGTATTTTTTAAGGATCCCGAATGCTTAAGATATTCATATTCAAATTCGGAATATTGTACAGTTAAGATGATGAAAAGGACTTTAGATTTATTCTTTTAGATTTATTTCAAAATATTTGCATAAAACTGTGAATAATCAGTTAATAAATATTTTGCGTAATTTTTCAAAATTTCTTTTCTCTTTTTTGGACAGATATTATAATAAATGCAAAGATTCTTAAAAGCATCATTCATATTTTAGATACAATTAAATTAGGAAGTAGAATGTTTATTTTGATAAACAATACAGTTTATTTGATTATTTGTTAACTTAGCGATTAAATATTGTAGCTTTTCGTGAATAACATATATAAATCATTTGAATAACACCCACACAATAAATACTTCCTGAATAGAAACAAAATCAAAATTATTGTTTTTGTACGTTAAGGGGGAAATGTTGTGAATTCTCTTTTATATTACGTTATTAAAGTTTAATTTTCGATTCGGTCTAATAGATATGGCTCAAAATATAAAAGGCGTGATTATTTTAAACTTTTAAAAGTATTCAAAATCTTCAACTTTTTTCATAATTTATTTATAGTCAAACATAACTAACTAAAATAAATCATGAAATATTTACAGGCTACATATTTATGTTTTTCTGACTACTTCGTCACCTTAGAAGTAGTTATTAGCGTAACCTTCGTTATTAACGTACGGGGTTATCACGTGAGTAAAAATATTTTTTAATTCTATCATGAGTGCAAACTGTGCAAAATCATTTTATCAAGGCATTTTATACCTCATCTTCCGACCATTGCCAAAATGACCATTATACGATAAGTTCTTCAAAAAAGGTCATTCCCCTGTTTAAATACAAAACATTCCTCACACATCATAACAGACAACAGGGGCAAATCACGATAAAGTACAAAGTAAATCAAATTTTTCCATAAAGAAAGAGTACGGATTTCGAGGAGATAAGTATCTCTTTGGAAATGGAACCATTAATATTCTAACGAAAAAAAAAAAAAAAAACAGGAACAGATGGAAAGATAAACGAAGTACTTGTGTTTGTGACTTTGACTACTTGTTTGTCGGTATATCATGTTTGTGAAAGATGGAATGTCAGATACATTAGATGGAATATAAATAACAAGGAAAATTATTCATATAGTTAGTAATGATTCGAAAAGCATATAACTATTTTCATATATCTACTGATTAAAAAATTGATTAATGAGGTTAATTAAAGTCCAAAATAGAATTTTATTAACACGATAACTATACTTTGTATTTCATCTATGCCATACCGCAAATTTTTTCTATTCTTAGAAGATGCGTAAGCACTATTGCTATCAAGTTTTGATCACTTAAAATTGAAAAACTTCTAAAAATGACATTAACAGTTTCCTATATTTATTTAATTTACTATTTTATGAAATACTTTCTTAAAGTATTTCTACTGATCATTAGAATATTTTTCAATGTAAGTAAAACAAGTAATCTGTAATTTTCCCAATATTTAAACCATATGCACGTAAAGGAATATTACACACACACACACAAAATATTTTCTTATTACCTACGTAATTTTTTAAAATTATGTATATTGGGCTTTGTAATAAACTTTTTAATAATGATTTTAATATCTTTTTATTTCTTGCTGGCTTAATTGTTTTATTATATTTTACTTTTTTCTATATATATATATATATATATATATATATATATATATATATATATATGAAAGAAAATAAGATTTTATGTATAATAGATATATAAAAACCCATAAATGGAAGGCATTTTCCTTAAGATATCAGTAAAGAGTTTTAAATTTGCAGTGATTAAATTACTCTCGGCAATAGATAGATAAAGATTTCAGTCAATTTAAAAATTAAAAAAAGAGTTTAATTGTTTTGTGATTTAATCTTTGAAATCAGCAAAATTCATCCTAAAACATTTAGTGAGAAGAGTTTTTTATGAAATTCGAATGCAAAAAGCTTAACACCATGAATGAATAAGTTTAAAAAAATGAAGGAATTGATTTAAAATAAGTAAAATTTAAATGTAAATAGACAGAAATTCAAGGAAACGTTCTCAAAAAAAGGTATGTAAATGATAAATATTATTTTTCATCATTATTATAAAAAACTTTTTTTTTCCTCAAATGGGATTGATTTTATATATATTTCTTACTATTATTGCTGCTGGAATTTTTTTTATTTCCTTTACAAGAAATAAGAAGCGAAGAAAAAATTTATACTTAGTTGTGTAATTAAATTATTAAATTTAGAATTTCTTTTTAGAAATTACAGTTTTCCCCAAAAACGAGTCACACGCACACACTCGCGCACGCACACACACACACACACACACATATATATATAAGATAAAGCAATTAATTTATCAACAAAAGAAATCAACAAAAAAACATATTTATAGAACTAAGTAAAAAAGAGGAAATTGAATCAAACTTGAAACTAATTTGAACCAAAGAATAATTTGAATACCCAACAAAACAAAGCATGCTTATTCAGACTGGGGACTGAATTGTGGGGTTAAACTAGTTCTATGGTACCAACCCTCCCCCAATGCATCTTGTTGGGTAAAAATGGATTACTCCAACATTCAAATTGTGATTTAAAGAAAAGAAACAACAAACAAAGAAGAAAAATTGAATGGCGAGATATCTCAATTACTAATTATTTTCAAAAATAATTGTTTTCCCAACTAATAAAATATATTCTTCACCTAAAAATCTTCCAATTAAAATTTTTTAAACAAAAACCATCTATTAACTTATCAAATTATTAATTATCCAAATAAAAATTATCCTTATATATATATATATATATATATATATATATAACTTACATCAATCAATATCCGAGACTAACATTGAAAGACACTATTTTTTTCTAAAATTTTTCTTATTCATCAACACTAGCTTTCTTTTTGTCACCTTTTAGGGTGATACAATCGTTCTAACTACTTTTCCAAATCTTTTTTTTTTTCCTTCAAAAAAAAATTTTTTTTCTTTTTTTTCACCAAAATCTTTTTTGTTGCGAGTAAATAGCGATAAACAGATTTCTGAATCATCGACTCGTTGCTGTTTTTGTTCCATCGAAAGCAATAGCGGCACCCACTTGGAAAAAACCTTTTTCACTTCACTTCAAAAAACCCTTTTCCTGGTCCGATCGACTTAAAATTTTGACACGTTTCAAGCAAAGGTTAGTACTCTAGAAAGACCTGGTTACTGGTTTACTACGAGTGCCATCTCTGGGTTAGTCTCGGGAGTTATTGATTGATGTGTTATATATGAATAATTATACATAATATATATATATATTATATGTACTTTAAGAAACAAAACCCTTTTATGAAGTGGTTTGTAATGTCTCACTTTCGTGATCCATCGCTGCTCTTGTTCTGGGAACCAATCAAATGACTTGTTCCAACTGTAAACATGGTGCTGTAGCTTCAACAACAATCAGGAGAAGATAAACAGATGTCGGACTTAGAGATAAAATTCCACGAAAAAGCCTTATCTTAATTTGCAGCACCGCAGAAAAAGGATACAGTGGGCAAAAGAACACATTAATTGGACAGATGATCAGTGGTCACAAGTTTTATGGAGCGATGAAACTAAGATATCGTTATTCGGTAGTGATGTACAAAAATATGTAAGATGTAGAATAGGAGAAGAGATACATTCTGATTGCTGTCAGGCAACTTTGAAAAACCCACTTTCTGTTATGATTTGGTCATGCATATCAGCAGATGGTACATGTCGCATTCATGTGATCAATGGGACACTGAATGCCAGTAAATGCATTGACAGAAATTAAATACTCTGTTCTGGAACCAAAACTTCTACCTTCCATGAGGGATCTCTTTCCCAACAGTACTTCATTTATTTTTCAGCAGGATCCTGCTTCCTGACACACAGCAAAATTATCTAAAGAGTGGTTTTGTACAAAAAACATTGAATTGTTGTTCTGGCCAAGAAACAGTCTTGACCAGAATCCTATCGAAAATTTGTGGCACCGTTTGAAAACTCTTGTCCGAATGAGACGACCATCAAATAAAAGAGAACTAATTAAAGCTATAATTGTTTCCTGGAATCATGAAGTAACGAAGGAAGAGCTTATAACTATCGTGAATGAAACATCTATGTGAAGCTGTAATGAAAAATAAAGGATACCCTACTAAGAACTGATAACTCATTGCAATACAATCAGTATCTAATGTATATCAATAGTTATTGTAGATTAACTTTTTTTTTGTATTGCAAATATTTGAATTTTGTTTTTTTGTATGGAATTCAGTATTAAAAATGATATACACAGCTGTGCATTTTGCGAAACGTAACATTTTCTATAAGCATACAAAGTTTAAAAACATAGGAAGTTCGAAAAGTATCCACAATTTTGGACACAACTGTGCACAGACACACATTTACACACATACACACACACACACACACACACCACACACACACACATACACACACATACCACACACACACATACACACACACACACACATATATATATATATATCGTCAGAAGGGACGGTTCCAGATTATCCGAAGTGATAACCTTTTTGACTTTTCTGGTACAACAGCAGTGTCTCGAGTCTTCAAAGAATGATAGTTAATAAACTAAGAATAGGAAGCAGAATAGAATGGGCGGAAATAGCTTATGAACGAAAGAAGTGTCAGGTGACTGAAACGCATTTTATGCAGCAATAGAAGAGCTACAACGTAGCAAATTGAAGGGCAATACAATTCATCGCAAAGCATATCTATCCGCTCTATAAGACGGATCTGAAAACGAAATGGATTTTGTGAGCTTGATCAATAAAAGGGAAGAAGCTGAAATTGGACACTTGAAAAATGTTGCCTGGTCTGACGATTCAAGATTTCAACTTCATGACGTTGATAGCTTGATACATATGAGAAGCAAGATGAACAACGTTATAGATCGGGAATGTCACAAGCCAACTTTCAAGAGGGTAGTGGAGGAATCTTGATCTGGAGAGCATTTTTTTCAATATATATTCCTGGTCCTCTAGCACAATTTCAAACATCTTTTAATACCAGCCCCATCCTTCACATCATTGTGTACCACATACACCTGTCTATGGTCATAATGTTTCCTGATAATTATGGCTATTTCTAGCAGAACAAAGCACTCTACATACTGGCTAGAATTGTCTTAGAGTGGCTTAAGGAACATGGTGTGGGTTTTAATAGCTTAATTGATTCTTTAGTCACTGATTGTAACCTTATTGGGCATTTGTGGGACAAGGCTTACAGGTCTATTAAAGTTTCCGAAACGTCACCTTCTAATAGGAGGAAATAAATAACTTCTATTTCCTTAGTATATGCTAATATTCCTCCTCGGCCGTTTCAGCAACTTGTAGAGACCATGCCTAGAAGAATAACTGCTGTCATTAAACCAGAGGAAATATCACATGGTATTAGCGATGTGAGTTCAGGTTGTTCCTAATTCATTTTTGGTGAGGACTGAATGTACAAACATATTTACTAACATATATGTACATACAAGTATGTTTAATCCTTCATACGATATCGTCGTTGGTTTTGTTGAGATTCATATTGCTATTGCAATGTATATTATGGTATTAAACAGCTGTTAAAAAGAATGATAAAAGAGAGTTTGATTGAATAAGCTGCTTATAAATGGTGTTAATAAAAATTTAACTTTTATTTTCTCTAGAGCAATATTTGAAATTTTTAAAGGTTTCTATCAATTTGTCAGGTTAATTATATCATACGAACAATTTCATGTGTCTTTCGTAATGATAAACAATTAATTACTATAAAACGACATTATATTCTGTTGATATTAAGAGTTTAGGTAATTTGAATAGACTCTATCATACGTTTCAAAAAGAAAATTTGTCTTTAAAAATTCAAAAAGGTCAAATAAAGGATCCGTAAACTATGTTCATTGAGATAGAAAATGGTTACACTAATTTAAAAATTTCATTTTCTTTAAGAATCTCATCTTAATAAGATTTATGAAATGTATTAAAAATTTAATCGTAAAAATTATGACAAATTATGCATTTTAAATGTTGTTAAAGAAAAAAATCTATCAATACTGTTCGTTATAGACCACTTAATATGAAAGAAAATGTAAAAATTTAGTGATGGAATACTCTAAAAATATAGAAATGATCACAATACTTATTTCATAGAAACTATTGGTACGAGAGAGACTCGGTTATTTCTAAGAAATAAACAAAATCTCTCCAGAGAAAATTTATATTTTTCAAATTAGTTGGTTTTTATGTACGTAATGTAAATTATAATTATTAAAACTGATTTATTTCGGGAAATCGTAATTTGAAATAAATGCAGTATGGAATAAATAAGAGTACAATCTGTCGACTTTTACAATGATGGCAATTGAAAGATCTAGTAATGCTGGAAGAAATGTATGACTCTGAGTGGCGAATATGTATAGAAGTCTGAAGAATAATAAATAAAAATCAAGTTTCTATTCCGTTTATTTATAGAAATAATTAAAACCTTACACGATAGCCTCTGATAATGATTAAAACTTTACAATACCGCGGGTACTTCAATCTACGGCTTTCTGAAACCAAACAAATCAATATTAATAGTTATAATTTACGATATTACGTTCATAAGGATACATTAATGTACAAAATAAATTTTACCTAGATATCTCAGTTATTTCTTAGTAATAATTAAAACTGTACGATACTTCCTAATGGAATCCGCAAAGTTCCTTAAAATGTCACTTTTCTTGTTAATTAAACTTTTACAGTAATGAAAAAAAAAATCACTAATTACAATTGTTTGGTGTAATTTTAAATGAAAGGAAAATACTTTGAGGTATAAAAAATCCTCTGAAATTATATATATATATATATATATATATATATATATATATATATATATATATACATATATATATATATATATATATATATATATATATATATATATATATACTATATATATATATATATATACATAGAATTAAAAGAAACGAATATATGTAAAATAAGATAAATTTACAAAGATAACCTACTATAGTAATCTCTATTACTTTGTATTATTCTTGTTCTTGTAATGTGATACATATAGAATTCAAGAGAATTTAACAAAAGTTTAAATGTGGAAGTTAAACAATAAACAAAATGTACAAAATGTCATAGAAATTTCTATTAATTAATCTTTATTAGTTTAAGTCAATCAAAATCTAATGAAAAGTTAGATAAATAATTCAAAAGAGTTTAACAAAGGCTAAACTATAATTGTCAGACAGTTAGAGATCAATTTCCAGACGCCAAGGAAGTAAAATCCTAATTGCAACTAAGGAAAAATACCTGGGAAAAGCGGTCAGGAGGGAAAACCATCAACATCTCATAGGGCGTGGGTCGAGTAAGACTTATGGATATTAAAAATGAGGAGAGGTTATTCCACCTGTTACAAGCTAACATACTCTTTAAAAAGAGCTAACTATAACTGCTTGCGAAAACTATCTGCAAATTAAATGCTCCTGTTGGAAATACGATGTCTGTAACTACTGCACAAACTGAATTTTTTCACTAGAAAAGTTATAATTCGGCTTCTATTAAACATTAAAGTTTCTAATATGGATGAACCAAAGTGATATTATACTTTCCTCCAGTGCATTATATATCTCGTTTGTTTTTCTAGAGCAACGTGATATTTTCAGTAATACATTGACTTTAATTAAGATGCTCTGAAAAGTCTGTTTATTTGTAGCGTTGTCTGTTATTGCTTTCTTTGTGCCATGAGTAAATAAAGTAGAATTGTAGAGTTAAAAATGAAGCGAATGTTAGGACTTGGCTTATACAGCGATACAATCAATTTAAGTAGAAAGTAAACTTTTTTTCATCCACTTATTTTTACTGACTTATAAGGTAAAACAAATGTAATTTGACTTTTATTTTCTGCTTGCAATATTCTTAAAAATTCAATTTTTATAGTATACTAAAAGATCTCAGGACTTTCTATAAAAGTGTTTTCAAAGTGAAATAAACATGAACTTTTAAAAATCTTTTTTGTTCTTTAGGCAAAGCTACTTTTATGTTCTTTGACTCAAGAACTATAACTTAGGATATTATATCGTCCTTAAGTTATATAATATATATCTTATTAAACATAACAGCTTCTAATATTGATGAAATAAAAGGGTATTAAGTTTTCAACCAGTTCACTACTTTTTTTCTTTCGTTTTTCTTGAGCATTGAGATACTTTCAATAATAAATTTAATGTAACTAATACGATCTGAAAAAGTTTGATTATTCGTACAGTTGTCTGGTTTTATTACTTTCTCTATGCTATGAGTAAATAAAGTAGAAAAATAGTTAAAAATGAAGGGAATGTTACAGGACTTGGTTTATTCGCGATGCAATCAATTTTAAGTAGAAATAAAACTTTTTTCATCCACTTATTTTTGCTGACTTATAAGGTGGGAAAAAGTTAATTTGCTTTTTATTTTTAGTTAGCAATTTTCTTGGAAGTTTAATTTTTGTAATATGTGACAGGGCCTTAGGATTTTTCATGTAAGTGTTTTCAAAGTGAAATAAACGTGAACTTTCATATTTTTTTTTTTTTTTTTTTTTTTATAGAAAAAAAGTGTTCTAGTGTTTTAAGATATTTCCTAACTTTTTCCTCTTCATTGGTATCTTTATGAGAATCTTTCACAGTAAAACACTGCTGAGAACTTTTCACAGAGTATTAGAAGATAAGATACTTTATTTCCTTTAAAGAGAAACACTTTTTTAATTCATAACCTGACTTTTTCCTAGATTAACGTTTTATCTTAGAATAGATTTAATAAATGATTTAAATATTTATTATAAAAAGATTTTGAATCAATATTCTTCAAATATATATATATATATATTTGTTGTTAAAAGGTATTTATATTCTGTAGGTCAAAACTGATTGAAGTGTCATATAATAGAAAAAAATCAAAATGTTAAAATATAAAATTACTTCTTTCTACGCAACTGTCTTTTGTTTATTTTGCAGTTCTAATATGTAACATTTTTAGAGTGATATGATTTTATCATTTACGGATAATTTAGTAAAAACGTAGTTATAATTGCTGTCTAGCGTAAATTCTTGAAACCATTTTTTATTGAATTAGTGCACTTAAAATATCTTCATTAAAAGAGAAAGCTCAGTAAAATATTACTATAACCTTGTAAAAGATTTAGTGCCAAAACAAAATATTTTAACTAACAATTAAAAAAACTGGTTAAAGTTTAAAACTTATTTTTATGGTATTTAAAATGAAACAAATGATATATCTAATATTTTAGAATGTATTATTCACAAAAAGATGCGATGAATAAAAATGATTCTTCTATTTAAGCCGATGAGGAGAAAATTTATGATTTTTAAATTAGAATTTGTGATGATTGTTACAGTAAAAGATGTAACAGCTGAGACTGTGAAAATTTACAATGCTAAAAAGGATTAAGGGATTTTTATGTTTCCTTTTCCAATAACATCTTTAAGTTCTCAAATAGCGTTTACTATGTAAATGTCATATTTTGATAAATAATATTTAATTCGGTTCTTTTTTAAATCTACGAGTCTCAATTCGTTCTTAAATCTACGTTTGTTCCGTACATACACAATCATTTTAATTATTCAAAATTTCAAAATTCAAAAATTTTAATTTTCACGGAGAGTTAGTAATTAAATATGCGTAGGTGTATCAATCATAAATGAGGATTAATAAACAGAAGCAGACGATTTTAATGTAGATTATTATGACATCAAAAAAGAGCCTTATGCTTCTAAAATGATTAAATTAGAAAAGTGTGTGGTTGTAAAATAATTTTATATTAAAAAAGGGACATTTTTGATAAATTTTAACATATGTCATTTTAATATAGAATTTTAAAAATTGTGTAAATTATATTCGATCCATCCTCTTCGGTCGTACAAAACGCCTTTTGATTTCATTAGAGAATTATTTTTCATTCGGAAGAATTTTTTGCGAAGTGAAACTGATGAAAAAAAAATAGGTTTCAAAAACGTTGTTAGAAATGATTCCATTCTAAATAAATTGTTTGAATATTTAATAAATAAAATAAAATAAAACAGCAAAGATTTTAATCCTTAAAGAATATTTTTAGAACTATTATATAGCAATTATATCAAAAAGGCAATCTCCCGATCTCTCTTTCTTAAACCAGTTGAAATGAAAACTATTTTACGTTTCACAGTTATCTTAACTCATTTTTCTTTTCTATGTGTACTTTAAAAAATATGCTTTGGATTTCTTTGTAAAAGGATGTAAGTTTAAAAAAGGTGGAAGTGAAGAATTTTCAGCAAGAACTGATTTTAAAGTCGTTTTCATTTTTAGCAAACATAGACGACTTCAGCTTTTTTTCACAGAGATCTTTTCCTTTCTAATTCTCTACCGTTTGGCTATGTCAAAGGGTGAACGAAATTTACTTTTGCCTGAAGGAATAGAAACCTGAAGAACATAGGCAAGATTTTTTTTTATTATTTTTATATGAAAACGTAATCTATTTCAGAAAAAAATGGGATTTAGTTTGAACTTTTTAAAAATTGAAATATTTTTAGTATCGAAGAGATGCAAAATGTTATTTAATTTAACCCTTTTAAAAGAATTCAGACGGAAAACATTTATTTCATTCAGGTAATGTATCCTCTCAATAGTGCTGATAGCTGATTCTAAGAGTTTTCCAAAGAATAAAATTTCGATAAATTTATTTTCCCTGTAAATACAATAAAAAGAATTCAGATTGAAAGAGCTTTGTATAAATAAGCGAATTAGTAATTACATTCAATTATTGAAAATTGTTTTTTTTTCATTAGTTTTCAGATGTGATATAAAATAGTTGAAAAAAATACTTGCACTTTTAACAAAATAGCCGTGTGTTTCTGAATTTTTTTTTTATTATCAATTATACATCTTTTTAAAAATTTAGTTAGAAAGAAGTTGCAAAGGTATTTATAAAAATGTTTTGTTAAAAATTTAAGTACATTATAAGAATTGCAAGCAAATAGAAAATAGTCGGTGGTATACATTATTTTAAAGGGAACATAATCATACTATTAGTAGTAAAAGTAGTTTTAGTCGAAAGTAAACATAATTTTACTTCTTTTTTTTTTTCACTTTGATCTTGAAAAAGAGTTAATTTTAAATTTGGTGCTTTTGCATTTTTTTTATTCTGTTGACTATTTTATCAGAAAAATGAAGACCATGGAATCTTTCTCAATTAGATATCTTTTCTCCTAAAACCCTTTTTGTCATGCACGTGTATTGTTATGGATACGAGAGGACTCTTCCCTGAAGCGTTTCTCTTAAATGATACATTTACAGAGATTTCGTCAATCAGCCAAGGGAAGGTTAAGCAATGATCCCTTAACCTTAAAGAACATTTTGGCAACTTGGCGAATGGCAAAGGGAAGATTCTTCTGGAAAATGCAGAAATCAAGTTGATTTCTCGACTGGGAAGATAGTTACGGACTTTTCCTGAATTTTCCGTGTGACTTCATGTCTGACCAGAGCATCTATAAATATGTCGAGAGACTGAGTCAGAGGAGTATGCCTTGGAGATCGATTGGGAAATCAATTGGAGTCTGTCGGCACTTGGAAGAGGATCTAACACGAAGTTATCGGTAGCGTAACCGATTGAATTTACAGAAGCACCCTGAATCTTGGAGCTGTTGGATTCGGCATTGGAAATGTGGAGTATTACTGTGGAGATATGTCCACAGTGCGAACTAGAACTGTCATTGCAAGTGTTGTTTTTTGTTTTTGTATCTGTGTCGATGATCTGTACAAGTGCTATGTTTTCTGTTTGTGCTGTTATTGTCCACGATCTGATGACTGTGTGTTGTCTTGAGTATTTGTGAATAAAGCTTCATTTGACATTATCTTCCGTTTTGGGCTGATTTTCACTGGCATACACCCACACATGATTGAGGAATTTTTGTTATAATATAATACATAAAAATAAATAAAACAAAATGCGAATGAAGCATTGTATTTATAAAAAAATAGTGATCATTATAAAAATATGATACAAGAAATGGTTTCCTCCGTTCTTGTGCTTTATATAAAAATACATATATAACATTTAATTAATAGTTATCATTTTAAAATATAAAAAGAAAAAAAATGTTATAAGCAAAGCTTTGCAAAAAACAGATTTAGTCAAAAAAGGTGACAACTTAAAAAGAATAGTTATTAAATTATTCAATTAAATATTAGAATTAATGCAAACAATAAAATAATTATTAAATTAAATATTTGAATTAAAGTAAACGCGCGATAAATCATTGAAATTGACAAAAATATTCTTTTCAGATCTTAATATTATAGTAAGTGATAAAATATTTAGTTGAAAATATTTTAAGCTAAATATAATTAAGTCTGCCGTAAAATGAAAACAAATCACATACATTTTACACTTAATTTCGAAAAGTAGATGAGTGACCAATTTATGCATTAGTTAAATTAATAGCCCTCTATGGTGGTTAATAGTACTTAAACACCATTTCTACTCAGGAATTTGTAAGTAAAACAATGTAAGATATATACGAAGAATGTGTGTTATTTTTTTTTCTTCTGCGTTATAGAACATATATATAAAATTGAGATGAATAATGTAGCTTTAATTTAATCTTCGTATTTATCAGAAAAAGAAATGCAAGATCTAATTACTTGTTCTTAAAATAAAGATAACAGAATATTCTTTTCTCATACTAATTCACGAAACCTTACCACAAAATCCTGTAAGAGACCATGCACTGGAGGAAAATAGTGCCCAAATACCTGCAGCAGAGGAGTAGTAAGAACATTTTCATGGGTGTGTTGGGTGGGGGGTTCTCTCACTTCAACGAATATCTCGAAATTAATTTCAGATTTCTATGTTTATTTTCAAGGTGCAAAGAAATGTGAAGTATGGAATTTCAAAAATTTATTTTTTCTGAAAATATAAATAAAAATCAGTATAAAAATTTCTTTTGGCTTAAAATTTCAATATGCAGTAATCCTTATGGGGGGGATTACAACCCTCATATTTCTACCCCCATAGCTGCACCACTGACCTGCGGAAGCATAAAAATGGTCAGTTATAGCTTATTAATATAACACAAGTCTATTACTTTTCCTTATTCTTATTTATATATATATATAAACAATATAAGAGTAAGGAAAATAATTCGATGATTATCTGTTTCTAATGTATATATGCTATTGCGCTGAAACTCTGCAATCGAAATTATGCATTGAATCCTTCTAAGCGAATTTTGCTGGTTGGAATGCATTAATTATCGATATGCCTGGAGAATGCTATTCGTACATCGCGAGAGACATGTCTAGTAAAGAAATCGATATAAATATTAATACTCTTTTTGAGACTGGAGAAATTCTAATTTGCATGTTATGTGCAAACTCAAATATGTAAAGTTTTTCCACTAAATCAATTCAAACGCTTAAAATATATAATTGAAATATATTTTTCCCGAGTTTTTTGCAAAAATAAAATGGTGAAACTATTGAAATGTTGATCATAGGCGTATATTCGGCTCTTTAATAAAAAGTGATTTGTGATAAAATTTATTAGAAGTCACGGAGTAAAAGATTTAAAATCTATTCATTTATTTTCCCTGCCCAATATCGACACTTTTAAATTATATTTTCCCACGTACAGAGGAAAAATTATTGCTTTATTTGGAAAAAAAATGGATAAATTTATTTAACTCTAAAAAACATGAATTTTTATTTCTTGACTTTTTAAAAGGCGACACATTTTAGACTGCTATCTAGTTCAATATAAATCAGTTTATTAAATTTCGGTTTCAGTGTTTTATAACCATTTTAATCAAAATAAAATATTTCAAATAGGACAGTTCTTTTCTGAATATATGCAAAAGCAAAATGTTTCAGTAATTTAATTTAAATTTCCATATATTTTCAATTTTTCTGTCATTTCCCTTTTGCAGTAGCGAAATAACGGAAACTAACTAAGAGTATTTTTTTTAAAAAAATGTAAGTCTAAAATGAACATTTCATTCTAAAACAAATGGATATTTCAATGCATCGCATCCCAAATATTGTTCTCGTTTACATTTAAAATAAATAAGCGAAACTATTCTTCAGCCAAATTATTTCGAAAACCTTTTTAAAATGCTTTTTTTGTTTGCTAAATAAAACTATTGCTGTTTTAATGTATTCTTTTGTAGTATTTTCAATAAACGTGAATTTGAAGTAAGATAATTTGCAAGTGAACTCGACATATTATTATTTGTTTCTGATTAAGCTTGCATTGGAATGTTGAGATGGTGACATAAGAAGACTCACTCTTATTATTAGTTTTACATTTTGTAAGTGAGTTTATTCTTTCCATCGATTCTACAGCTTCCAGAAAGTCCACATTCATTTCCTGAAGTTGTTTGGGCAAATATGCAAGAGTAAAAGAAAATTAATTTTTTCAGTTTAATATATAATGACATTTTCTTAGACTCAGAGAGGACAGATTCATGCTTGACTTGTACTTCTTCCTAAAGAGGAATAACTACAGATAGACATTGTAGATTTGTGATGTTGGAATATTCGAGATTTTCTCTTCATTTACCTCGCGGACTTTTATCGAGTTGAATTGCATAAAATTACAATTTCTTTCCAATCAAAATGAAACACGATGAGGTAAATTAGATAAAAATCGAAATGAAGTGAAGATATTTTGAGATCATGATAAAAAAATGAAATAGTCTGAAAGGAAATCAAAGGGAGATAAGATAATGACTTGCTGTCAGGGAGATTGGTAATTTTGATTGAAACTCTTCTATTAGTTTTACGGATAGAAACGGATCTTATAGTAGAAGTATTAAGATAAGAATCAGCTGTTTGCTAAGTGACTGAATCATATAAGGGAATTAGTAAGCTAGGAACATATTAGTTGATCCTAAGTTAGAACTGATAAGTTAAATTTGGATTCTAGAGAGAGCGGCTTTAGTCAATATTAATAAAATATTTTGGAGAATATTTATTTCTTGATATCTTTAACTAAGATATGGCACAAGAACGGACTAAGGAAGGGCAGTCGTTACATTTTTACACGGATTAAACTTGAAATATATAGCTTTGGATTTGGTTAATATCTAGTACCACGAATTTCAGTTCCAACTCGTATTATCTTGTCTTTTTTTTTGTTTTTTTTTTTTGTTAAAATTATTATGTTTACTTCAAGTTGAGGTTGCAATGTTTACTATTCACGATTTTCTATCTCCAACCTTTGAGACTTTTTCTATTTCGAACTGTATAAAATAAAATCTATTAAAATAAAATGAAACCTGATTTATGTAGATCAGTTTTATATAAAGATGTGTAATTAATAGATTTGAACAAATGAATAATAAGCGAAGCAGTTCCAAATATTAGATTTAATAATCGGTATATGGTGGATGATGCAAATTATAGGGTTATTATCGGTAGCAGACCAAATTTGAATGAAGATTCTTTTTGGAGTAAGTTTATACAGGAAGATCTCATATTTCCCTCTCAAACCATTCCCCCAAATTATATTACTCACTCTAGCCAGAGTGAGTTAGTAAGATTGAACTTTAATTCTTATTATTATAGACTATAATTCAGCACGTTGAGGATAAGTAGGCTTAGAGAGAAAAGAGAGAGAGAGAGTGTATATATATAATACTGAATGAGCATTCACAATTTCAAGATTATTAATAAACTATGCAACTATTGATCTGATGTCTTTTCATTGTATAGTTGTGTGATTATCTATATAAAGTTAATTATGAACGCTGCAGGAAATTAAAGGGAGATTTACAAGGTTGACTTTTACCTACCAAGCTGAGAGCTTGTGAAATCATTTAGTTAAATTAAAGTAACTGTTTTAATTTTCAATTAGTCATGTGAGACTTACTTTTTACGAACTATAATCGTAATTGGAAATAAGGCTAATTCCTTCTTTCTTTTATTAAAAATAGTAGTTTGTGAGCCCTAATTTCGCTACTAATGATTTGCTTGATAAAAATGCCCTAAGTAGTCAGACATTTAAAAAAAATCAGACCGTTAATCTTTAAAATTATTTAAGAATAATCAAAAAATTGATATTGATTGATATTACGAATGAAGAACAGAAACTTTCTCGCGTCCTCAATCAAAGATTATCAGAAATTTCTACTTATCTAAATAACTGAAAAAATGGATAAGGAACAATTGTACTGGATACAGTTCCAATCACAGTTATCAGACAACCATTTAATTTTCTGGCCAGTGTTTTGGGAGCAAAATATTCTCTTACCCTTAAACTCCTTGCAGCTTATAAACATGTCTAATCTCACTGTCTATACTATACAATCTACTTCTTATATGCTACTCTTTAATATACAGAAATACTAATTTACATTAATTTTGATTTATTCACAAATGGGGTTTTTTAAATTAAATAACATCATTAAGAAGCCAAAATGTGGATAGTTGAGTGGAAATTTGCTTGAGACCCTCATTTTTTTAAAAAATGAAATCATAATAATATTTTATAAGACCTCAAATTTTCTTATTTTTATGTAATTCTTTTGAAAACATCACAAAAAGACCCCCCCCCTTCCTCAGCTGAACGTAATTTAGTAATGAAATCACCACAACTGTTCAGTATATTTTTTTAATACAAAAATGGATTATCAATTCTATTTCTAAAAACTTAAACATCTTTGTATTTTCAACTACTTTTGTAACTTATGTTAAATATCATAAACTCTTTTAATAATATTATACTTTAAAACTAATGTCATGATAAAAATAAATAACGTTTTGAGATAGCTTTGAGGAAGCGAATGAAACAAGAGAAAACAACTGAAATTTTCTAAATTTTGCCTCCAATTTCGTGAACAATTAAGTATGCGCAATCACAAACTAGAATTATTGTTGCTACCTAGATTAAAATATAGCTTGCATTTCTGTTATCTAACTGCGAGTTTTTAAAATGAATATTACATCATCAAAACTCTTTGTTTTACTCCAAGCCTGAGGAGTCCATATTAACTCTTACATTTTTGTCCTCATTAATGTGCAATAATGTTTCTTTTCTTCATGCATTAAACTTCATAATATTTTTTGCAGCGTGACTTTTGCTAATAATCAAAATTACGTGTTTGCTGCATATTTATACAGCAATCATTTTTCATAACTTGCAATTATACAACGCAAAAATAAGCAATTTTGGTGTCTAGACAAAAGCAAAAAAGAAAAAAAAAAATGATGGTTGCATGTTACAGAACTTTGTGATTTTCAGGAAGAAAGCGGAAAATCTGTTCCCTAACTTGGTTTGAATTTTGAGTCGTATTCATGGGGAGGAAAATATTTGATCTTGGTAAGTCCTAGTTCCTGTGATTTCTTTCTGTTTGTTCTGAAGAATTTATTTAGTCATACATTAAAAAAATTAATTTAGTGGAGTCAGATGTTCAGTTTGATTTAAAAGTTTCCTATTAAGTTATATACCTTTAAAATTTCTCACATCAGCAATTATATATTTTTGAATTCACTGTTTTCTTATTCCATTAATCTTGTATTTAAATTTCTTGCACTGTTTCTGTTATTTTTCCCTTTCTGTAGAATTTAAAAAGTGAAAAAGAACACAATGTATACATCGCTTTCATTTACTTCAGCAGTCATTATTGAACTTAAGTAGATAATCAAAATAATTTCTCAGTCATTTGAAGAGAACGTGAGATAAATAATAATGCAGTTTATTAATATTCTTTGAGTTATGATTGCTCAAAGTTTCAAGAAAGATTGCGAAAAGTCTACTTTTCCTCAACGCTCCTAAAATACAGCTTGAAATTATAATCTAAACTCATTTTTACCGTCTCACTAGGGTTAGAGTGAGAATTATCTTTAGGATTGAGGGTTCGAGCGGAAAATTGAAATTCTTCCTTTTTAAACTGACCCCCAAAAGGATATTTATTCAAAATTGATCAGCCACTGTGATGTTCATTAAAAATACTAATCTCCATCATCCACCGACTTCTAGCATGAATATTCAATTCTTCGTCGCTTATATATACAGTTCCAAAAATCTTTTAATTACACTTAATTTCCATTTAATCTGAATGAATCAAGGCTCATCTTAAGGAGGCGAGATTTTATTTTAAGTAATTCGTAAAAGTCCCCAAGGATAGTGAAGGACAAACAACGAATAGCACAACCTACAAACGTTTTATGCACTCTTTCTTAAATAACTGCATGTTAGTAAAGTAGTCAAATTATGTTTCTTATGAATAGATTTTTAGTTCCAATTAATTACATCTTTTTTTAACTAGATTCTGATATGAAATAATTAGCACGATTACTGTATGACTTTTTAATACTGAATTGTTTCTGAAACCTTATTCTTTTAGGAACTTTTTATATTGATAGATTGATACTATTTTTATATTGACTGCCTTTAAATATCAAGCATGTTTTTGGTTTTTAAATTTGGTATTTAGAAGTGTGAATAAAATAGAATTAAGATGAATTCATTTATGTGCCGAATAATTACAAAATAAAAATAATCACCAAGTTAAAGGAAATTATTACTTATATATATTTTTGAATTGACTTGAAGTTATTGCGTTAGGTATTTCGGAATAAATATAACTTTTAGTTTAGAGTTTTACATAGTAAAAATTATTTAAGAATGATTCCTTTCATTAACAAAGCTAAAATTTATCCACTACCTTTAATCTAACCCAGTGAAAGTTAAACATTTTTCTTAAAGTTTGAGATGTTTGTTACTTTAATTAGTACCTGGGGAAAGTGTGTTTAGTCTTTAGCCTAAATAGTTCAAATGAAGAGAACAGTGCAGTAATTCTGAATAATGACCAAATTATTCAGACTCAATTGCTGTGGGTAGTTCAGGAGGGTAGAATTTACACAAAAGAATAATAGTTTGCGTTCCCTCTAGTTAAACATATGTAACAAAAAGAAAGAAGCAGGAATATTTTTACAAAAAGAATGCTCTCATTAAAGAAGTAGTGTAAAGTAGATATCTAGAACGTTTTCTCTAATCTAAGAAAGAGAATGCAATTCTAACTTAAATTAACTTACGATATGCATATAATACTATATGCGGCTACAAACATACATAACTATAGAGGAATCTATAACTGAGTTACCTCGTGTATTTCCCTTCTAACTAATATATAGGAGCTTTCATAAGACATTAATTGATTTGAGAACCTCTACTTTTGAACGAACCGTGATTTATGTATATTAGAATAGAAATATAGAACAGTAACGAATAAGATTGATGAGAAATCATTTACAAGTAGTGAAGAATTGTAATAGAGATAGGCAAAGAATGGAAAGTTATATCATCAAGGATACTGGATGATTCAATGATAGTTGGAATAATCCCCTATGACAGGACGGGAAATAGAACCCAGCTTATGAGTTTAGTGCTGACTTGGATCCAGTTAGGAAGCACCAAATAAACAATGATTTATTATTATAAATTAATAATCATTGGTTCGAACGCGTGTAAGGACCTGTGTTCCACATACATAATAATACATATATTGAATTTTAAACATTTGAAGATTCGAATCAAATCAATCTGATTTCCTTTATTGTCTGACTATTTAAATGTTGATTAAATTTTGTTTATCACTGATGGCACAATTAAATGATGGAAGGGAAACCAAGGCATTACATATTATCTATAAATATTCAAATGAAGGTGATAGACATATCTTTTGCGTCATGGAATAATTATAACCTATATTATCATTAAATATTATACATATGTTGCAATGTTTATTAGTATAACCTTGCAGAATAATCTATAGAATGAAATATTTATTAATATTACTTTTGTAAGTGATTATATATATGATGAATGGGCTTTTATCATTTATTAGATAGTAATACTTTTGTCAGAGAACTTTGTTATATGTATAAATTACATAGAAATAACTTTTAACTGAACATCAATATCATTAGAACACATTTATCAGTTGTAATATGATTAAATGTAAGGTCTATTGTTTAATTACGCATCCTCGGCCGTGTGGAGGTACAATTTCGAGTTTTTTGGTCTGTGATACGAAATTATAGTGTAAATTTCATCAGATATTATAATTTACTTAAGGAATGATTGTTTTGATTGATTGTTTATTATAATGTTGTACTTAGAAGTAACACGAGGATTATTGGCGACGGACTTAGGCATTTTATGAAGGCCTCATTCAAGTGACGTCAATAACATCTGAGCAGACAACCCTTTTCAAGACTTCAACACCATGTTAATGGGTGGACTTAGAACCTTTGTGGTCTCTCTCTAACGTGCTTCATGATAGGTCCAAAGTAGCATCAGGACTCAAATGCATGATTAGACGTTGGCCACAAGTTCATGACTTTGACCATCCAGTTGTTGTGGCTGGATTTAAATAAATGAAGCTTCCACGTGTTAAATCTAAGCGGTTCTCAAAATTCTCATATTATGTGAAGGGGCAAATATAAGACTTATGTAAAAATATATTAAGAGGTCCGTTGCCAATATATGGATGTGTAACTATTGAGAGTTGTTAATCAAATAAAAGAAAAGAAAAAAAATGACAGAAACCTTTTTTAATCAAATTTACGGAAGATTAAAAGAGGAACGCGGATTAAATTATGATTCTTCAAGCTGTGCAGAACAACCAAAAATTCATTAGGATGCCATTGAAAATTTTATCACAATTTTACTACGGAAAGCCCTCTCTTTAACCTCCGACTCAATTAAAATCAAACCCCACGACCCCAACTCTCATTTTTTATACCTTTCCACCCCACCACCATTAGAATGCGTCAACTTACGTCACTTCACCCTCGAAGTCTACGATCGAGACGTGCCCGGAGAGGAAGTGTTCGAAGCAGAACCGGAACAAAACGAAGCATCTTGCGATAAAAATTACAAAAGCAAGCTTTTTATGACACACCACAGAAGAAAGTGTCATAAAAAGAACAGAGGGATCACTATTGCTTAATGGTTTGCTCCCATTACTGATGCATACTCTTCCAATGACAAGAGCCGGAACATCGAGGGAAGTGACGGGTTATTAGGGGAAAGGGGGGAATATAAAAGAGTGTGAAGGGAGAGGTAGAAATGCTTGTGGAAACACGCGTTCGCAGGTTGATATCGATCTAGAGTGGAGAGAGTACATGCTTTGTTTCCTACTTTGTGTGGATGGGAATCTAACGCTTGGTTTCATCCCAGTTGTCAAATTATGTTTCTCGATTTGCAGGGGTGCAGTTAATGAACTCTTTATGTTGTGAAAGGACCAGAGGTTTGTATTTTTGGATGCGATTAAATCTTTTAATGAAATCATTAAGCGCATTTTGCAATTAATTTTATGAGGTTTCGTATCGTACATTTTATGTGGTCTAACCAATTGATAAGGTATTGCGTATTTTATTTGTAGCGATAAGAGATACTATAAAGATAAAATGACTCTGCAGTGAATTTAATTTTAATGTCATTATAACTTAAATATATAGGATGAGTGCGAAAGAGTATGGGAAACTTTTAATTATTATTACATACCAATAAATAACAGCAATATTTGCACTAAGTTTATTTTCCATATTAATTTATACTTATGTACATAATGGTATAAATTACAATATTAATGTTGATTTGTGTGTATGTGTGAGTGCGTGTGTTTGGTTTCAGAAAGATGTAGATTGAATTAAAGATTTAATTACTATCACGGAATCGTAAGACTTTAAATATTACTAAAATAGTCGAGATAGAAACTTAATTATAAAATATTATTATTACGACTTCTCTAGAAAGTCACCAACCAGAGTTACATATGTCTCCCAACGTTCATTGACCTTTCAAAGGTCGTCATTGTAGAACTCAGAAGATTTAATTCTATTTCATCCATACTGCGTGTTACTTCAATCTACGGTTTCCTAAGACCAAACAAAGCAACTTTAATAGGAGTAATTTACAATATTAAGTACATAAAGATCAATTAATAAGCAGAACAAATTTTAACCGGATATCTAGTTTATTTCTTGGTAATAACTAAAACTTTATGATAACCCTACGTATAGACTTTATTTTTTGTTTGTGTGGATAGCTAACAAACATTTCGTTTCATCTCGATTGTGAAGTCTTAATTTGGCTCTTGATTCGTTGAAAAAAATGGATGGTATGTACTTTCATAGTAAAGAGCATATAAGTTTGTATATTTGCTGATTTAATAAAACTTTTAAATAATAACACTAAGGGGAATTTTGAAAGGAAATTTAAGTAGGTTTAAAATTTTGTGTCACAAATTTAATGCCAGAAAATATATGAACATGCACAGAGTAATGCTAATTTATGTTTAATATTCTTAGTAATTGGTAAGATTGTTTATAAAAAGTGGTTGCGTGGTGAAGTTAATGTGAAAATAATTAGAAATAGCTCCGAGAAAAGGAATATGCCAAAAATTTAAATGGAATGTATTGAAAGGGGAATATCATTCTTTAGAGAAACTGAACATGATTTACATTCTGTTTTAATACTTGTATGCTTTATGAAATCTAAAGATTTGAAATATATATGTATTAATTACTTATTTTAATGAAACGCAAACACCTTTAATCTCATACCTCTTATGTTAAATTTTTGCCATTCAAAAAAAATTGCAGTTTTTTTTTTTTTTTTTACCTCATATGAATCATTAGATTTTTAATTTTAATCTGGTATTAGAAATAAATATTTTCATTTAATTTAATTGGTTAAATGATTGGGTTTTCATCATTCTTTAACAGCCTGATTGAACTTACACAGGTGCAAGAATAAACTTGGAAAAGAAATCTAAGGATTATTGAGTTAAGAGAAAAAGACGCCTGACCAAAGATCTTTTCAAAGGAAACTCATCTGTGTGCAATTGAAGGAAAACGAGGAGACTCTGGCTAAGTCTTTTCGATGACCAAGGGTTTGTGATGTTGCTTAGGAGGACAAAGAAGTCCAACTCGATATTAGGTAAGGAATAGTTATACGATTTTCTTTTGATGTCTGGGTGGCTTGATTAAATTTGTATTTTCAACAATTTTCACTTGCAGAATACCAACCTGAATATGAAATAACAAGAGTAAATAGGTACATTTAAAACAGTTTTATACATACGGAAAAACGCTATATATAAATATATATATATATATATATGTATGTATGTATGTATGTATGTATATATAATCATAAAAATAAGAAAGTAATCAAAACAAGAATTAAGACAAAGGAGGAAAAGAAGTCAAATATTTAATTCAAAAATAGTAAGAAAGTTTAAGAAAAAGAAATTTTAAATACAAAAAAAAAATGGATTTATAGAGGGTACTACAAAAATTTAAAATAGTAAAATCGAAATAAATTTAATATTGATGCTTGACATGAGTTCTTACCATCTAAAGAAAAGAGAAAGACACTACCAATTCAAAGATATTTTTAAAAAATTGACAAAATAGAAACTTAAATTTAAAAGAATCTAAACATTTATGTATAAACAGGTCAGAAATGAATATACATCATAAATGAATCATAAGTGAAGGCCAAAAAGAAAACACAATAAACAACATTTTTGAAAAAAATGGAACTTGTAATAAAATGTAAGAAAGTATAAAATAGAAAAAAAGGGAATATAAATATTTAAAAACAAGAACTGGAAGAAATTGAACTTAAAAAAGACAGTTTCGATGGGTTATTCTAAAATTATAGGTCCAAATTTTCCCGTGTAGTAATATGTAACAGAAAATGGTTAAGAAACCATACAAGATTGACTAAGAACTCAAAAATCAAGAAAAATATGAGAAATATTAAGAAAAATACAAGTATATAACTAGAAATAGATCAGAGTTATATATCATAAACCTAAAAAAAAATATTATATAAAAAAACTAAAAAGAGAGATTAAAGAAGATTAAAAGAAAAAAATACTAAAATTAAAAAAAAAATAATCCTACATGTAGTTATCTCAAATGAAAGTGTCAAGGATCCCACTCAAACTCAAACTAAAACTAAGTAATTTACGAAGTCATCTATCAGAACCACTGAAAACTAAGTGAAATACAAAACTAAAAAATTATGCAAAATTTCATACAAAAAAGGGAGTAAAAAGAAAAGAAACTTTTAAAATAATAAAAAAAATTAAAACCCTGAAACAAAAAAATTAGAAAAATAAAAATAAAATAACATTTTTTTTTTAAAATTTAAAAGAAAAATATATTTAGAAAATCAATAATTTTATAATTATATCAGACATAAACATTTATTCTGTGTTTTATAATTATAATATTTTAATGTATATTCAGCATTGCAGACAAATTTTGTGAAAACTATCAAAATTTTAATAAATATGATATAAATTATTAACAAATCTTTATGCTATATGAAACATAAATATATATAATGCTTCTAAGTATATTTAAACTAATAAAATTACTCCCAAAAATTACTTAGTGAATCATAAAACGAAAGTTATATATATATATATATATATATATATATATATATATATATATATATGTGTGTGTGTGTGTGTGTGTGTGTGTGTGTGTGTTGATATTGGTTTGCAATAATTTTAAATAAGCTCGATAAAAAGATCAGTAAGTTTTGTTTTCTTTATTATTATTTTTTTGAAAAATATGAGATCATCATTGTATCTAAACATATCAAAATTATTATAATCAATATTTATATTCATAAAAATGAAAATAAATACTATCCAGACTATTTCTAGTCGGCCCACCTTGTGGTATCTTATGATCTATTTTTTTTATATATTTTATTATTAAAAATAACATTTTTTTAAACGAACTTAACTAAGTAATTAAACTTTTCATTTGAAATAACATTATTAATATTAAATTTCTTCTAAATATCTTTTAGAACTTTAATGAGTTTTTTAGTATCAGTAGAGTTAAACTAAAAAAAAAAATCAGAGCTATATATAGAAAAATTATCTTTAATTTTAACATAATTAACTATATCTGCAGTACTTTTACACAATAGCTGTAAAATTCAAAATATCTATAATATTTTGCAAAATGTTTTGTAAAGTCCTACGAGCTAAATAATATAAGTATTCGAGTCATTAGTAACAGTTCTAAATTTTATAAGAAATTTATGAAAGTTAGATGTTAAGAAATATGAAATAATTTAACGTTACTTATATTAAAACTTGTTTTTTATATAAAGCTAAGATTCTGTTAGAAATTTCACCTTACCTATTGCTAATAACACTGAAAGAAATATTTTTATCTAGATGATTGATGTAAAATTAAATTGATGTAGAATTTCTTACATATAATTGTTTAATTGTTCGATACTTCGTCTGCATAACCGATTTCAAAAATATCCTGGAGATTTTTACTAGCTACTTTTAAATCTTCAAAGTCGTTACCATTATTATTATTTAAATCTCACTTTTTAACATCTTTATTTATGCAATCTTTATATATATTAAATAATTTTATTAGAAGACAATCATACATTAAGTATAATGCTAATTTAGTGATATAATAATTAATATCTATAATTATTTGTTTCTTAACATAATATCTAGTTATTGCTGTTGTTAGAAATGTTAAATCTGAACCTATTACCTTTATACATTATATCTCTTAATTTTTTTAATCCTCAACTATATATATATATATATATAGTTAATAAATTAATTCTGACAAATATATTTTTTAATGTTTTGAGTAAACATTACAGCTTCAACGAATAAAGATTTCCATTTTTTTAAACTCATCTTTCTTCGTTACTCAATAGCAGATCTACCATTTTATGCTAAATTATTACCATTAGATTATTATTATTACTTTATAACTGTACATTAAAGTAAATATTGGCTGTTATAGATCTGTACATGGGATTGTTGGAGATGAAAGGTATTTACAAATATTTACTGCTCTTTTGCCTTTTTTTGAATAAAAATGCATGGTGTATTAAATTATTCAAACAGCACTGTTTAACCAATAACCACTCTTCAAAATTTAAGATACTGCAAAATCTTTTGCTGATGCACATTCCTATTTTCTGAGTGAATAAAAAGAGAACTACTCAAAATCAAGAAAAATATTATCTTTTTGAATTCTCAACATAATAAGTTGGATGACCGCACATACTCATCATAGTTTATAATTTCTTAATGTACGTTTGGGTGATCTTATCTCTGATATTTCGATGTAATCTTATTACATCTTGTTCAAAATCAATACCGATTGCGAAAAGACTTTTGACGTAAGAAAAGAAAAAAATTATAGACAAAAATGTTTTCTTGGGGGAAAATTTTTTCCTGCTTGTTTTTTCTGTGCAAGTATATACTGACTTCAGGGGTACGATAAATGCTTAGCGTAGCGAAATGAAACAACTTAACAAAATGCTATTTACTTAAAGCTGATATTTTGTCATTTAATCCATTTCAAAATATTATACGTTTCATAGAATTATTCCTTTTAGAGGCATTTTCTTCATCTGTGTAAGCTCTTTGGTAATAAGTCATCGATTTTTTTATTTGATAATTCATTTCATTCTTTACTTTGAATATTTATTTTTAAGTAAAAAATTAAATTTTATATCAATAAAGAGAAGTATGCATTAAAACATCAAAATTTGTTTGGGATACGCATCAACAAAGAAGCATAATTTAATGCAGGATAAAATTTAAATGAAACCAGAATGCGGATTACTATGCGCTATATAAATATGATATTTCAAAATGAATAGAAATTTTCTGTTTAAAAAGAAAAAAAAAATAATACTTAAAAATGTATAAAATTCCCCTCTGGAATATCGGCAATAAAAATTTAATGAGATGTGTATTGATTACAGTGAAACACAATTAATAGTTACAGAATAAATCTGTACTTGAACCAAGTATATAAACCAGATACCAGATTATTACCGAGATAATAAACTATTTTCTAACATTTATGGAGACCAGAAAAGAAAACGATAAAATATTTGTTATTCCTTCTTTCAAATAGTTTTTTCTCGTGTTCATCAAAATCAAACGAATAACTAAGCCCTTAAGAAAACTTCAACATGTGCAACATTTACATTGCATCAACATGTGCAGAAGTTGATAGAAGACCTTGTCACGATATAAAAAAATCAATATACTTTACATCACGTAGAGGTACGTGCAGTCTTTAGTGATAATAAGATTTCATTTTTTTTTTTTCAAACGGCAATCTTTCGTGCAATCGCGTGTTTCACGCTTACGATATTCGTGAAGTAAATGACTGAGGCTTCCAAGCAAAGACACCCAAATATCAAATACAAAATGTGTTTGTTTTCTAGAAGTCTTAAACTTAGTCTCCTTTTGTCAGGTTTCTAAGAATCAGATTGGAATGTGATTAATAACATTTTTATGAAACTATGCACGCATGTATAACTACATAATTCTATATTTACCTCATTAACATTACCGTTACATTGAAATTACCTCATTCTGTATTTACCTTATTAACATAACATATTACATAGAAATAACTCGAATGTAGATTAAAATATATGCCCACGGGTTATTCGTGAAGGGAAGGCAAAATAATTAGGCACCATTTAATTTAATGTGCTCCAATATATACAGAATTGCACTTTAATAAAATAGCATTAGTTTAATTATCTGTATTATTTGTAATTTATGTAACATAATCGAGTTTTTTTGTTTTTGTTTTTAACACATTATCATCAAAGTGAAGTTTTTCAATTCATTTTAGAAAATTCTTAATGCTTTAGGTTTAGTTTGATATCCCAACATCGTCTAATTTTTTGAATATTCTTTTTTTGTGTGTCTCAGCAATAGTTTTTAGTAACTAAAATTATGAATAACAATTATTATGCCACTACAATCTCTTACAAAGGATTGAAAATATTTCTTAACTATATGCTTCCATTTTTTAAGATAAATTTCGAGGTCCGTCGTCAATAGCCATCCAGTTGCTTCTCTGTGCCACGTTAATAAACAATATCACAATCACTCACTCTTCTTAAAGTTTTTTTTTTCTTTTTCACATCGTATTCCACCATTAGTATACAACGATGGGAAATTTTTCTTAAATTTAAATGTTTCTAGGGAAATACCCACACACATTCACACACACACGCACGCGCGCACACACACGCATGCACACACACATATATATATATACACTGGTGTTCAAAATGAAAAGAATGTTTTGATTTGGTCGATTTTCTCTACAACTACTGGACAGATCTTAATGAAATTTGGTTTGCACATATGGTTAATATAATACAAAAAAGTAATCATTCAACAATCGTAATACACACGCATTATCGTTCGTAACACTCATCAGAGTCGCAAGGCATGAAACAACAGTTGCAGAATAGAACAAAAAATGGGTTAATAAGGGATATGGTCCCCTATTAACCCATTAAGCAGAACATTTGCTTATTACAATATGTATTAAAATTAATAATATTTTTATTCTATTTTACTGGAAACAAATAATTACTTTTCCCCTCGTTAATTTCCCAATTTCTGTGTGTGTGCTTCTTTTCATTGATTCTCACAATCTCAAATGTAGTTAGTTAAAATTATCCTTAAATAGCAGGAAAGGGAAGTTGAACTTTTTTTCGCTTCAAAAACAAAATATTAAGAACTATAGCCGTTTTAAGGCAAAAAATGTTATTAATATTAAAAGACTAAAATGTTGCAACATGATGAGACATCAACAGCTACTTAAAAGCATTTGCTTTGTCTAGCATAGAAGAAGAGTAGATGTTCATGCCCGAAGCATCCGGAACTTCAGATTCAATCTAAGATAAAATAGGTGCAAAATCAAAGAAAAGAAGTACACGAGAATTTCAATAAAAATAATAATAAAAAAAAGAGTTAAAGAAAAAAAACGATGAAAATAATGATACATAATGTGAATGAGAAAAAGTGATGTATAAAAACTGAAAGAGGATGCATTTAAAACACAAATTATGTTAAAACAAAAATACTTTATCTTTCGATGAATAATATAATAGACCGGTTGGATATTACAGGAAAATAAGCTTCTCTCTTCCTTTAAAAGAAAATGATTTTTCTCTCAGTTGTTCTGCTCTTCTATGAAGTATAATTTCTTGACAAAATGTCTCAAACATTTGAAACAGTGGGTTTTTTTCATCTAAGGTATAATCCTCAAGATAAAGCTAAGATTTTGTGAAAAAGTCCGAGATAAATATCCAGGAAAGGTATAGAAAAGTTTAGCACATCAATTTTAGAGAACATAATTTCTTTACCTTAATCTACTTGTATTTCAAGCTTCTGGAAGCAATCCCCTCGAAGCTAGTGGGCGTTGATGACCCTCATAGGTGGAGCGACAGCTGACGTTGACAAGCGCTCCCAAGCTGATGATGTATATATCACCAGTTTGATATGATATATATATATATATATATATATATATATATATATATATATATATAGATAGATAGATAGATAGATATAGATATAGATATAGATATAGATATAGATATAGATATATAGATATAGATATATATATATAATACCTAATAGTGAGTGAATGTTAGTCGATCATATCAACATTTTCTTAAATTTTAAAAAAAATCACGAGTTCCGGTATTACTTGTACGTTTTTTAGATGAAAAATCCTTGCCCAGAGATTGCTCAATTTACTAATCTAAATAAATTAAATTATTTCGTGTTTAATTTCCTCAATTTCCTTATTGGTTAAAATCTGTTTCGAAATTTCCATTAAGGAATCTTTGTAAAACAGTTTATAGGAATTATATATTGTGCGTTTGATGAATTGTAAACAAGTAAGAGTCACTTTAATTCAGTTTTACGCTTTATGAAAATTCTAGTTAGTATAATAAAAAAAAACTTAGAATGATTTAGTATATATAATACTTGGATATTCATAACATAGAATTAAGAAATGTTTAGTTTAATCATCACAAAAATTATCATTCTTTAATAAATTTTGAATTTTGTGGTATATTAATTTTTTTTTTGTCATTTTAAAAGATAATAAAATTCATACTCGGTTTTGATATCAATTTAGTCTCCATATTATTTGCTGATATTATTATTGATTATTTTTTAATAATTATTATACTATAATTTAATTTTGACATCAATTTATATATTTTTTGTCGTGAAAGAGTTATCTTTAAGCGGAGTTTACCTTTACTCTCAGATTATAAAAGGCAGATTTTATGAAAAAAAAATTGTTCCTTTTCAACTGATGTTCAAAATTACAAACTCACCGACAGTCCTTGTGTTTCTTCTAAGTGCGACGTTAATAAAAGCTGTAAAAATGTTGAAAAATAAAAGGAGAGTTTTTCTCATAGATTTTTCTCTTAAGTAACAAACATTGGAAACAGAATTGTGAATTTAGAGCGTATTAAGTACAAGGAAGCTTGCTACACACAAACTTATTCTTTGCGGAATAATCGTACTAACTTTTCAAATTTTTGACAAACCTAGCTGCTTGTTTTTAAAGTAAAACTTACGATTTTCAAATGAAAGTATTAATCATTTGGAAATTTACGATAATAAATTATGTAGTAATTTATTAGAAAGAAAAAATATTATATCATAAACAAAGAATACTGAATTATATTCAACTATTCTGAATTAAGTGTTTTAAATCTTGTTCCTATCTTAATGTAATTATCTTTATGTTTACAGATATAAATTTGATGATTAGCTATTTTTCAGGAAAAAATTTATATTTCAACGACTTTTAATACTAATTTGCTATTTGATATACCTTCATGAATCTAGAGTTTTACCTAAAACTTCCCTCCTTAGTTTGACTATAAAAGAATCTTCACACAGACGCACACATTTGCCATTTTTTAAGAAATTGTTTTTAGAACTTTTTATGGACTTTGTTTTAATGACTGAATAAATGCATGTATATTTGAATGTATTTTAACCTCTTATCAAATACTCACCTAAATACATTTCTTTTAAAATCTTCTTTTGAACAAGATTTCTTTCTCGTCATCGCTATATTATGTATTCAGATTTTAAGGAATAAATTGATAACATGCATATTTTTTTAGACAAAATATTAGAAATAAGTACTTCTACATCAAATCATTATTATGAAAGAATAAAATTAATTACAGTTTCTTTTAGCATTTTTCAATTTATATTAGCAATTATAATACACACATACTTCTTCAAAAAATTTAAAAGTAGTTAGAATAAAAATAACGCCCAAATAAATCGTAAGTAATCATTTTATTTGGAAAAAAAACATTTAATTAAACTAAAGAATTTTTAGAATTTTTATTTCATTACATACAGTGCTACCAATTAAATATTAAAATATTGGAGAATTAATTTCTTAATGATAAACTCTAGATTCCATCAGTAATTATTGTTTTATGCTAATTAAAGGAGTGCTTTCATTGCATGGCAATTAGGAGGAACGCATTTTCCAGAAGAAAATTTTTTAAATGGATGTATTCCTTTTTAATAAATTAACCCTAATAATTTTTTTGAAATTTTCAATTTAAAGGGAGGTTAATTAATGGTACTATTTTCGAATCAATAGTAGGATAACGTATTTCTAAATTGAATTAATATATTTAATGAAATCTTATTTTAAATCATTTCCTGGTATTTTCAATTTTTCATTCATAAGCATCAATGTATTGCATATGGACATGTATGATTAATTTAAAGCTTATATACATACACGCTAGTTTCCTAAAGAGCTAAATGTAAGCCACAAAAACAGGTATAGATGAAAAACTTTCGAATAAGTTTGTAGCAAACTTGCATTATTTAACTCAATAAAACGTAAAAATTACTTTATTGATACAAATATAAAAATGTAAACGTATCATATAAAAAGTATACAAAATTTCAGAAAATTATTTTGCTTTCCAAACTAGAAAATGAATCAAAATGTCAAGCTAAAAGTGTTGTTTGTTATGAGAAAAGTTTGTTTTTGTCTTGAATGTGATTAAGCGGAATAACAATTCAGTATATGCAACTATTTTCCATATTATTAATGACCTCAATAGAGAGAAAATTTCCTTGTTCTACGAGCCTGAACTATTTATGAACCTAAGTCAACCTGTTACATTTGAGAAGAATGATGACCACTGGGTAAGGAATTAAATAGAGAATATATGAGGAGGAATTCGTAATCTAAATAAAGAATGTTATTTGCAATGCATTTTAAAATTTAGGGCATAATATTACACTAAATTAAGGTATTCTACTATATACAGAACAGTTTTCTTATAAAATGTAATGCTGATATATTTTTTTGAATTTGTAAATATCATAATTGAAATTGATATAAATAATTTGCGTAGAAAATTAGCTATAAAAGTGTAAGCATATTTAATTTTTTGAGTGACGTTCTATGTATGAAATAGGCTTTCGCATTAAAAGCTAAGATTATTTTTATAAGTTTGAAGTATTTGGAAAAAAATCCCTTAGGTATTTAAGCGTGACAATAATAAAATTTTTGTTAAAATTTCAAACATCTAAGACTTTTACTATTACTTATAAAATTACACGATAAAACACATGTAAAAATATATACACATTTTAAAAATATTTATTCAATCCATCAAGATTGTACAAAAACACTCATGCAAAATTTCGTAAGATTTGAAAAGTAAGTTTCTAAATCAATATTCTCCACAGATTGAATTTCTTACAAATATACACTTTTGCAAAATTCAAAATTTAACATTTATCTTAAATTAGTAAATGTATTGAATAGAATTATCTTCGTATGGTCTATTTACCACTAATTTTAATTTCGGTAGTTTTAAAAAACCAAACTTCAAACCATAGCAACACTAAGACATTGAAAACAAATTTTTTTCGGAGTATATTGATTGAAACTCTAATTTCAAAGTGTTCGTATAATTTAAGTGGCATTCGCTTATAGAGTTTTCTCTCTTTATTAACAATTATGAAGACTGGAACAATTGCGTAAAATTTATCCATTTAATTGGTTTACAGATAACTTATTGTAAACCATTTTAAGAAGCTACAGTGTTAGTAACGAAACACGGGGGGGGGGGGAGAGAATTTTCCTATGAATGAATTTAAACAAAAAAAATCATAATATACTCATAATAAATTTTGAAAGTTAAAATAAATTATTATTAAAATCAGAATTCCTCAAAATAATTCAACATATTTACATCAAATGCTGTAAATTCTTTAATACAATGTGAAGAAGTTGTATCGATAATTATTTAATTTTTATGACAAATTGTGCTTTTTATGATCAGAAGAAAATGCGCTAATTATTTCATATAAATGCGTTAATTTTTATATTATTCTCAAATTAAATACTTTAAAAACTAATATTTAACTACGAGGGAGTATCGTAAATTCTTAATTATTATACTCAGAAATATAACTGAGATATCTAGATAAAATTTATTCTACATATTAATTGATCCTTATGTACATAATATAGTAAAGTATAGTAATTAATATTGATTTGTTTGGTTTCAGGTAGCCGTGGATTTAAGTAACCCGTAGTATCGTAGAATTTTAATTATTATCCCGGGCTATCGCAGAATTATAATTATTACTATAATAATCGAGAGAAACTTAATTTGTATTTATTATTCTTAAGATTTCTCTACACAGTCACCATCCAGAGTCAAGCAAATTGAACTCTATCTTCTCCATGCTGAGGGTTACTTCAATCTATGGTTTCCTGAAACCAAACAAATCAACAAAATGGTTATAATTTACAACATTATGTACATTAAGGTAATTTAATAAGCAGAATAAATTTTATCCAGACATCTTGGTTATTTGTTTGTAATTATTAAAATTCTTCGATATCCCCTCGTGTTTATATACACGATTTATACACGAGGTGAACGATATAACACATGGATCAATAAGTTCCGAGACTAACCCAGAGATGGCGCTCGTAGTAAACCAGTAACCAGGTCTTTCTAGAGTACCAACCTTTGCTTGAAACGTGTCAAAATTTTAAGTCGATCGGACCAGAAACAGCTGAGTTATTGAGGTTGGAGTAAAGTCGTTTTGTAGTCTGTTTAAAAAATGGAAATAACCGAGTTTCGTGTTCTGATAAAACATTGTTTTTTAATGGGTAAAAACACCGTGCAAGCGAAACAATGGATTGAAAAATGTTATCCGGACTCTTGTCCATCAAAAGCAGCGATTTGTCGGTGGTTTGCCAAGTTTAAACGTGGTCGTACCGACACAAATGACGCGGAACGCTCGGGTAGACCTGTGGAAGCCGTTACACCGGAAAATGTGAGTGAAGTGACAAAAATTATAATGAAAGATCGTAAAGTGAAGCTCCGTGAGATTGCTGAGATGACACAGATATCATATGGAAGTGTATTTACTATCCTTCATGAAAAATTGAGCATGAAAAAGGTTTTTTCCAAGTGGGTGCCGCGATTGCTTTCGATGGAACAGAAACAGCAACGAGTCGATGATTCAGAAAGCTGTTTATCGCTATTTACTCGCAACAAAAAAGATTTCTTGCGTCGTTACGTGACCATGGACGAAACATGGATACATCACTACACTCCAGAGTCGAAGTGGCAGTGGCGCACAGCTGGCGAAAGCCGTCCGAAGCGTCCGAAAACGCAGCAGTGAGCTGGCAAAGTCATGGCGTCAGTTTTTTGGGATACGCATGGCGTGATTTTCATTGACTACCTCGAAAAAGGTAAATCGATCAACAGTGATTATTATATTGACTTGCTGGTGCGTTTGAAGGAGGAAATCGCAAAAAAACGACCGCACAGTCTCGGGACTTATTGATCCATGTGTTATATATATATATCGTTCCTCGAGAGATTGTCTTATCCCTTATTTCCTGATGCAACACCTTTACCTTCAATAGAATTACTTTGTCTATTTAAACCCTTCATCATATCCTCATTTCTTTGATGGCAGAGTCTTATTTGGTCGATATTAACCGTCATCACAACTGGTTGTTCAAAATAACCACACTGTTTCTGAATTTTTGAACCACCTTGAAAAAACCATCAAATTTAGGCTGAAATTTCTCAATTGCCCTGTTCTTTACTGAGCTAATCGGATGAGTTTCATCTAAAACCCTATCGGCTACCTTCACCTGCCAATCACATCTTCTTTTATTATAGTATCGCACCTGTTTATCTTGCTGCGCATTTGTTCTTTGCTGAACCTCAGTTAAACATTTTCCAATGTTTTTGCATACAATATTCCCATGTTCGGGAACGTGGACTAGTTTCTGGAAGAGAGTTATCAATTTACATTTTGCAAACAGTTCAAAAGGCGTTTTCCTCGTTGTTGCATGCACCGCGACTCTAATTGTATTTGCGATCTGTTGAATAATTTGGTCCTAAGAAGTAAGATTCGATTGTACATAACTAGCTATCATCTGTATTACATTTAGATTAGCTCTCTCTGAGGGGTTCGTCTGAGGTCTGTAAGTAGTCTTTTTTATGTGTGCGAAGCTCAAGGTGATACACACAGTTCCTTAAACATTTCTGAAATGAATTTGGGGTCATTATCATTAAAACTATCTTAAGTGGAGCTATATATCTAGATGTATATTTTTCAAAAAGGGCAGTGTCCACAGTTTCTGCTGACGCTTTATGTAATGAGATTAATTCGACCCATTTAGTAAAATTATCAAAGATAACCAAATGAGACCGATGTCTATCAGGTTTAGAGGTTAGATATAGTCCTAATAAATGCAGAGAAGTTTGTTCGTTTCGGTAACTATCTCTTATAGAAATTAATTGTCCAGCTGAAAATACGTTTTTATAGTTATAACGCTGACATATGTTACACGTTGAAACATATTCACCTGTGATTTTCTGCATTTTAGGAAAATAGCACGCTTCTTTGATTCTAGCCAAATTTTTTCTTATACCGAAATGACCCGACAATGAATTATCATGAAATTCTTTCAAGATAGATTTTCACGAGTATTTCGGAATGTAAGCACAAAGTTCGTGGTTAGAAGTTAGGTACTTGGAATAAATAAATAATTCCATTAAGAAGTTTAAAGTCTTGGGACTGATTCTTATAAATTGCCGCATTTATCGTAGTATCCTCATGGTTGTCTAAATAAATATAAATATGATCCAAAATTTTGAATCTCTTTTTTGTGTTCATTTTTCAATTGCTCTCTTGATGTTCACAAAAGCAAATAAATAATGGCGTAGGAGATGCGAGATACTGCCTGTTTATCATACGGATTTCTGGGCAACACATCTGCCGCTACATTCTGATTCCCCTATCTATGTTCCCTCAACATTTTATTCTGCCAATTTTAACGCCCACCTAATCATTCTGCTTGTTAGATTATTCCCATTCGTTAGTTTGGTCAGTGCAGAGTGATCCACTATTACTTTCATTGGACAACGTCCACAAAATATGATTGTGAATTTTATAGTGCCCGAATTACCACTAAACATAATCTTTCTGATATGGTATAATTTCTTTCAACATGACTTAAATTACATGATGAATGTACGATGAGTCTTTCTCTCTGCGTAAGTACCGCACCTACTCCGACTGCTCTAGCATTTTTGTGTTATTTAAAAAGAGAATTTAAATCTGGTAACTGTAATACAGGAGTTGTAGTTAATATAATTTGAATGTGTTGAAAGCTTTTCTCAGTCAAATGGGATCTTTTTACGTTTAATCGCGTATAATGGGCCATTCAATTCGGCATAATTCCTAATTAATTTCTGATACCAGCTCTTTAAAATTTTGAACGCTAGCATACATTCATTGGGACTGGTATCTCGAGGACAGCTTTAATTTCGTTAGGATTGGTTTGTAAACTGTTTCTATTTATGATCACTCCTAGGTATTTCAACTACTCATGGACAACATGGCACTTCTCTGCATTTTAAATCAACCCCGCATCTTGCAACAATTGGAAAACTAACACTAGATGATGGACGTGATTAGTAAATTACCCCAATGTAATGATAACGTCGTCCATAAATACATAAACAAATTTTCTAATCACATGCCTTACTATGATACCTATCGTTCGCTGAAAGGTGAGTGCACTACCTAATAATCCGAAAGGCATTCGCTTAAAGTACTGTGGGCAACTTTTGGTTACAAACACAGGTTCAGGGATGTCTGCTGGTTTGATCGTTAATTTAAAATATCCGAACTTAAGGTCTAAAGTGGACATAATGCAACTTAGTGAAAGTTCATTAAGGTAAAGGTTCAATTACTGGTAAAGGTGATTTAGGATACCTAGAGATAGCATTAAGCTTCCTGTAATTGATTGTCAATCTGTATGCTTATGGAGAGTAGGCTGGTTTATCAATTTTTTTACACAATACTACCAGTGATGCATATGGTGACTGATGATTCCTTTGTCCATCATTTTTCGAATATGATAGTCTATTATGTGATGTGTTCATTGACCGGATCATAACGGTTAGGTCAAGATGCAACTGGAGTATGGTCTCTAGTATCAATTTTATGATAAAGCACTTGAGTGAGATCCGGGTGATCAGGGAATAAATTGGAGTATTTTTTGATAAATTGGTGTAATTGTTGCTGCTGACCTTTGGTCAGTTTTGTGTGAGTGAGGTCGATTTCGACTGATTTCGCCACTTTATTTTTATTCTGTTGTATCTCAGCTACAGGGACCACCAAAGTGTTTGTATCAAAATTAATCGTAATCCAGGAAGCTCGCATAAAAATCACACCCAAGACGCTATGGTATTGTTAACCTTCAACAACATGAAACTGCCAGTCTTTATTAAAATTTCTAATGCAAACTGTTAAAATTACACATCCTAGGGTTTTACAAGTAGCCCTTACGCTGTATATACTGAAATATTTGATTCTCGTCTTCTGATCGATTATAGAATATCGATTATAGAATGTAATTGACACAAACGATTTCTAAGCCTCAGTATCTCATAACTTGTTACAAAAGTATCATGGATAACACAAGTGCATGTAGAATATTTATGGGTCGTATTTTCATAGCATTTATAATTATAGGAAGATTTTGATTACTACGCGATCGAGGTTCCCCTATTATTTGATCACCTAATAGTTTAACTTACTATGGTTTTGCTGATACAACCCTAAAGTTGGATAACGACGCTCTTCCTGATGGTATGAATTATTGTTTAACGGCCGTCTATCCTGTGCTCACCTATCTGGTGATCGTCGTCGATCGAAATTTTGTCTGATGTTAACCTGTTGCGAATATTTTGGGCGCTGATATTGTTCCTGCTTGGGTGATGGGTTACGAGATGCATGACTCCTCATATACCGTTTATATTTCCAAAAGTTGAGCTTTGATAATAGGGTTCCTCAGCTCAAAGTTTTCCAACCCATTCGGAGCTAAGCGATTTACTATGTGCTGAGCTATTGTTGCTACTGTGATTACAAAATTCTGTAATTGGGCAACTTTAAGCATACAAAAGATTAATGATGTGGGTGACTAGTTGGGTTGCTGTCTTGCCGCATAATACTCAGCTTCCAATTCAGTGCGATGTCGCACAACTAAGAAGGCTAGTTGAAGGGCTTGCTTTAGCGGTTCTATATTACTCTTACTCTCTCTATCTCTCACTAAATTTTTTTCTATCACTGAATATCACTCACGAGCACGACTTATGAAATGATTCCTCAAATACACCGGTTAAAGGGCATCTGGGATATTATAATATAAAATATTATCTTTTAAGCTCGCTAAAAATCTATCATGTTTCCTGATCTATTGAAAATCTGTACGGAAAAATAGATATGCGGCAGGTGGCTCCCTACTCCAGAGGTAGGAATCGTTGTGCAAACTAACACTAGAAATTTTTTTTTTTAGAATAATGGAATTTTCGCTTACCAGTCAGATAGGCTTTTCAAATCATAGGTTGAAAATAATCCATGATAGTTGCTTGTTATTAAATTAATTTATTACTAAGATGCACAACACATTCAAACATAGAATAACATTCGTTACTAAATTTCAAACATATCTAGGTCAAGGAGGCAAGCTACAAGACCCATAGAGAGCCTCTCTTACAGTGCGCATTGCCCTCAATTCCCTAATTTCAACAACGGTTGGGTGCCATTGTGGCGTTTGTCCGTCATTTGTTGGCTCTTGCACCATAATTGAATTTAAAATGTTAAACCTAAGTTGAAAACTCGAGATTAAACAAGCGAAATTATTAATTATCAATGCGGAATAACTAAGGTCTTTCTCTCCAGAGTTTCGTCCTAACTCACAGTCCAAATTGTAATTGAAATAATATATCTTTTTCCAAGTCCTTTGCTGTTGATTTCCGAAATATCTTTGATAGTAAATACGTAGATTAATGCTGTTAGAACCCAATCCTTCAGAATAACTTCGAAATCGTCAGAATACTTGGGATACCAGATCTTATCCTCTATCTCTCTTCTCATTTCCCCCTTACTTATATATCAGATCTGAATCCCTTAACTTCTTTTTTACCTGATTCTAATTTTCATAATCATGTTTCATTTTGGTTGGGAAGAAATTGTAACTTTATGCAATTAAACTCAATAGAAGTCCTCCGAGGTTAATGAAAAGAAAATAGCAAATAGCCCAACATCACACTTTGTCTACATTAATAATAATAGATCTGTGTGTCGTGGAGCTAATAACACATTTTTAAGTTTGTCAAATAAATATCCTTATTCTTATTAACATCAACTTTTTAAAGAACAATTTTTTAATATAGTAAGTGATACAACTTTTGAACTGTTAAAAAACTTTTACAAGAAAACCATAGTTAATTGCCAATAAATAAAATTATTAATATCTAAACTAGTTTTTTTCTTAATATAAAAACGATTTTTTGAAATGTTAAGTCTGAAATTAGTTCCATGATTCATAATATCTCTTTAAATTTTAACCTCGACATTATTGAAATTTCTTGCAATCACTTGTTGGTATTCTTTTTTTATATACTTTTTGTTACCATTACACATACTTATATCATCAATTTTTAAATATAAGTTATTATTATAATTAAAAAATATTACCCCTTTTTTATTACATTTAAAAGCCTTTTTAATATTGCGATATTTAATACAGATTATTTTTTTATATTTCTTAAGACATTTATTTAAATTAATATCATTAAAACATTTATTAATAAACTAAATAGTACATCCATTTATTTCTTTCAGTTCAAAATTATAATCTTTCGTATTGTATTTATGGAACCGGATAATTAGTTATACTCGTATCCTTAATCAAATGGATACACATACTCCTAAATTTATTATTTTGTAATAAATAGTCTCTAACTAAATAAATTTTTCTTTTTATAATGCAAAATAAAATGTACTTAATACTTTTAATGTTAAAATCTTTCTCAAAATTATATATATATCATTAAAATCAAGAATTTTTTTCTTAATTTTATTTCGCCTTTCCTTTCTCTTAAAAACATTTTTATTTTCTACTTGACATTTTTAAATACAATTATTATAATAAAAGCTTTACAATCAATTTTTTTAATAAGTAGTGAGCTATTTTTATTGAAATACATAATGTTTAACCCATAAGGGTATAATATTTGATAATATTCAATAAAGAAGCATTTTCAGAACTACCTATATTTAATATAAGGGATAATTTTGATTATATTTTCCTCAACATCGTCAGAATAGTGTTAATGAAAGTGCCCAGTTTGAATTTTATTATTATTATGCAAATTATTAAAGTATTTTTGTGTCAAATCTATGTTGATTGATTAATTCTAATATTAATATAATTCGAAATTTGAGCAATGTATTAATAATTGCAAATTTCGCAACTTAGGATGTACATTTAATGAAAAGTGTTGCACAAAATAAGGTTAAAATTCTTATTAACTTGATTTTTATTGATCATTTTATAAGTTTTACACACACACATACACTCATACACACACACACACATATAATATATATATATATATATATATATATATATATATCTGTGTGTGTGTGTTTCTTCAGGAATTTTTCTTTAAGAAAAATGAATATTTTTAAGAAAAAAAAAATTAAAATTATAAATTAACTTTACCCAGTTGTATAGTTTATTTTATTACGCTTTTATTGTTCGTAATAGAACTAAGGTTTGCATGAGAGATGAAGTACTTCTGTCCTGAAGCTATTGACTCAGCTAGGTAAAGATACAGCAATGTTTCTATTGATAGAAATAAGTTATATGAAAATTGATGCTCGTGAGAGTAGTTCTATGAAGGGGGGATCTTATTTATTCATATTATATAAGATGCGTTTTTGTATTTGAGGAGAGACTGTCAATGGAAAAACATTCAGAATGAAAAATAGAGGAAGGAATACGAAAAAAACTCGGAACTATTGGCTTCTTCCTAATCAAGTAAGTGCTGTATAAGAGCTCGCTTAATGAACTGGAAACATAAACTCAACTAAATTGTATGTTCTTTGTCATAATTGTCGAAACATACAATCAATAATGGTGGCCAAAAAATAGTGTTCATGTATCATTTTGAACAATAAGTTGATCTGTCATCTTCAATAAACTATGAGAGTTTATGTTATTTATTACATCAGCACAGGTGTGCATCAGACCATCGAATGTTGTTCTCGAGTATTTGTTGATAAGCAGGAAGGTAGCTACATGGAATCTGACCCGTTGGTGTGGTGTGAAAGTTAGGAGAGGGGGACCGAGGCTCAAAATTACGAGGTCCGTCACTAATAGCCCTCGT